>CM051238.1:409288878-409826001 GCA_027917425.1 Gastrophryne carolinensis | reverse complement strand
TGCTCGATTCCTGCCCGGGGCATCCCATTCTGTGACTAAAGCAGCCTCTGTTTAAGACCATATAAGCATTTGCTCTTATCATATTTGAAATTAGGCCTGATAAAGACACTTTTGCTTGTCAAAGCACTACTGTACCCTGGCAGCTCGATTCCTGCCCGGGGCATCCCATTCTGTGACTAAAGCAGCCTCTGTTTAAGACCATATAAGCATTTGCTCTAATCATATTTGAAATTAGGCCTGATAAAGACACTTTTGCTGGCCAAAGCACTACTGTACCCTGGCAGCTCGATTCCTGCCCGGGGCATCCCATTCTGTGACTAAAGCAGCCTCTGTTTAAGACCATATAAGCATTTGCTCTAATCATATTTGAAATTAGGCCTGATAAAGACACTTTTGCTGGCCAAAGCACTACTGTACCCTGGCAGCTCGATTCCTGCCCGGGGCATCCCATTCTGTGACTAAAGCAGCCTCTGTTTAAGACCATATAAGCATTTGCTCTAATCATATTTGAAATTAGGCCTGATAAAGACACTTTTGCTGGCCAAAGCACTACTGTACCCTGGCAGCTCGATTCCTGCCCGGGGCATCCCATTCTGTGACTAAAGCAGCCTCTGTTTAAGACCATATAAGCATTTGCTCTAATCATATTTGAAATTAGGCCTGATAAAGACACTTTTGCTGGCCAAAGCACTACTGTACCCTGGCAGCTCGATTCCTGCCCGGGGCATCCCATTCTGTGACTAAAGCAGCCTCTGTTTAAGACCATATAAGCATTTGCTCTAATCATATTCTGAAATTAGGCCTGATAAAGACACTTTTGCTGGCCAAAGCACTACTGTACCCTGGCAGCTCGATTCCTGCCCGGGGCATCCCATTCTGTGACTAAAGCAGCCTCTGTTTAAGACCATATAAGCATTTGCTCTAATCATATTTGAAATTAGGCCTGATAAAGACACTTTTGCTGGCCAAAGCACTACTGTACCCTGGCAGCTCGATTCCTGCCCGGGGCATCCCATTCTGTGACTAAAGCAGCCTCTGTTTAAGACCATATAACCATTTGCTCTAATCATATTTGAAATTAGGCCTGATAAAGACACTTTTGCTGGCCAAAGCACTACTGTACCCTGGCAGCTCGATTCCTGCCCGGGGCATCCCATTCTGTGACTAAAGCAGCCTCTGTTTAAGACCATATAAGCATTTGCTCTAATCATATTTGAAATTAGGCCTGATAAAGACACTTTTGCTGGCCAAAGCACTACTGTACCCTGGCAGCTCGATTCCTGCCCGGGGCATCCCATTCTGTGACTAAAGCAGCCTCTGTTTAAGACCATATAAGCATTTGCTCTTATCATATTTGAAATTAGGCCTGATAAAGACACTTTTGCTGGCCAAAGCACTACTGTACCCTGGCAGCTCGATTCCTGCCCGGGGCATCCCATTCTGTGACTAAAGCAGCCTCTGTTTAAGACCATATAAGCATTTGCTCTTATCATATTTGAAATTAGGCCTGATAAAGACACTTTTGCTGGCCAAAGCACTACTGTACCCTGGCAGCTCGATTCCTGCCCGGGGCATCCCATTCTGTGACTAAAGCAGCCTCTGTTTAAGACCATATAAGCATTTGCTCTTATCATATTTGAAATTAGGCCTGATAAAGACACTTTTGCTGGCCAAAGCACTACTGTACCCTGGCAGCTCGATTCCTGCCCGGGGCATCCCATTCTGTGACTAAAGCAGCCTCTGTTTAAGACCATATAAGCATTTGCTCTTATCATATTTATATTATAAGACACTTTTGCTGGGCATAGGCTTACTGCTGCCTGCCAGGTGCACTTCTGTTGAGGCATCCCATTCTGTAACATAGCATACCCCTCTTTATTTACACTAAGCAGCTCTCTTATTTACACTAAGCAGGCCTGTTGGAGGCTGAGTGTTACTGCTCACTTTTGGTGTGCATTATATTCTGTTTCATATAGACCCACCGCTGCCCGGGGTTTTTTTAAATATCACCTACTACCACGCCAGTTAGACTATGTCGGGCAGACAAGTGCCTGGAAGTGAAAAGAGGAGTGGCAGAGGCCAAGATTCCGCAGGAAGAGCTCGCATCAGACTGGGGGCCAGTAGCAGCAGGAGTCACGCTGAGAGACCTAATCTGCCAGTATCTGCTAGCGGTCGGGTCTCCACCAGTAACGCATCTGCCGTGGTAGATTGGTTGACGCGCTCATCAACAACATCATCACAACTTACGTCTGAGACCCCCAGTCTAGGGTCGGTAGGTTCCTCTGACACAACCCTGAGTTGGCATGCCCCGAGAGCAGTCCCTGTCCTCCCATTGCCTCTGGCCTACGCCGTTCCCTCCCCCAGCGACGTATCCTATGCTTTGGGTTCAGCTCCACTCTTTAGTGAGGAGGACCATCAGATAGAGGACAGTCAGCAGCTACTGCCCAGCCAAGAAATGGAGGTGGCTTCTTTAGCTAGGCAGACAAATAGTGATGTGGACAGTGTCGTGGGTGCTGCGAGCGTTCCAGCTCCTGCGCCAGACACTGTTGACGAATCCACGAATATCAGTGACGTACAGCCACAACCCGGTGATGATGATGATGATGACGATGAAGCCGATCGCACTTGGGAGCCGGGTGATGAAGGGGCTTCATCGTCATCATCAGGAGAAGAGGGGTGCAGGTTGCCCCGGAGTCAGCAGCTGAGGCAGCAAAGTGGTAGCAGTCAGCATGGGGGCACAATTCCAAAGGCTGGAGCCGGCCGGGGCCGGGGCCGGGGTAGAGCACCTGCTGTGCGGCAGTCTACCTTATCGGGAGGTAGTGGAGCAGGGGTTCCTGGAGTTGGCAACAGCAGCAGTGAATCAGTGAGGCCAGGGGGTGGGAAAAGTAGCTACTCGGCAGTGTGGCAGTTTTTCCTGAGGCATCCGCAGGAGGGTAACATGGCCACATGCAAGATATGTAGGCAAAAGGTGAAGCGTGGCCAGGGTCCAAATGTTGGCACCACGGCCCTGCGTCAACATATGATGCGTCACCATAAAACGACCTGGGAGAACCGAGGCTCCCAAGGGGTGGTCCAGTCTGCTTCCTCACCAAGTGAGCTCCCAATTTCTGCCAGCCAAGGCTCCAGCACCTCAGCCGAAGGCAGCTGTGCGTCATACCCATCCTCTGTCGCTCCTGCTCCTCCTCCTCCTCCTCCAAGTCATGCATCCCGCCAGCAATCCATCAGCGAAGCCATGTCCAAGAGACAGCAGTATGCGCCCCACTCATCCTACTGCGCAGAAGCTGAATGTGCTCCTGTCCAAGTTGCTGGTGCTGCAGTCGCTCCCTTTTCAGGTGGTGGAATCTGCACCTTTCAGAGAACTGATGGCTTGTGCCGAGCCGAGGTGGAGAGTCCCAAGCCGTCATTTCTTTGCCAAGAAGGCAGTACCAGCGCTGCACACTTTTGTTGAACAGAAGGTGGGCCAGTCCTTGAGCCTGTCGGTGTGTAGCAAAATACATGGCAGCGCCGACATCTGGAGCTGTAACTACGGTCAGGGGCAGTACATGTCGTTTACGGCCCACTGGGTGAATGTGGTCCCTTTGCAGCAGCAACTTGGACAGGTCACGCCGCTTCGGCCTCCGCGCTCTCTGCCCATTGGGCCTGTGACACCGTGCGACTCGGCCTCCTCATCCTCCGCCATCTCCTCACCCTCCACTGTAGGCTCAAGTCTCAGTGCCCCTCCAGTCTACCATGTGTGCAGGGCACGGAGGTGTCACGCAGTGCTTCACATGGTTTGTCTTGGCGAACGGAGTCACACAGGGGAGGAACTGCTTAAATGTATTCATCAGGAAATCCAAACATGGCTTACTCCGAGAAAACTTAAAATGGGAATCATGGTTACCGACAATGGGAAGAACATTTTGTCTGCGCTGCGCCAAGGAAGCCTGACCCATGCCCCCTGCATGGCTCACGTCTTCAATCTGGTTGTCAAGCGGTTTCTGAAGTGTTCCCCCCATCTGCAGGACATCCTAACAACTTCACGGAAACTTTGCATGCACTTCAGCCACTCCTACACTGCCAAACACACCCTTCTTGAGCTACAGCGTCAGAATGGTATCCCCCAACATAGTCTGATTTGCGATGTTTCCACCCGTTGGAATTCCACCCTTCACATGTTGGACCGATTATATGAACAGAGAAAAGCCATCACGGATTTCCTGATGATCCAAGCAGATAGGGGGACTCCCCTGTGTAACTTCAATGTCAACCAGTGGCAGCTCATACGTGACACCTGCCGTTTGCTCAGGCCCTTTGAGGAAGCCACTTTATTTGTCAGTCGGCAGGATTACGGGATGAACGACGTGATTCCACTGCTTCATGTACTGCAGCACATGTTGGAAACCATGGCTGGTCAGGGCACTGGAGACATGGCGTTTACATCTTACGGCCACATGAACCCCCTTGGAGCTGAACTGGAGGAGGAGGAGGAGGAAGAGGAGGAGGAGGAGTTGCCCAGCGAAACACAGTTTAGGCTTGGCGAAATGGCTGGTTTATCTAGTCAGCGGACAGGAGAGGAGGAGCAGGAGCAGCCAGAGGAGCTAGAGGTTTTTGAGGAAGGAGAGACAGAGGACCCGGGCACACCGTGGCAGTATGCAGTGGAGATGGAGACAGGTAGTCCATCCGAGTCACTTGCGCAAATGGCACGAAGCATGCTCACGTGCTTGCGTAGTGACCCCAGAATTGTTTCCATCTGTCGGCGGGATGACTTCTGGCTGTCCACCTTATTGGACCCTCGCTTCCGGCACAAAATGGGGGCATTTTTTAAACCCACCGAGAGGGAGGACAAACTCAACTACTACAAAGACATTCTACGTAGGCAGTTGGCCGATGCCTATCTGCGCCATGGTCCATACTCTCGCAGGTCTGACTCGAGGGGACCTCTGCGCTCACCTTCCACTGCCATGGCCGCTGGGGGGGTTGGCAGCAGCAGCAGCAGAAGCTCCATCAGCAGCAGCAGCCTCAGTCTTCAGTCGCTAATGAGTAGCTTTCTACACCCGCATAGTGAGGCTACTCATGAGCAGCAGGAAGACCTGGAGCAGGACCTGAACCAGCAGGTCATGTCATACTTTGACATGACCATGCCAACACACCTTGAGGATCCGCTGGACTTCTGGGCAGCCAAACTTGATTTGTGGCCGCAACTAGCAGAGTTTGCCCTGGAAAAGCTGTCCTGCCCGGCAAGTAGCGTGCCATCTGAGCGGGTGTTTAGTGCGGCGGGGGGCCATAGTTACGGCGAGGAGAACTCGTCTGTCAACTAAAAATGTGGAGAGACTCACCTTTGTCAAAATGAATCAGGGATGGATCAGCCAGGATTTCCACCCACCAATGCCTGATGCATGCGACTAGATTCAGCATGGTGCCACGTTTTACACTTTCCAAATGGTGCAAAACATATTTATGTCTTTAGGCCATTTTTTGGGCTCCTGCTGCTGCTACTGTCAACTCCTGCCAACTCCAGGGTGTGATTCATCCAATTTTTGGGCTCCTGAAGCCAACTCCAGTGTATATTTGGGCTCCTGCTGCTGCTGCTGCCAACTTCTGCCAACTCCAGGGTGTGATTCATCCAATTTTTGGGCTCCTGAAGCCAACTCCAGTGTATATTTGGGCTCCTGCTGCTGCTGCTGCCAACTTCTGCCAACTCCAGGGTGTGATTCATCCAATTTTTGGGCTCCTGAAGCCAACTCCAGTGTATATTTGGGCTCCTGCTGCTGCTGCTGTCAACTCCTGCCAACTCCAGGGTGTGATTCATCCAATTTTTGGGCTCCTGAAGCCAACTCCAGTGTATATTTGGGCTCCTGCTGCTGCTGCTGCCAACTTCTGCCAACTCCAGGGTGTGATTCATCCAATTTTTGGGCTCCTGAAGCCAACTCCAGTGTATATTTGGGCTCCTGCTGCTGCTGCTGCCAACTTCTGCCAACTCCAGGGTGTGATTCATCCAATTTTTGGGCTCCTGAAGCCAACTCCAGTGTATATTTGGGCTCCTGCTGCTGCTGCTGTCAACTCCTGCCAACTCCAGGGTGTGATTCATCCAATTTTTGGGCTCCTGAAGCCAACTCCAGTGTATATTTGGGCTCCTGCTGCTGCTGCTGTCAACTCCTGCCAACTCCAGGGTGTGATTCATCCAATTTTTGGGCTCCTGAAGCCAACTCCAGTGTATATTTGGGCTCCTGCTGCTGCTGCTGCCAACTTCTGCCAACTCCAGGGTGTGATTCATCCAATTTTTGGGCTCCTGAAGCCAACTCCAGTGTATATTTGGGCTCCTGCTGCTGCTACTGTCAACTCCTGCCAACTCCAGGGTGTGATTCATCCAATTTTTGGGCTCCTGAAGCCAACTCCAGTGTATATTTGGGCTCCTGCTGCTGCTGCTGCCAACTTCTGCCAACTCCAGGGTGTGATTCATCCAATTTTTGGGCTCCTGAAGCCAACTCCAGTGTATATTTGGGCTCCTGCTGCTGCTGCTGCCAACTTCTGCCAACTCCAGGGTGTGATTCATCCAATTTTTGGGCTCCTGAAGCCAACTCCAGTGTATATTTGGGCTCCTGCTGCTGCTGCTGCCAACTTCTGCCAACTCCAGGGTGTGATTCATCCAATTTTTGGGCTCCTGAAGCCAACTCCAGTGTATATTTGGGCTCCTGCTGCTGCTACTGTCAACTCCTGCCAACTCCAGGGTGTGATTCATCCAATTTTTGGGCTCCTGAAGCCAACTCCAGTGTATATTTGGGCTCCTGCTGCTGCTGCTGCCAACTTCTGCCAACTCCAGGGTGTGATTCATCCAATTTTTGGGCTCCTGAAGCCAACTCCAGTGTATATTTGGGCTCCTGCTGCTGCTGCTGCCAACTTCTGCCAACTCCAGGGTGTGATTCATCCAATTTTTGGGCTCCTGAAGCCAACTCCAGTGTATATTTGGGCTCCTGCTGCTGCTGCTGTCAACTCCTGCCAACTCCAGGGTGTGATTCATCCAATTTTTGGGCTCCTGAAGCCAACTCCAGTGTATATTTGGGCTCCTGCTGCTGCTGCTGTCAACTCCTGCCAACTCCAGGGTGTGATTCATCCAATTTTTGGGCTCCTGAAGCCAACTCCAGTGTATATTTGGGCTCCTGCTGCTGCTGCTGTCAACTCCTGCCAACTCCAGGGTGTGATTCATCCAATTTTTGGGCTCCTGAAGCCAACTCCAGTGTATATTTGGGCTCCTGCTGCTGCTACTGTCAACTCCTGCCAACTCCAGGGTGTGATTCATCCAATTTTTGGGCTCCTGAAGCCAACTCCAGTGTATATTTGGGCTCCTTCTGCCCCTCATAGTGATGCCACTTCAACTCTCTGCAATTGTGCCGCTCTGCGATTCTATTAGCGATGCCTCTGATCTGCATGTGATATTTCTTAAAAGTATTATTTAACTAACCCAGCACGCATCCTGTGCGTGTTACAGCAAGGCTGAATGGTTTACAACCCTATTGAGGCTGTAGGAGGCTCAGAAATAGCCGTTTTTAATAGCGATTCGTCGCGAATTTATTCGGGTCGAAACGATTTTTGTCGGAAAATTCGGCGAATCAGTCGAATCGAATTTTTCAAAAGTTCGCTCATCTCTAATCATCATCACCGAGTTGTGGCTGTACGTCACTGATGTTCGTGGATTCGTCAACAGTGTCTGGCGCAGGAGCTGGAACGCTCGCAGCACCCACGACACTGTCCACATCACTATTTGTCTGCCTAGCTAAAGAAGCCACCTCCATTTCTTGGCTGGGCAGTAGCTGCTGACTGTCCTCCTGTATCTGATCGTCCTCCTCACTAAAGAGTGGAGCTGAACCCAAAGCATAGGATACGTCGCTGGGGGAGGGAACGGCGTAGGACAGAGGCAATGGGAGGACAGGGACTGCTCTCGGGGCATGCCAACTCAGGGTTGTGTCAGAGGAACCTACCGACCCTAGACTGGGGGTCTCAGATGTAAGTTGTGATGATGTTGTTGATGAGCGCGTCAGCCAATCTACCACGGCAGATGCGTTACTGGTGGAGACCCGACCGCTAGCAGATACTGGCAGATTAGGTCTCTCAGCGTGACTCCTGCTGCTACTGGCCCCCAGTCTGATGCGAGCTCTGCCTGCGGAATCTTGGCCTCTGCCACTCCTCTTTTCACTTCCAGGCACTTGTCTGCCCGACATAGTCTAACTGGCGTGGTAGTAGGTGATATTTAAAAAAACCCCGGGCAGCGGTGGGTCTATATGAAACAGAATATAATGCACACCAAAAGTGAGCAGTAACACTCAGCCTCCAACAGGCCTGCTTAGTGTAAATAAGAGAGCTGCTTAGTGTAAATAAAGAGGGGTATGCTATGTTACAGAATGGGATGCCTCAACAGAAGTGCACCTGGCAGGCAGCAGTAAGCCTATGCCCAGCAAAAGTGTCTTATAATATAAATATAATAAGAGCAAATGCTTATATGGTCTTAAACAGAGGCTGCTGTAGTCACAGAATGGGATGCCCCAACAGGAATCGACCTGGCAGGGTCCAGTAGTGCTTTGCCCAGCAAAAGTGTCTTTATCAGGCCTAATTTCAAATATGATAAGAGCAAATGCTTATATGGTCTTAAACAGAGGCTGCTTTAGTCACAGAATGGGATGCCCTGGGCAGGAATGGACCTGGCAGGGTACAGTAGTGCTTTGCCCAGCAAAAGTGTCTTTATCAGGCCTAATTTCAAATATGATAAGAGCAAATGCTTATATGGTCTTAAACAGAGGCTGCTGTAGTCACAGAATGGGATGCCCTGGGCAGGAATGGACCTGGCAGGGTACAGTAGTGCTTTGCCCAGCAAAAGTGTCTTTATCAGGCTAATTTCAAATATGATAAGAGCAAATGCTTATATGGTCTTAAACAGAGGCTGCTTTAGTCACAGAATGGGATGCCCCAACAGGAATCGACCTGGCAGGGTCCAGTAGTGCTTTGCCCAGCAAAAGTGTCTTTATCAGGCTAATTTCAAATATGATAAGAGCAAATGCTTATATGGTCTTAAACAGAGGCTGCTTTAGTCACAGAATGGGATGCCCTGGGCAGGAATGGACCTGGCAGGGTACAGTAGTGCTTTGCCCAGCAAAAGTGTCTTTATCAGGCCTAATTTCAAATATGATAAGAGCAAATGCTTATATGGTCTTAAACAGAGGCTGCTGTAGTCACAGAATGGGATGCCCTGGGCAGGAATGGACCTGGCAGGGTACAGTAGTGCTTTGCCCAGCAAAAGTGTCTTTATCAGGCTAATTTCAAATATGATAAGAGCAAATGCTTATATGGTCTTAAACAGAGGCTGCTTTAGTCACAGAATGGGATGCCCCAAATAGGAGTGCACCTGGCAGGGTCCAGTAGTGCTTTGCCCAGCAAAAGTGTCTTTATCAGGCTAATTTCAAATATGATAAGAGCAAATGCTTATATGGTCTTAAACAGAGGCTGCTGTAGTCACAGAATGGGATGCCCTGGGCAGGAATGGACCTGGCAGGGTCCAGTAGTGCTTTGCCCAGCAAAAGTGTCTTTATCAGGGTAATTTCAAATATGATAAGAGCAAATGCTTATATGGTCTTAAACAGAGGCTGCTTTAGTCACAGAATGGGATGCCCTGGGCAGGAATGGACCTGGCAGGGTACAGTAGTGCTTTGCCCAGCAAAAGTGTCTTTATCAGGCCTAATTTCAAATATGATAAGAGCAAATGCTTATATGGTCTTAAACAGAGGCTGCTGTAGTCACAGAATGGGATGCCCTGGGCAGGAATGGACCTGGCAGGGTCCAGTAGTGCTTTGCCCAGCAAAAGTGTCTTTATCAGGCCTAATTTCAAATATGATAAGAGCAAATGCTTATATGGTCTTAAACAGAGGCTGCTTTAGTCACAGAATGGGATGCCCTGGGCAGGAATGGACCTGGCAGGGTACAGTAGTGCTTTGCCCAGCAAAAGTGTCTTTATCAGGCCTAATTTCAAATATGATAAGAGCAAATGCTTATATGGTCTTAAACAGAGGCTGCTTTAGTCACAGAATGGGATGCCCTGGGCAGGAATGGACCTGCCAGGGTACAGTAGTGCTTTGCCCAGCAAAAGTGTCTTTATCAGGCCTAATTTCAAATATGATAAGAGCAAATGCTTATATGGTCTTAAACAGAGGCTGCTTTAGTCACAGAATGGGATGCCCTGGGCAGGAATGGACCTGGCAGGGTACAGTAGTGCTTTGCCCAGCAAAAGTGTCTTTATCAGGCCTAATTTCAAATATGATAAGAGCAAATGCTTATATGGTCTTAAACAGAGGCTGCTTTAGTCACAGAATGGGATGCCCTGGGCAGGAATGGACCTGGCAGGGTACAGTAGTGCTTTGCCCAGCAAAAGTGTCTTTATCAGGCCTAATTTCAAATATGATAAGAGCAAATGCTTATATGGTCTTAAACAGAGGCTGCTTTAGTCACAGAATGGGATGCCCTGGGCAGGAATGGACCTGGCAGGGTACAGTAGTGCTTTGCCCAGCAAAAGTGTCTTTATCAGGCCTAATTTCAAATATGATAAGAGCAAATGCTTATATGGTCTTAAACAGAGGCTGCTTTAGTCACAGAATGGGATGCCCTGGGCAGGAATGGACCTGGCAGGGTACAGTAGTGCTTTGCCCAGCAAAAGTGTCTTTATCAGGCTAATTTCAAATATGATAAGAGCAAATGCTTATATGGTCTTAAACAGAGGCTGCTGTAGTCACAGAATGGGATGCCCTGGGCAGGAATGGACCTGGCAGGGTCCAGTAGTGCTTTGCCCAGCAAAAGTGTCTTTATCAGGCCTAATTTCAAATATGATAAGAGCAAATGCTTATATGGTCTTAAACAGAGGCTGCTTTAGTCACAGAATGGGATGCCCTGGGCAGGAATGGACCTGGCAGGGTACAGTAGTGCTTTGCCCAGCAAAAGTGTCTTTATCAGGCCTAATTTCAAATATGATAAGAGCAAATGCTTATATGGTCTTAAACAGAGGCTGCTTTAGTCACAGAATGGGATGCCCTGGGCAGGAATGGACCTGGCAGGGTACAGTAGTGCTTTGCCCAGCAAAAGTGTCTTTATCAGGCCTAATTTCAAATATGATAAGAGCAAATGCTTATATGGTCTTAAACAGAGGCTGCTTTAGTCACAGAATGGGATGCCCTGGGCAGGAATGGACCTGGCAGGGTACAGTAGTGCTTTGCCCAGCAAAAGTGTCTTTATCAGGCCTAATTTCAAATATGATAAGAGCAAATGCTTATATGGTCTTAAACAGAGGCTGCTGTAGTCACAGAATGGGATGCCCTGGGCAGGAATGGACCTGGCAGGGTACAGTAGTGCTTTGCCCAGCAAAAGTGTCTTTATCAGGCTAATTTCAAATATGATAAGAGCAAATGCTTATATGGTCTTAAACAGAGGCTGCTTTAGTCACAGAATGGGATGCCCCAAATAGGAGTGCACCTGGCAGGGTCCAGTAGTGCTTTGCCCAGCAAAAGTGTCTTTATCAGGCTAATTTCAAATATGATAAGAGCAAATGCTTATATGGTCTTAAACAGAGGCTGCTGTAGTCACAGAATGGGATGCCCTGGGCAGGAATGGACCTGGCAGGGTCCAGTAGTGCTTTGCCCAGCAAAAGTGTCTTTATCAGGCTAATTTCAAATATGATAAGAGCAAATGCTTATATGGTCTTAAACAGAGGCTGCTTTAGTCACAGAATGGGATGCCCTGGGCAGGAATGGACCTGGCAGGGTACAGTAGTGCTTTGCCCAGCAAAAGTGTCTTTATCAGGCTAATTTCAAATATGATAAGAGCAAATGCTTATATGGTCTTAAACAGAGGCTGCTGTAGTCACAGAATGGGATGCCCTGGGCAGGAATGGACCTGGCAGGGTCCAGTAGTGCTTTGCCCAGCAAAAGTGTCTTTATCAGGCTAATTTCAAATATGATAAGAGCAAATGCTTATATGGTCTTAAACAGAGGCTGCTTTAGTCACAGAATGGGATGCCCTGGGCAGGAATGGACCTGGCAGGGTACAGTAGTGCTTTGCCCAGCAAAAGTGTCTTTATCAGGCCTAATTTCAAATATGATAAGAGCAAATGCTTATATGGTCTTAAACAGAGGCTGCTTTAGTCACAGAATGGGATGCCCTGGGCAGGAATGGACCTGGCAGGGTACAGTAGTGCTTTGCCCAGCAAAAGTGTCTTTATCAGGCCTAATTTCAAATATGATAAGAGCAAATGCTTATATGGTCTTAAACAGAGGCTGCTTTAGTCACAGAATGGGATGCCCTGGGCAGGAATGGACCTGGCAGGGTACAGTAGTGCTTTGCCCAGCAAAAGTGTCTTTATCAGGCCTAATTTCAAATATGATAAGAGCAAATGCTTATATGGTCTTAAACAGAGGCTGCTGTAGTCACAGAATGGGATGCCCTGGGCAGGAATGGACCTGGCAGGGTACAGTAGTGCTTTGCCCAGCAAAAGTGTCTTTATCAGGCTAATTTCAAATATGATAAGAGCAAATGCTTATATGGTCTTAAACAGAGGCTGCTTTAGTCACAGAATGGGATGCCCCAAATAGGAGTGCACCTGGCAGGGTCCAGTAGTGCTTTGCCCAGCAAAAGTGTCTTTATCAGGCTAATTTCAAATATGATAAGAGCAAATGCTTATATGGTCTTAAACAGAGGCTGCTGTAGTCACAGAATGGGATGCCCTGGGCAGGAATGGACCTGGCAGGGTACAGTAGTGCTTTGCCCAGCAAAAGTGTCTTTATCAGGCTAATTTCAAATATGATAAGAGCAAATGCTTATATGGTCTTAAACAGAGGCTGCTTTAGTCACAGAATGGGATGCCCTGGGCAGGAATGGACCTGGCAGGGTCCAGTAGTGCTTTGCCCAGCAAAAGTGTCTTTATCAGGCTAATTTCAAATATGATAAGAGCAAATGCTTATATGGTCTTAAACAGAGGCTGCTTTAGTCACAGAATGGGATGCCCTGGGCAGGAATGGACCTGGCAGGGTACAGTAGTGCTTTGCCCAGCAAAAGTGTCTTTATCAGGCCTAATTTCAAATATGATAAGAGCAAATGCTTATATGGTCTTAAACAGAGGCTGCTTTAGTCACAGAATGGGATGCCCTGGGCAGGAATGGACCTGGCAGGGTACAGTAGTGCTTTGCCCAGCAAAAGTGTCTTTATCAGGCCTAATTTCAAATATGATAAGAGCAAATGCTTATATGGTCTTAAACAGAGGCTGCTTTAGTCACAGAATGGGATGCCCTGGGCAGGAATGGACCTGGCAGGGTACAGTAGTGCTTTGCCCAGCAAAAGTGTCTTTATCAGGCCTAATTTCAAATATGATAAGAGCAAATGCTTATATGGTCTTAAACAGAGGCTGCTGTAGTCACAGAATGGGATGCCCTGGGCAGGAATGGACCTGGCAGGGTACAGTAGTGCTTTGCCCAGCAAAAGTGTCTTTATCAGGCTAATTTCAAATATGATAAGAGCAAATGCTTATATGGTCTTAAACAGAGGCTGCTTTAGTCACAGAATGGGATGCCCCAAATAGGAGTGCACCTGGCAGGGTCCAGTAGTGCTTTGCCCAGCAAAAGTGTCTTTATCAGGCTAATTTCAAATATGATAAGAGCAAATGCTTATATGGTCTTAAACAGAGGCTGCTGTAGTCACAGAATGGGATGCCCTGGGCAGGAATGGACCTGGCAGGGTACAGTAGTGCTTTGCCCAGCAAAAGTGTCTTTATCAGGCTAATTTCAAATATGATAAGAGCAAATGCTTATATGGTCTTAAACAGAGGCTGCTTTAGTCACAGAATGGGATGCCCTGGGCAGGAATGGACCTGGCAGGGTACAGTAGTGCTTTGCCCAGCAAAAGTGTCTTTATCAGGCTAATTTCAAATATGATAAGAGCAAATGCTTATATGGTCTTAAACAGAGGCTGCTTTAGTCACAGAATGGGATGCCCTGGGCAGGAATGGACCTGGCAGGGTACAGTAGTGCTTTGCCCAGCAAAAGTGTCTTTATCAGGCCTAATTTCAAATATGATAAGAGCAAATGCTTATATGGTCTTAAACAGAGGCTGCTGTAGTCACAGAATGGGATGCCCTGGGCAGGAATGGACCTGGCAGGGTCCAGTAGTGCTTTGCCCAGCAAAAGTGTCTTTATCAGGCTAATTTCAAATATGATAAGAGCAAATGCTTATATGGTCTTAAACAGAGGCTGCTTTAGTCACAGAATGGGATGCCCTGGGCAGGAATGGACCTGGCAGGGTACAGTAGTGCTTTGCCCAGCAAAAGTGTCTTTATCAGGCCTAATTTCAAATATGATAAGAGCAAATGCTTATATGGTCTTAAACAGAGGCTGCTGTAGTCACAGAATGGGATGCCCTGGGCAGGAATGGACCTGGCAGGGTCCAGTAGTGCTTTGCCCAGCAAAAGTGTCTTTATCAGGCCTAATTTCAAATATGATAAGAGCAAATGCTTATATGGTCTTAAACAGAGGCTGCTTTAGTCACAGAATGGGATGCCCTGGGCAGGAATGGACCTGGCAGGGTACAGTAGTGCTTTGCCCAGCAAAAGTGTCTTTATCAGGCCTAATTTCAAATATGATAAGAGCAAATGCTTATATGGTCTTAAACAGAGGCTGCTGTAGTCACAGAATGGGATGCCCTGGGCAGGAATGGACCTGGCAGGGTACAGTAGTGCTTTGCCCAGCAAAAGTGTCTTTATCAGGCTAATTTCAAATATGATAAGAGCAAATGCTTATATGGTCTTAAACAGAGGCTGCTTTAGTCACAGAATGGGATGCCCCAAATAGGAGTGCACCTGGCAGGGTCCAGTAGTGCTTTGCCCAGCAAAAGTGTCTTTATCAGGCTAATTTCAAATATGATAAGAGCAAATGCTTATATGGTCTTAAACAGAGGCTGCTGTAGTCACAGAATGGGATGCCCTGGGCAGGAATGGACCTGGCAGGGTACAGTAGTGCTTTGCCCAGCAAAAGTGTCTTTATCAGGCTAATTTCAAATATGATAAGAGCAAATGCTTATATGGTCTTAAACAGAGGCTGCTTTAGTCACAGAATGGGATGCCCTGGGCAGGAATGGACCTGGCAGGGTACAGTAGTGCTTTGCCCAGCAAAAGTGTCTTTATCAGGCCTAATTTCAAATATGATAAGAGCAAATGCTTATATGGTCTTAAACAGAGGCTGCTTTAGTCACAGAATGGGATGCCCTGGGCAGGAATGGACCTGGCAGGGTACAGTAGTGCTTTGCCCAGCAAAAGTGTCTTTATCAGGCTAATTTCAAATATGATAAGAGCAAATGCTTATATGGTCTTAAACAGAGGCTGCTTTAGTCACAGAATGGGATGCCCTGGGCAGGAATGGACCTGGCAGGGTACAGTAGTGCTTTGCCCAGCAAAAGTGTCTTTATCAGGCCTAATTTCAAATATGATAAGAGCAAATGCTTATATGGTCTTAAACAGAGGCTGCTTTAGTCACAGAATGGGATGCCCTGGGCAGGAATGGACCTGGCAGGGTCCAGTAGTGCTTTGCCCAGCAAAAGTGTCTTTATCAGGCTAATTTCAAATATGATAAGAGCAAATGCTTATATGGTCTTAAACAGAGGCTGCTGTAGTCACAGAATGAGATGCCCTGGGCAGGAATGGACCTGGCAGGGTCCAGTAGTGCTTTGCCCAGCAAAAGTGTCTTTATCAGGCTAATTTCAAATATGATAAGAGCAAATGCTTATATGGTCTTAAACAGAGGCTGCTTTAGTCACAGAATGGGATGCCTCACAGCAGACTTAAGATCAGTTCAGTATATATGCACAGTTAGTTACTATAAGCAGCCTGAAAACGCTAACAAAGGCTGGATGAAAAAAAAAAAATCTCCCTGTCAGCCAGCTCCGTTTTTCCTACCTTTCCCTGGCTTTCTGTCTGTCTCCTGTCTGTCTCCTGCCTGTCTCCTGCCTGTCTCCAGCCTGTCCCTGTCTGTCCCTGTCTCCAGCCTGTCTAACTGCCTCAGCTACACAGCGTTCTGTCTGTCACGAATGCAATAGAGAAATGAGGAAAAGCAAGATGGCCGCCGTTAAATACCGCTGTGTGACGTCACCGGGCTTGCTGGCTGCTGATAGGCTGCATGTGACTGCCCCAGCTTGCACTGGCGCGGGATACATGTCCAGACATGTCCCGTCCGCCATCTTAGAATGCCTGTAAATGTAAATGAATGGATGTTAAAGGAAAACTTCGAGTGATCGAATCGCGGGGAAATTCGGATTCGATCCGAATCGAATTTTTCCTGAAATTCGGATCGAATCCGGGTTCGTCCGGATCGATTCGCTCATCCCTATAAATGACACTTTTTACTACAGGTAAAAAGGGGTAAAAAGTTCAATACCTTTTTCAAGAGTAAAAAAGTGCCATTGACTTTCATTGTTTTCCTATCTGGTGATTCACTAACAGTGAAATTCTCAGACTTTTTTCTCATGAATTGAATTTTTTACTGCCAGTTGAGTTTTTTTCAACTCTTAGTGAATCGAGGCCATTGTAACAAGAGAACATGTTTGAGGAAAAAGTGAATAGCCTTTCAGCATCAGCAAAACTCAAGTAGGTACTTTTGATATACGGAGCTGTAAATATAGCCTTCAAACAAATCAACAAGCCTGTTTTCTTGCGCTTGAAGTGGGACTGAGCAGAAACAGTGCAGATTTATCAAAGGGCTCAAGGCACAAACATGATGAATTACGTGCTAGTCTGCCCTTCTCCTGCCGTGTTGGTAATTTTCCTAGAAATGCCGCCTCACCTGTCACGTCAAAAAAAGTGCCGTAATTGGTTTTTCATTCTTGATAGGGGATAGAGTAAAAGGATGGGATTTAAATAAATCCATTAATCTCAGAAACACATTAGACGTATTAACAAATTACCCTTCCCCAGTATAGAAATAAAATAAAATGAATAAATTCGTGACAAAGAACTATAAACTGAAGCATGTATTGAACATTTCCTGTGCAGTCTTGCCAGGAAAACGAGACAATGGCTGAGCTATAGATTTGCTGTAAGGCTCTGAGCTTGTTCAGGCACCAACCCCACTGGAAACCTTCTAACTCTATAGGCTCTTGCCTGTATTTAAAACATATATCTTGTACGTAGAAACCCTAAAGTAACATTCAAGAATCTTCAGATGTGCAGAGTGGAGCCACGTTCTGTGGCAAAAGTGGATGACTTCTGCTATGGAGAAAGAACAGCATTACAATGAATTGTGGATTGTGGCAATGGACATGGAAAGGTTCGGTAACACAGATTTAGCAGGACATTAGGGTTGATTCAGAGAGACATAAATTGAATTTCATTTTTGTGTCGATCTGTTTTTTTTTGGTTTTGTTCCCACTTGCGTATGAGTGTACGAGTGATTCTAAGCATGCATCACAAGCCTTCTGGAAGGTGTTCGTCCGTTCGTACTCCAATGAGAATGTCATTTTTCAGCTTTCGTTTTTTCGTTTAGGTTACTTAGGAAACAACGTAGGCTTCCGTTTTTTGCCTTTTTCCAATGTCGCTTTGAACAAATGATTTACGTTTCCCGTTAGATTCTGAATTCCTTTTTCTATAAATAAACATCCAGACGGAAATCTTTACGACCCTACGCCTGCGCACAACAAAATTAATTGTAAATATAATTTACAATTAGATCAGTTGACTAAATGACATTCCCAAACACATTTCTAGTCTTAAACTATCCTTCTAGATGCAATTGAGTTGGTTCGCACATGTGCGCACTAACTTCTGTTTGGCATGGAGTTTCTTCCTGCGCTTCCTTAAGGCCTATGCATGCATTTAGATGGCAAATCATTTTTCAGCTTTTGTTTTTCGTTTAGATTACTTAGGAAACAACGTAGGCTTCAGTTTTTTGCCTTTTTCCAACGTTGCCTCGAACGAATGATTTACGTTTCCCATTAGATTCCGAATTCCATTTTCTATAAACGTCCAGACGGAAATCTTTACGACCTTACGCCTGCGCACAACAAAATTAACTCATTAATGTGCTCGTCTCTATATTTTGATCACTCACTTCTGCTACAATGCTTACCTCAATTACATCGCGGTCTGTATATTCTTCCCTTTGCGCCCTTAATGCTTACCTAACTCACATCACGGTCTGTATATTCTTCCCTTTGCGCCCTTAATGCTTACCTCAATTACATCGCGGTCTGGATATTCTTCCCTTGGCACCCTTAATGCTTACCTCAATTACATCGCGGTCTGGATATTCTTCATGTTGCGCACCTAATGCTTACCTCAATTACATTGCGGTCTGGATATTCTTCATGTTGCGCACCTAATGCTTACCTCAATTACATAGCGGTCTGGATATTCTTCATTTTTGGTTTTTGGTTCTTCCTACGTTTTGCTGTAACCAACCCTTAATGAATGTATTTTTTTTCACAGAAAATGACACAGAAACAAGTTTTTCTTTTTATTTTTTTTTTTAATAATAACTGGCAAATTATTTAGCCTTTTTTTAAGTATTAAAATTTGGGGCAGTACAAAAATGTAAAAAGTATTTAAAAAAAAAATTAAAATAACTGTACAAAGCTTTAAAATTTGTTTACAAAATGTTAAAACACCAAACTATATACAAAGCCATGGCAGGCCCCAGATAATTATTCTTCATCTGTGGTCCCCAACGAATCGCGCGGCTCCTGCATCTCGCCCACCAACCGAAACACCGTTGCAGTGATTTGTGCCAATCTCGCATGTGCGGTGTCTGTAAAAAAAGAGAAGAAAATTATTGTTCTGCAAATACATGTTTAACAGCTGTGAATGGAATGCTTATTAGGTTGAAATCTAACTCATGAGGCCATATGTCATTATGCTACGGAATTTCTTAAAGGAAGAGGCCATATGTCATTATGCTAAGGACATTGACAATGGATTTAGGTTGATTGTTGATGATGTTATTTTACACATACTACAAATATTTACATTACAACTTACTATGGTGGTGGGCGACCTCTGCTTGGGGGACCACCCTACGGTCTGGGGCCTGCCACTGCTGGGAATGTGAGGCTGTAGAGACATTTAAAATTGGCTCACTTCTAATGTCTGATTCAACAGTAACCAAATGACACTTAGAATGTGTGTGTGACATCACCCACCTTCTCCATGTTCCTCCTGGGCATGATCTGCTGCAGTCACTGCTCCAGATCCTTCACCCGCTATATATTCATCTATAAAAAGACATTAAGGGAATCAGCTTTGGTTTAAATAGCATGTATGTGTGTGGCGTTACATTAAGAGTCACATACTAGAGGCTAATAGCTCAGTCGTTTCGTACGACTGCCTGCCCACGCCATGACGTCCCTCCTCTGTGGATAGGCCCAGGGGCTGGTCTGACGCAGCTACAGAGGAGGGGTAGGAACTTGGCCCTGGAGATCCACCACCTTCCCTTGCTGCTGCAGATTCATGCTGCCTTGGCCGGACTGCGCGCCCCCGGGTGGGTCTAATGCGATAGTCCATTTCCGACACTATAAAAGAATAACATTTATAAATAAAGGCCTACCTTCTGTATTAGTTACATCAAGCATGCAATCAGTATGTACTTACTTGGGAAATAGTTAGCAAAAAATCGCCGCACCCAGGGCATGTGTAGTCGCTTAAGGTCCGACCAGTGCTGCATGATCTGCGTATGAGTGAAGGTGGTGTCCGTTTTCTGCTGGATCCAGGCCACGATCTCCAGGGCCAGATTCCTCTTCTGAAAGGCGTTGGGCAGGTAGTCGTACTTGCACTGAAGCATAGTCTAAAAAACACAAAATAAAAAATAGTTGTTAGATCAAACAGCATACAAATATCATTTACAATTAGATCAGTTGACTAAATGACATTCCCAAACTTATTTCTAGCCTTAAACTATCCTTCTAGATGCAATTGAGTTGGTTCGCACATGTGCGCACTAACTTCTGCTTGGCACAGAGTTTAAATCAGTTTTAAAAACTACTGTTTCTTCCTGCGCTTCCTTAAGGCCTATGCATGCATTTAGATGGCAAATCAACGCCCTTACAATACACTTACGAGCATAATGAGCTCTTGTTGTTGGCGGGTGAAGATCGTGAGCGCCATCTTTCTTCTTGTCCGCAGCAGATAGGTAATGCCCCAGCATTTTCCGGGTTCCGCACGGCTGGATGCACGGCCGGACGCACGCGTACGCGAACGTCATACCCAGTCATTAGTATTTAAAGGGTAATGGGCACAAAGCTCATTCTCTTTGAGATTGTCATCATGGCACCCAAAAAAGCTAGCGCTAAGCAACCAGAAGCAAAGGAGGACAAGACCAAATGGCCAGAGCGGCATGAGGACACTTCATCCTCCAGACCGAGCACTCACTCGCACAAATCTACTACAAAGGTGCCTGAAACGTGGAGCAAACGTGGCCACCACTAGGCTACATTGGCCACAACTCCAGGCCCATCCAAAACATCAAGCACCCTCAAGGAAGGATCCTCCAAGAAGAAGGCTCCCCGCACACCCACATCCAAACAGCAAGGTACCACAACGTCCAAGGGTAAAAGTAAGCCAAGGGCCAGAAGCCCAGGCCCTCAAGAACACCCTCTCCTGCTCCCCGGCCTACCACATCCAAAGGAAAAGGGAGCACAAGTTCCAAGGGCCAAAAGAAGCAGAGGGTCAGAAGCCCGAGCCCCCCAAGCACACCCTTTCCTCCTCGGCCACATTTTCCACCAGCACAGGTGGATACCAGCGAGACCTATGCAACATACACGCCTAGAAGTTCGGTGGCCACCCAGCCAATGACCCCCAGTCCTAATGCCAGTCCAGTCCAGTCTTTTTCCAGCCACGTGGCGGCCAATTCATCAACACACAGCCAGCCAAGAATGTCCCCTGAATTGCCACCAAACAGAGATGAGCCAGAAGAACAACCCTTAGGCCGAACATTGCGGCGAGGCCAGTTGAGCGGCCGGTTTGGGGAGGCACAAACCCTAGCCTTGGCAAGTGGCCTCACACTTTATTATGATGAGCTATTTGGGCGCCATTCAAAAGCAACCAGCAAAATGAGAAAAAGCCAAATCTGGGAAGAGCTCACCAAACAGGTGAATGCAGCGGGGGGGGGGGGGGGGGAGAGGAAAGATGTGGAGCAGATCCAGAGAAAAATATCTGACCTGAAGTACGCAGTATGGAAGAAGCAGAATAAATGGCGCAATCACAGGTACATATATGAGGATTGCATTTTGCTGCTTGTTGTAGTGACCACAATGGCAAATCATTTTTAACCTCTAATTTTCAGCTTCCAAACTGTCGGAGGCTTCTCCACCAAATTACAATACACCAGAGCTGAAGAAATGGTCCTGGCTTTAATCCACCCCGTAGCATTAGAGGGCCTCTCTGGCAGACACGACACGGACACCCAGGACATTTCTGCAGGTTAGTAATGATTGTTTTAATGTGAACTATTGTAAACTTGTGAAATGAGGCTCACAGGCAGATATGAACACAGGCCCCTAGGGAGTGCCTTTGAGGGGAGGTTACTGTTTTAGGCGGGTGTTTAATATCTGAGGAATGCCCTTCATGTTGGACACTCTCCCAGGGTGCAGTAGTTAATGGTCCTTAGAAAGGTTTGCAGTCCATACATGACCTTTGACATTATTTCTGGACAATATTAACTAATTTATCTTACCAAAGCACTGCATGTGATGTGAATATAGTCAATAATTGACAACACTTCTTTGTCTTTCTATCACTGGGGTTGTAGCTGTGCTTTGGTCAGACAAACTTGAGCTGGGGTCAGGGTAAGGTCAACATTGCAAGAATGCACAGCAGCATACTCAGAAGCCAAATGCTATTTGCAAGCTGACTGTTGGCCCCTAAGGCGCCATTTAGGATCTGTAAAGCCTCCTAACATGCAGTACATGCATGTTTGTATTATTTAAGGTGACCAATCTGTATGTACAGGGTGAGGCATACATATAAGACTCAGATTCATTGTGAAGGTCAACTTTGACCGTTGGGGGAGTTGCCATTCCTGCTTGCCCACGTGTTTTGTAATGCATATGTAGTCATCAGGCTCATTAAGGGATGTTTGTGTTTACGTGCCTTTTACTTTTTAACACAGCACAGCATCCAGCCTCTGGAAGTGTGGAAGCCTCCTCCAGTTTGAGCACGCCGTACACTTCCCCGCTGCCTAGGACACAGGACCAGATATATAGGGTAAGTGGACTTTGCTGAAACTGGTGATGCATGTGAATGCACATGACTAATTTTGTTCTAAAAGATATTTAGGCCCCAATCTGACACACGTTTTCACATGTCCCAACAGACTCCCACACTAATGGATGTCATCCAGGATATGGAGGAGGAGGACGCCAGCCAGATTGGACCTTCGCAAATTACCCCCCTGGAACCTAATCTGCCACTGCCCCAGAATCCTTCTGCACCAAATCCTCTGCAGCAGAGTGAAGCTGGACACATGCTGCCAGCCCATCGTGGAAAGATGTGGAGCAGATCCAGAGAAAAATATCTGACCTGAAGTACGCAGTATGGAAGAAGCAGAATAAATGGCGCAATCACAGGTACATATATGAGGATTGCATTTTGCTGCTTGTTGTAGTGACCACAATGGCAAATCATTTTTAACCTCTAATTTTCAGCTTCCAAACTGTCGGAGGCTTCTCCACCAAATTACAATACACCAGAGCTGAAGAAATGGTCCTGGCTTTAATCCACCCCGTAGCATTAGAGGGCCTCTCTGGCAGACACGACACAGACACCCAGGACATTTCTGCAGGTTAGTAATGATTGTTTTAATGTGAACTATTGTAAACTTGTGAAATGAGGCTCACAGGCAGATATGAACACAGGCCCCTAGGGAGTGCCTTTGAGGGGAGGTTACTGTTTTAGGCGGGTGTTTAATGTCTGAGGAATGCCCTTCATGTTGGACACTCTCCCAGGGTGCAGTAGTTAATGGTCCTTAGAAAGGTTTGCAGCCCATACATGACCTTTGACATTATTTCTGGACAATATTAACTAATTTATCTTACCAAAGCACTGCATGTGATGTGAATATAGTCAATAATTGACAACACTTACTTCTTTGCCTTTCTATCACTGGGGTTGTAGCTGTGCTTTGGTCAGACAAACTTGAGCTGGGGTCAGGGTAAGGTCAACATTGCAAGAATGCACAGCAGCATACTCAGAAGCCAAATGCTATTTGCAAGCTGACTGTTGGCTCCTAAGGCGCCATTTAGGATATGTAAAGCCTCCTAACATGCAGTACATGCATGTTTGTATTATTTAAGGTGACCAATCTGTATGTACAGGGTGAGGCATACATATAAGACTCAGATTCATTGTGAAGGTCAACTTTGACCGTTGGGGGAGTTGCCATTCCTGCTTGCCCACGTGTTTTGTAAATGCATATGTACTCATCAGGCTCATTAAGGGATGTTTGTGTTTACGTGCCTTTTACTTTTTAACACAGCACAGCATCCAGCCTCTGGAAGTGTGGAAGCCTCCTCCAGTTTGAGCACGCCGTCCACTTCCCTGCTGCCTAGGACACAGGACCAGATATATAGGGTAAGTGGACTTTGCTGAAACTGGTGATGCATGTGAATGCACATGACTAATTTTGTTCTAAAAGATATTTAGGCCCCAATCTGACACACTTTTTCACATGTCCCAACAGACTCCCACACTAATGGATGTCATCCAGGATATGGAGGAGGACGCCAGCCAGATTGGACCTTCGCAAATTACCCCCCTGGAACCTACCACTGCCCCAGCATCCTTCTGCACCAAATCCTCTGCAGCAGAGTGAAGCTGGACGCATGCTGCCAGCCCATCGTGGGCAGTAGGCTGAGACAGAGCCTACAGTCCTAGTGCTAGCTCTGCTGCAGAGGTTTTGCCAAGCACATCTGGTACTTTTGCTCGCCCTAGAACTCCAGCATCTGCAGGCGCTCAAACCCGGGGAAGTGGAAGACGCAGTCAACAATGCCAGGGGGAGGCGTGTGCCGATCCTGGAGTCAGCATGGCGCAATGACAGCCGTTACTTTAGGCAGGTGACTCAACGAACAACAGAGCAGATTACTGCACAATTAGAGAAATTAAATACTACATTCACCACCATGCTGACTGATTTTAGGACGAGCAACAGCCAGATGGCTGAACAAATGGCCACCTTAAACAAACAGATGGCAGAACAAATGGCCACCTTAAATGCAAACTTCACTACCATGCTAGATGAATTTCGAACTAGCAACAGACAGATGCTGGAGCAGTGGCAGATTATGAATGCCACACATGCCCAGGTGTTGGGCCACCTCCAAGGCCCACCACAACCTTATTATGGCCAACATCAGTATCTCAATTTGACCTGGATCTGCTAAACATCTTTCCTCTACATCCCAACTCTATTTACCTGTGTGGTGAGCGCAACCAAGATTGTGTGGTTTATGGGTTTGCTGGTTTGTTTTGGAATGCGCCCATATAGCTCATTAGAGTGCTCACATACCCCACTAGCCAATGGCTGAGCTTAAGCCTCACTGAAGCGGCCGCTCAAGCTCCCATGCAGCAGGCTTGGGCCTAAGGAAATGCTGGCTGCCTCATCCTGTTTGTTGGCAATATTGGGGGACATTCTTGGCTGTAAAAAAAAAAACATTTGCCCATGGCAAAGATTGGACAGGACTGGCATGGGGTCTGGCTGTCATAAGCTGGGAAAATTAGAAGCAGGAGAGGGTGTGTATGTGGCCCTATGTATTCCTGGGTGAATTTCCCTTGAAATTCTTGCTCCCTATGGATCTGGATGTTGGTGGGTGGGGAAACTTCGGGCTGGAGTCAGTTACCTTAGAACTCCTGGATGTGGCCAATTGCTAGGGGCCAGTAGTCTGCCCCAATTTATAGTTCTGTTTTAAAATGTATGTACATGGAGTCTTCGAGTCCCCTTCAACTCAAAATTGACATATTTCAAGAAAATATATTGAATTTGACTTTGGCTGTTCTTGCCTAAGTTGATGCATTAATGTTTGTGTTGTTTGGATATTAATGAAGGTTTGGAATAACAAACATGAGAAAATAAACTGCATGACGCTCAAATCATGTGTAAAATGTTTAGTAATTAAAGCTTTACTAAATGGGTAAACAAAACAAAAAAGGCCTTCACATAGGCACCAAATATTACAAACACACAGAAACATAAACAAAATAAACAAATGTTAAGAAAAATATGAAGAAATAACATGTGCACACACAGATTGGCCCGAGGCACTAGGGGTGCTATCATAGATGTCATCTGGCTCCTGGCTGGGTGGAGAGGCGGGCATATCCACATAACGGGGGGCACGCTGCATCAGGGCAAAATTATGCAGCACGCAGCATGCTATGATGATTTGTATGACCTTGTTGGGGTCATACTGCAGTGCCCCCCCTGTATGGTCCAAACATCTGAATCTGGACTTCAGCAGTCCAAAGGCCCTCTTCACTACGGCCCGGGTCTTCCGGTGGTCCCGATTATACGACTCCTGGGCCACATTCTGTGGGCGAAGAACGGGCGTCAGGAGCCAGGGCATAAGCGGATATCCAGAATCCCCTGAAAGAATAACAAAATACTTACATAAATTACACATTCTAAGCAACATTATTGTTTAACATGTCATCAAGGGAAAAAATGAGCCATTGGTTAAGACATGGGTCATCAAATATATTCATAGCCATACAGTGAAAAGGGAATGATGGAATTTGAGCAAACTTACCCAGGAGCCATCCACCAGATAATTCTGCACACTCAAACAGACGAAATAATCCAGAGCTCCGCAATATATAAGCATCATGGGATGAGCCTGGACACCCTGCAAGTACACTAAGGAATCGCATATCCGGGCCAACCACTGTTTGGATATTCAGCGAGTGGCCCATCTTGCGGTTCCAGAAATACAAAAAAAAATTACACCAAGACAAGGTAAACAACTAAAACATAGCCACAAAACATGTTCAACAATACTAATCCGAGTCAAAAATGGTCCGTAAGTGGAGCGGAAATAAAACCGTTTTATAGGGCGGTGGTCCATCAGCAATCAGCTCCCAGAATCAGACGCAAGCCCATCCTAATAACGTAACTTATCTGAAGTAGCGAAAATTATCAGATTTAGATCGGTAGATCGAAAGCGCATATATGCGTTAGCGCGAACATACGAATGCGAAAGTCCATGCGTATCTGTCTCTGAATCAACCCTATTGTCTGACATTACTGAAGCCATTGAAAAGAAACATCTGGACAAGTTCAGTCAAAACAGAGGTTGGCAACAAGGATGAGCAGGACATGGAAGAGATCAACTACAGGGTTAGGCAGGTTGAGATCAAACACAGCAGAGATCAGCAACATAGATCAGCATAACATTGTCATACATGGCAGAGTTTCACAATAAATATGAGCAGGACATGGGCAGATGTGGAGGTGTTTAGCAACAGGTATAGTCAAAACATGTTTCAGGAAATGCTTGCGTAGCTCACAAGCTGGATAACCATTATTGTGGCTGATATCAGCAACACAGATTAGCAGGATGGGATCAGATGTGGCAGGGATTGGCAACAAGGATCAGCAGGGCATAGTCAGACATGGCAGAGGTTAGCAAAAAGGATTGTTAGGAAGTGGTCACAGATGGCAGAGGTCAGCAACATTGATCCACGGGACATGATCAGGTATAGCAGAGGTCAGCAGCAGAGGTCAGCAACATGGATCAACACACTATAGTCAGATGTGGAGGTCAGCAAAATGCAATAACAGAAAATGATCAGACATAGCAGAAGTTAGCCACAAGAAATAGCAGGGCTAGGTCAGACATGGCAGGACTGTATTTTTCGCCCTATAAGACGCACATGCCCATAGGATTTGGAGGAGGAAAATAAGAAAATAAATATTATGAGCCAAATGTTATGCTAAAACACCATCCCCCCAAGAACCAAATAATAGGCAAGGTGGAGTGGCATTCTCACCCCATAGCCAGTGTGGCATTTTCCCCTCACTTTCCCCATAGGCAGCGTGGCATTTACCCCCTTCCATTCCCATAGGCAGCATGGCATTTACCCCCTTCCATTCCCATAGGCAGCGTGGCATCCCCCCCATCCCATAGGCAGCGTGGTATTCCCCCCATCCCATAGGCAGTGTAGCATTCCCCCATCTTATTCCCATAGGCAGTGTGGCATTCACCCCTGCCATTCCCATAGGCAGTGTGGCATTCCCCCTCCCATTCCCCATATAGGCAGTGTGGCATTCCCCCTCCCAATCCCCATATAGGCAGTGTGGCATTCCCCCTCCCAATCCCATATAGGCAGTGTGGCATTCCCCCTCCCAATCCCCATATAGGCAGTGTGGCATTCCCCCCTCCCATTGCCCATATAGGCAGTGTGGCGTTCCCCCTCCCAATCCCATATAGGCAGTGTGGCATTCCCCCTCCCAATCCCCATATAGGCAGTGAGGCATTCCCCCCTCCCATTCCCCATATAGGCAGTGTGGCATTCCCCTCTCCCAGTCCCCATATAGGCAGTGTAGCATTCCCCCTCCCATTCCCCATATAGACAGTGTGGTATCCCCCCTCCCAATCCCCATATAGGAAGTGGGGCAATCCTTCTCCCATTCCCATAGGCAGTGTGGCATCCCCCCCAATCCCCATTTAGACAGTGTGGCATTTTCCCCTCCCAATCCCCACTTAGACAGTGTGGCATTCCCTCATTTCACTTCCCATATAGGCAGTGTGGCATTCCACCATCCCATTACCCATATAGGCAATGGGACATCTCCCCCTCCCAATCCCCATATAGGCAGTGTCACGTTACTAGTTAGGTTGGCACACCACAAAACATCAAAAAAATGTAACAAAGTGCTTATTTGCGCAAGGGTGCTACTTCCTATGGGGCCAATTCCTCATATGGTCCCTACCCAAAAACATGTACAGAAATAAATTATAAGGAAGTGAAGCACACCAATTGGATACAATTGCCAAAAAATTTTAATATATAGAGCCAAAAAGATCTGCAGATATTTACACTAATATATACAATCACAATGGTGACAACATCAGGTGTGCCGTGAAACGTCGGTAATGGTTTATTAGGCGATCTTTGTTTTTCATATATGTCCAGTATGTTCTATGCTTCTGCCATTACAGATGTATAATCTAGACATGCTTATCATGATTATGACTGGGTGTCATGATTAGACTTCTTTTGAATATTACTGTTATTTCATTCTGTGTCTGTTATATGATGACAACAAGCATTCCACTGATGCAGATACATATTTCAATGTATTGACACTATATGAGTATATTACAGCCTTTGACCTTAACTGCTGTGGTATTTCAGACTTATAATCGTATTTGTGAATATACTGGGGATCACTGTATTAACACTGGATTAGTGTATACGGAGGTAGTATTTTTACCTTTCATATAGTTCATTTTGCCACTACTGTTATTGCTAGTGCTAATTTACATTTATACTTCATAGCATTCTGGTGTATACAGCTTCCCCAGAGCAACATATGTGACATTGCTTGAATCTTGTATCCTTTTTCTGGCGAGATGGATATACTCAAAATATTTCTTTATTGATCAAGGTGTACATTCTGATGTTGTCACCATTGTGATTGTATATATTAGTGTAAATATCTGCAGATCTTTTTGGCTCTATATATTAAAATTTTTTGGCAATTGTATCCAATTGGTGTGCTTCACTTCCTTATAATTTATTTCTGTCCATATAGGCAGTGTGCCATTCCCCATAGGCAAAAGCAAAAAAAAAAGTAAACTCACCTTTCCATTCATCCCGCTGTCCCCGTCGCATTCGCTGTATCTGCTGTCACCCGCCTGCACACACAGACATCCGGCTTCATACAGCGGTGGGCATGGCTGATGCTCAATCGTTGGCCATGCCCACCCGCTGTAAAAAGCCGGGTGTCTGTGTGTGCTAAAGCCACGAAACGCGAGCGGTAGATACAGCATCGGCCACGTCCACCTGCTGTACGAATCCGGATGTCTGTGTGTGCAGGTGCCGCGAAGAAGGCTGCAGATACAGTGAAGACAGGATGGAAAAGTGAGTTGCCTTTTTTCTTTTTTTTCCACATTCGCCCAATAAGATGCACTGACATTCAAACCCCCCCCCCCCCCCCACACACACACTTTTAGGGGAAAATAAGTGCGTTTTATAGGGCGAAAAAATGCGATAGACATGATCAAGTATGGCAGTTGTCAGTAACAAGAATAAGCAGGGTGTAGTCAAACAGACGTAGTCAGAGATGGCAAAGGTCAACACAAGGATTAAAAAGAGATATTTAAATGTTGCAGTGGTAAGCAACAAGAATCAGTAGGATGTAGTCAGACCACCAAAGTTCAGAAACAGATTAGAAGGACATGGTCAGCTGTGGTAGGTAAAATGCAGTAATAAATATCATACATGGTCAGATTACAAATACATAAATCATGTGTCAGTGGTCAGCAACAAAGGTCAGCAGAATATAGTCAGACATGGCAAAAGTCATCAACAAGGATCAGCAGGGCATGGTCAGCTGAGGCAGTGATCAGCAACAAGAGTCAACAGAGAGAAAGTCAGCCCAAGGATCAGCGGAACATGGTCAGCAGATTGAGGTTTGCAGTGTCAGGGGTCTGGACAATCAGTTCTTAAATGTGCACAATGCAAGTCATTGTGCATAACTACAAAGTGGCTTCACAGAAGCTATACCTAAAATCTACATTTACAGCTATCGGTGCAGGCTATACATTGAAAGCGTGGACCTACTCATGCTACTCTGTGGGAAAGAGCTAAGTGGTGAGAGTTTGGTCTCCAGAGATGAACAGATTGATTACCTTATAAGATTCCGCCATGACAAGTGATAATTCCCTTAATTAAATCATTACCAGAAGTTAATTTACAGAAAGAAGACTTGGAATAATCATGGGCTTTCTCGTACATGAAATTTACAGATGTCTACTGGCTCCAACTTACGTCTGCACAACATCAATATAATGATACTGTCACCAGTGATTGTCTAATGTTCCTCAGCCAGTAATAAAGTTTTATCTCTATTGACCAAATCTCAAACGACTTTCTTCAGCCAGACAATTGAGAAGGAAATTGGGTGATAAATTGGCAATAATGGTTCTCCAGCTCGTGAGCTAAACAAGTTTTTCCTGAAACAAATGTGTAGCTGCTGTTCCAGTATGGCAATTAGTTATACCCTGGGGTCATAAAACATACAACAACAGAGGCCGTGCATGGCATACCCACACGCTGCATAAAGGGTGAGCGCAAATAACTAGACTCGATCTTCCAGACACATTTAAGGAGGAACATCGGGGGAGTTTAAACCCCCAAACCTCACCGGACTGCCCCCCCTTTGGTTTCACAATTGGGCACTATTTACTCACATCGCCAGGGCATCCATCTTCTGGGTTCCTTGGTTTCCGGGTGATCTTCCGATGGGTGGCGCCATCTTGCATCCCATCAGCCCCCGATCTTGCGCCTGCACAGTGCCCATGAATGGGATGCAATGGAGCCCCCTTGAAATCCTGCGAGACTTCGCTGAGCAGTACTGTGCTTACATGCTTACAGATGGCTAAGCCATTGGGGGGCAGAGGATCGGGCCCTGAAGCAGCCAGGTGTCGCTGCTGCCTGCTGCATCCAAGTATTTCCATTTTAGATCCGATGTTTGTTCCTCTTTAAAGTGGACCAACACCCAGGATTTTGACTATCCTGGGTTTTGGTCCACTTCTGTGTGAAACCCCCCAGAAAGCCTCGAAAACTCACCTCACCCCGCTCCCACGTGACCGCTGCAGCCAATCCCCACCGGCGGACAAGCGAGAGGCAGCGCCGGACACGCAGAGCGCATCCGCCACAGCCTCCCGCGCGTGCCTCTTACAGGGAGCGCACCCGCGCCGGCCATTCACAAACGCCCGGCGCGGGAGCGCGCCCTGCTAGAGGGACGCGCGGGAGGCGGCGGAGGCGGACGCGCATGCGCCGCTGGAATGTGGAAAAGGTAGGATTGTGGGCTTCCTGGGGGGTTTCACCCCGCGGGACATCCCGATTTCGGATGCCTCGCGGGGAGGGATCTGATCGGCCTTGGAAACTTATAGATTCACGGGCCGATTCCCTCTGGGTGTTGGTCCGCTTTAAAGCGCCACTGTAAGAATCCTGGGTTTGGCTGATGCCCGACTGGTGGCTGGCATTATTTATCACCCCGTCTGCAGGTTCATCAGCCACCAGCGGGTGTCAGCAGAGCCCTGGCTGCTCTCTCTCTCCCTCAACTGCTGCACCTGGTGTGAGGGCTATTTAAGTGGATCCGCCCTTCACCTATAGCAGCAGGATTTTGTTTTGTTTGTGTGCTTTGTTTGGATTCTGTTTGTGGCTGTTCATGCTGGCGCTCTGAATCTGAATCTGAACCTGAACCCGAGTCTGTACCTGTACCTACCGTAGTCTAGAGACTGCTGGCCTCTGTCCTAGACCCTTGGGTGAGTGCGCCAGCACCTTAGGGTTTCTGTTGTTTTCGTTATTAGTTATTTTGTAAATTAGCCTTGTTTCTTGTTCATTTGTTTTTGTATCTGAATTGAAGATATTTTTGTTTCCTTTTACTTTATTAATAAAACCCTTGTTAGAGCATTTCTATTGTTCCTGTGTCTTTGCTCTGGCCAAACAATCTACTCCCCTGGCGGAGAGCTCATATTGGAGAACAGCCACACCTGGACAGATCCATTGAGGCAGAGCAGAGGCCAATATTTCTCGTTATATTTTATTTTTGCAAACAGATGCCCTTTAAGGTCCAGAATGAGATGAATATTTGTTCACAAAATGAAGTCTGTTTAAATGGATATTCATTTACCAAATAATTAGGAAATCAATTGTCCGAATTGAAGTTAGGAGCATACACACTGAAACAAGTATTTTCCCTGACTAAGTAAAAATGATTAGAATACATTATATCTCCCAGCATCTCTAATTAAATTCAGGAAGTTCACTTCTATGCACAGCTGCCACATTATACAAGCCAGAATTTTTTTTTATATTAAACCAAATTTCTTTTAAACCGGACCATTACCCTGAATAAGAGCCTATTTTATATGCTCCCCCACCCGGTACATACAGATTGACCACATTAAAAATCATCCTACCTGCACCTATTGCCCATGGAGTCTCACGCTACCTGCAGACAGGAACTTTGTCGTCTGACTATGCTGCTCTGCATTCTGGGATAGCTGTCCTTTTCCTGACCCCAGCTCTGCTCTGTCTTTGCAAAGCACAGCTATAACACCAGCCCCCTGCACCCCCGGCACTTGCCGGCCTAAAATTCTTTTGTCTTTAAAGGACAAATTGACATACATTTTTTTCTTTGCAATGAGTTTTTATCAGAATTTTAGACATAAAAAGGAATGTATGTATGTAAATGTATCTCACATGCAAAAAAAAATTACATATATTTTTGTTTTATTTTTGTACTGTGGGAAATATAAGAGTGAAGAAAAAGAATAGTGAAGAAGGAAAACAACTAAATAAGACTGAATGTGTTTTAGAGGTTTATTTAAGAAATGCTAAGGCCATGTAGTGCCAGATGAGTGTCAAGTGAATGTCAGGTCCCAGTGAAAAGGGTTTATTTATCAAGTCAAAAATCCACAGCGCCTCTGATAGTGCCGCGTAGTGTCCCATCTATCAACAGAGCCGGTGATGGGATGAGTGCCAGATAGGACCAGGCGCTAACCCTGCACTGTGTGGCCTTATCCCATACATGAGCTTGGATGGTTACAATTATTTAGGCATTTTATAATACTTTATTTTTTGGGGGGCTGATGCAGGTGCCATGGGATCCCTGGGCTGGTTGGGATTATTTTTGGATGAATTTTCAACACTATTTTGCTGCAAACTTGTGATTTGGGTCGTGAGAAAGCTGTGTAATGTTTTTCAAGTGTCCCCAATGCAATTCCATATAAAAAAAATAATTTCATTACCCTAAAAAGTTACAAATTGGGATTCCAAACGGTGCTTTGTGCCTGGAATCCTGTTTTTTGAGTGCCTCTGGGAGCACTATGTATTTTTTTCATAAATACTTTCAACTTGTGGTGCTCGCTGCCAGCGCTGCAAACACTGCCTGGCCAGGAGTGCTACAGCTGATATCTTTGGCAGCCTGAAGCCAAAGTTGCAGTGCGGGAGCTGCTGAGGGTCTCGGACGAGGAGCTCAAGTGCTGCCCGTCACTTTTTTTTTTAACAATAGTTTTTATTGCAAGAATAAAGATCATACAACAGAAGTCAGCATCCAAAACAATTTGTTCGTAAAATATGACATAGACACCGAGGAATGCCGGATGTACAATAACAAAAGTCCTCCGTGAAATAACTCCACCATACAACCACTAAAAATATCTACCAGTCAGAGGGTAGCACAAAGGGAAAAGGAGAAGAATAAAGGAAAGAATAGATGAAGGGAAAGAAAAGAGGAGGAAGAGAGAGGAATGGCTACCAGGCCTCCGACCAACCAAACAACAGGCAGGTTAAAACTTTAAATCGTAAGAAGATCTCGGTCAAAATGTCTTGGTTGGAAGTGGGCAATCCAACCCTCCCATGTAGCTAGAAAGGGAGCAAGATCTCCCTGCATCGAGGCCACCATCTTCTCAAAGAACGTGAACTCATTGACTCGGGGAATCAGACTCCCGCTAGGTATGTCCCGCTTCTTCCAAGAATGCGCAATGATCAACTTGAGCGTAATGAGCTCGAATTAAGGCCTTGAGCAGCCTTGTGGCTTCAAATTGAGTAGAGCGAGATGTGGCGAGGGGGTCAATTGCATCCCAGAGCAGCCCGCAACTTTTTATAATAAATTAGCTTTCCAGACTCCTAAACTGTCTTTTTAGACAGACACTTTTTGCACCTCTTTAGTACTCACACTATATAATTTGTTTTGTAACAGTTTACCTCTTTATATCTTTCTCTCTGTAGTATCTGCGGCATTCAGCACCTGGAGAGAGCAGGCAATAACCTGACCCTGTTTGACTCTTTATACTTCTGCATCGTCACTTTCTCCACGGTGGGCTTTGGTGATGTGACTCCCAAGATCTGGCCGTCGCAGCTCCTTGTGGTCATCATGATTTGCGTTGCACTAATTGTACTACCAATCCAGGTGAGGGATTATTGTTTTTGTTTTTTCTTTATGTTTATTTGAAAGTATTGTTTCTCAAAGTGTGTCTAAAGGTGAAGATAGCGGCAGAGATTGAGCGTTATCTATTAATCTGGACCTGCTAACTGGTGATGCTTTACAGGGGTATACCAAAAAGGCAAGTATTATACCTTCTTCTGGGCTTCCTAGGAGTCGTTAAGAATTTAAGCATCTGAAATGGGGATGCCTTGGGGGAGGTTGTTTTACTTTATGTCCACTTAGTTACCCACTTTGATTAAACAATCCTATGCAGAAACCTAAATGGGTGCGTGTGCTAGATCCTCAATCTCTTTGTAACTATCTGCCACCACTTTACACCTTATCCTCATTCACAAATACAGACTTTGCAGCCCTGCACTTCTATCAAACACTAATCTCAGCTCTGCTGCTCCACTCACCTACAGCCACCCCTGGTGCATGAGGCAGCAACGTATACTCAACGGTGATGGCCGAAAACCAAAACCAATTACTTCAAGGTCAAGATTTCTGGCCTTTAGAAACTCAGAAATGCCTTTTTATCTTCTAAACAATCATAGTTCTCTTCACTTATAGCTGCACAGGCCCAGAATCTCAAATAACTGTTTTATTACCTTGAGTTCTTTATCCATAACCTTCTTCTGTCACTTCACAAATAACAGCAGAGCAGTTTGGATCTTTCCTTAAGGGTGAAACTGATGATGCCTGAGCTGGTCCGATACCTCTAATCACTTCACCCCCAACTTCCCCCGACTACTTCCATAATCTATTTCAGTTAAGCAGAGATGGTGCTCCCTCATCTCCAAGCCACACATTCCTGCTTGTTCCCTTGATCCTTATTCCTTCACGCATAATCCCACAGCTGTCCTCCTTTTCCTTTCAACTTGCACATGTTATTCACTATGCAAACATGCTGTCATAACCTCATTACTCCAAACTCCATCCGCTGGACCCCATTGTCCACCCTGTTACTTCCCTGAGTCACTGTTCTTTTTCTCAGCCAAACATCTGGAACAGCATGTCCAATGAGAATTGTCACACATTAACTCTACCAACTCTCTACTTTCTCCCCTCCAAATTGTATTCCACTAAAATAACGTAATGTCACTAAATATAAAGCTCACTACTCCATCCCCTTTCTGATCTCGGCCTTCAAAATTGTTGTCCATTTCCTCCAACTTCAAATAAATACCTCCCTAAGACTTTAAGAGCTTGCCCTCTCATGGCTTTTCTTACTTCAAAAATTGCACATTTAGTGTATCCCATTTCTATACAGTTTTTTATCCCCGCCTTCTGTCTGTTGGTGTACCACAAACTTCCATATTGGACATCTAGTCTTCTTAATTTACATCTATGACCTTGGCCTACTCCTAGACTCATTAGGCTTCCAATACCACTCCAATGTAGGTGACACTGAACTATCTCCCAGGCCCAGATTTCTTACCTCATTTAGCTCATGTTTCAGACTGTCCTAATGCTGTGTCATCATTCTTGTCATCTCCCTCCCTCAAATTAAAACAGACCATCCCATGCTGCTCTAATATCTGTTAACAACCTCACTATTACTTCAGCTCCCCAAGCACAATACAATGGTGTTTTTGTGGACTCCTCTACTTCTAATTTAAAACTTCAGTCACTAGCATCCTTCTGTAGTCTCCAACTCAAAAACATCTCCCGCACCTGTACCTTCTTTACCACTAAGACTCCAGTGTATGCCCTAACATATCCACACCAGACTACTGCAACACTCTCCTCTGCTGTGTACCAGGAAACAGACTGGCACCCCTCCAATCTATCATCTCTGACTGCCAGTGCAGTTTTAAATTTATAACCTTAAAGTGGACCAAAACCCACCCTGGAGTCTATGAGACTCCAGAGCAGGCATACAGGGGGCATCCATATTTCGGATGCCCACTGTGTAAAACCCCCAATGTTTCCTGGAAACTCACCTTCTTTCCCGGCCCAACGGCGCATTTGCGAACAGCAGCCCCATCCCTGCTATCCCTTTAACAGGGCGCATGCACGCTCACTGTTAATGGATAGTGGGGGATGTGGCCGCCAGCGCCTTAGACAAGCTCCTGGACGAAGGGGCAGGAGCAGATCCAATCGCACTGACTGGATGAGAGGCTGCGCATGCGCCATAGGACCGGGGATGGGTGAGTGAGAATCGGCGATCTGGGGGGGTTTCACACATCACAGGGTGCAAAAAACAAAAAGCAGGATAGTCAAAATCCTGGGTTTGGTCCACTTTAATGTCCACAACCAATAAAATCGCTTGCCACCATGATTTGTACATACGGCTTGTGACCCAGCCTTTCATCTATTCTTCACCCTTACCCTTTAGAGCACATGTGTCAAACGGGCCCTCCAAGCCTTTTTATGTGGCCCTCTGACTGGTACCAGACAGTGGTGGCTGTGCAGCATCCTATCTAGCTGGCCTGGTCACTCCAAGGCTTCTTATATTGGCAGCATTCTGCATCTGTCCTGGGGCAAAATTATTCTGCTTCTGTCCTGAGCAAACCAATTCAGAATCTGCATCTGTACTTGGCAAAATAATTTACCACCTGCATCAGCCTGGGCAAAATAATTCTGCTTTTGTACTGGGCAAACTAGTTCAGCATCTGCATCTGTCCTGGGCAAATTAATTCACTGTCTGCATCTGTCCTGGGGAAAATTATTCACCATCAGAAGATGATGTCATTTTATAAATAAACAATATTAATAAATATTGCATGAAGTTCATTTCTTTATACATAAACTATCATTTTCGACCTACTCCTCTATTTATAACACAATTATTTTCAACACAGAAACCTTTATATAACAGGGTGTAAAAAAAGCAAAAACTAAGACTTACCTTAACTTAAAGTGGACCAAAACCCATGGCCATCAGCACTGGAATATATAAGATTCCAGAGCCGTTTGATTCCCTCCCCCGGGGGAACTCCAAATCGGGATGCCCCGCTGTGTGAAACCCCCCCAGGTCGCCCAATATACTCACCTTCTCTACCGGTCCAACGACACATGCGCCAGCAGCGCCGCATCTATGCTATCCCTTTAGCAAGGCGTGTGCCCGCACCAGACATCTGAAAATGGCTGGCGCGGACACGCTCCCTGTTAGAGGGTAATGGGGATGCGCCCCCCAGCACGCTCGGCGGAGCTTGGCTGGACTCAGCTCCTTAGACGAACCTAGATAAGCTTGCGTCAGCGCAGTTGATCATGCTGATTGGATGGGAGGCCGCGCATGTGCCTTAGGACCTGGGGGGTTTAACATGGCAGGGCAACCCTTACTGGGGTGCCCCGGGGGCAAGGATCAAAATCCAGGATCTAGACTATACATTTAACTTTACAATAAAAATTGTATAATTTATGTATGTATTTGCAAGAGCAAAAGCATCTCTACTTGCACCATACTCACAACATATTTTCTATTACCCCAACTATACTCCTGCACAGTCATAAAATGTTAAACTAGAACCAGCGGGCAAAATTTGGTTTGGAAGCTCTCTGGCCAGATAGTCCCCAGCATCCGTCATGCGGTACTAGAGGGGGGAGACATGAAAGGGGATTTCCCAGGGAGTCTCCATCCATGTCTCTTCCCTCTAGTGACATCATCAGTCACATGGGGGGAATCTCCCCTGTGGCATATAAGCCTCCCTGCCCCGGCAGCCTGCATTAGCTTGGAGGGATGCCAGGGAAGGAGCAGGGAGGCCTATGTCTTACCTCATTACAGATGTCGGTGAGGCAGGTGCAATAGCAGCTTTTTGTCAGCATCAGACCTGTGATGGTTGGACCAGGAGGAAGCCCCTGACCTGACGGAGCTGCTGAGAGGATGGTACCCCGCGGAAGTCAGATTAAGGAGGACGGGGTAAAGGGGGGTTTCCTTTTCTATTTTAAAACTGTATTTTTTTTTACCGGTTTGTGAACTAATAAGGGGTCCAAGATACCCCTATACCAGTTTACAACATAGTGATGGTCGCCATACCACCTTCCAATAATTTGAATGCAGCTTTCACCTGCATCTGAAGCCCATCACTAGTAGAGGGATCAAGCAGTGAAGTAGTGCCCTGAATAGGAGCTGTTTATTGTTTTTCATGCCCACAAGCAGGGACAGATTGGCCATAGGGAGACATAGAAACATAGAAGGTTGATGGCAGAAGGAGACCATACGGTCCATCTAGTCTGCCCTTATGTGTATACTGTATGTTCTCTTTATCTTATGTGTATACTGTATGTTCTCTTTATCTTATGTGTATACTGTATGTTCTCTGTATCTTATGTATATACTGTATGTTCTCTGTATCTTATGTGTATACTGTATGTTCTCTTTATCTTATGTGTATACTGTATGTACTCTTTATCTTATGTGTATACTGTATGTTCTCTTTATCTTATGTGTATACTGTATGTACTCTTTATCTTATGTGTATACTGTATGTTCTCTTTATCTTATGTGTATACTGTATGTTCTCTTTATCTTATGTGTATACTGTATGTACTCTTTATCTTATGTGTATACTGTATGTTCTCTTTATCTTATGTGTATACTGTATGTACTCTTTATCTTATGTGTATACTGTATGTTCTCTTTATCTTATGTGTATACTGTATGTTCTCTGTATCTTATGTGTATACTGTATGTTCTCTGTATCTTATGTGTATACTGTATGTTCCCTTTATCTTATGTGTATACTGTATGTTCTCTGTATCTTATGTGTATACTGTATGTTCTCTTTATCTTATGTGTATACTGTATGTTCCCTTTATCTTATGTGTATACTGTATGTTCTCTGTATCTTATGTGTATACTGTATGTTCTCTGTATCTTATGTGTATACTGTATGTTCTCTGTATCTTATGTGTATACTGTATGTTCTCTGTATCTTATGTATATACTGTATGTTCTCTTTATCTTATGTGTATACTGTATGTTCTCTGTATCTTATGTGTATACTGTATGTACTCTTTATCTTATGTGTATACTGTATGTTCTCTATCTTATGTATATACTGTATGTTCTCTGTATCTTATGTATATACTGTATGTTCTCTGTATCTTATGTATATACTGTATGTTCTCTTTATCTTATGTGTATACTGTATGTTCTCTGTATCTTATGTGTATACTGTATGTACTCTTTATCTTATGTGTATACTGTATGTTCTCTATCTTATGTATATACTGTATGTTCTCTGTATCTTATGTGTATACTGTATGTACTCTTTATCTTATGTGTATACTGTATGTTCTCTATCTTATGTGTATACTGTATGTTCTCTGTATCTTATGTATATACTGTATGTTCTCTTTATCTTATGTGTATACTGTATGTTCTCTGTATCTTATGTATATACTGTATGTTCTCTGTATCTTATGTATATACTGTATGTTCTCTTTATCTTATGTGTATACTGTATGTTCTCTATATCTTATGTGTATACTGTATGTTCTCTTTATCTTAGGATAGATGTGTGCTTATCCAAGGCATGTTTAAATTCAGCGACTGTTGATTTTTCAACTACCTCCGCTGGAAGTTTGTTCCAAGCATCTACTACTCTTTCTGTAAAATAATATTTTCTAACATTGCTCCTGATCTTCACCCCGACTAGCTTCAGGTTGTGCCCCCTTGTTCTATCATTAAGCTTCTTCTTAAAAACACTTCCCTTCTGAACCTTATTGAATCCTTTCACATATATAAAGGTCTCAATCATGTCCCCCCTCTCCCTTCTTTCCTCCAGACTGTACAAATTAAGTTCTTTAAGTCTCTCCTGATAAGTTTTAAGTTTAAGTCCTTCCACCATTTTTGTTGCCGGCCTTTGGACCCGTTCTATTTGAATAATGTCTTTTTGCAGGTAAGGTCTCCAGAACTGCACACAGTATTCTAGCTGTGGCCTCACCAGGGCTCTATACAGCGGCATCACAACCTCCCTCTTCCTACTGGTGATGCCTCGAGCTATGCAGCCGAGCATCCTGCTTGCTTTTCCCACTGACCCGGGCAAATGCCTCACTGGCCGCATTGCTTTGGGGTAGTCTGGGCTGCTACCTTTATTAACACTCCCATCCAATCCCAGCCCCCCATCCCCTCCCCCACTCTATCCCCTCGTCCAGGCAACCCCAGCCCATGTCATCACCCTATATAGCCTCAGGCTTGGAGCACACTGGGTGACTGGCCAGGAAGCAGCAGAGATGCCACTGGCTGCTGGTCATGGTCAGGCCAGGTACTGGTAAAATCCCGGTTATTTTTGGCCCCAGTTCGCCACTGCCCACAAGCTATGCGTGTTTCAGCTGAAAATTAGAAGCTAGATTTAGAGGTTTATTCATGAAGGGATAGCGGCAGGCAGCGTCTGGTGAACTCCGGGCGCTGTACGCAAAACCACATTTATGAAGGCGATTCTGGTGAGTGACTCTAACAGCGCCATGTAGCGTACGATTCATCATTACAGGCAACTCAGCGTATAGTGCCGGCGCTCTAGCTTCCAGAGCGCCGGGTATTACCTGTCTCTACCTGTCGCTCTCCCATACATTTCAATGGACGTTCCATTTCTTCTGTTTAAACAGGTTTTTTTTTTTTCTCTCAAATAATTGTGTGACCTCTCCTGGCCTAGAAAGAGTCATTTTTGAAAACTTTTTTGATTTTTTAATATTTTTATGCAGAATTGTTATTACAGGTCTGGCATTAAAGTATTAATGTCACAATGTTACAACAATGTCATTCCATGTGTTTTCGCTTTGTTACTGGTGGATATGTGTTCAAACACAGACTGGCGTCTGGCGCTCTATGCTATAGCGCCCAGGTCAAGCCAGGTGCTAGTAAAATCCCGGTGATTTTTGGCCCCAGTCTGCCACTGCCCACAAGCTATGCGTGTTTCAGCTGAAATTAGAAGCTAGATTTAGGGGTTTATTTATCAAGGGATAGCAGCAAGTAGCGCCTCGTAGTGACAGGTAGCGTCTGGGGGAACGCCAGGCACTGTACACAATGCCACATTTATGAAGGCGATTCTGGTGAGTGACTCTAACAGCGCCATGTAGCGCACAATTCATCATTACAGGTGGCTCAGCGTATAGCGCCGGCGCTCTAGCTTCCAGAGCGCCAGGTATTACCTGTCGCTACCTGTCGTTCTCCCATACATTTCAATGGACGTTCCTTTTCTTCTGTTTAAACAGGTTTTTTTTTTTTGTTTGCCATTCTGGGTGTAGTGTAGTCACCCATCTGGTCCAGCAGAAAACATTTCCCTGCATTGAGCTGCCAGCATCTGTGCTTGGTGGCTTATGTGCAGTGACAGCTCTGCACGCACCCATCACTGTAGCGTTGCTGGCGGCAGCTTAGCTGCACTAGACTCCTGCCCTGTTTGGCTGCAGGTTTGCAAAAACAAAGGCTTGCACAGGCACAGGGGGCCCACTACTGCCGATAGCTTTCTTGCCGGCCCCGGAACCCGTCAGACCAAGGACTGAAAAGCCTACTGAACCAAACCATAACCCAAAGGTTGGTGGAGGCCCCCTTTGCAGGGCAAGTGGTGGAGGCCCCAGGGCTAGAGCCCCTTGCGCCCCTCTCATAATCCGTCCATATATATATATATATATATATATATATATATATATATATATTTGTGTTTGTGTATCTATTGCTCTTTCTGTATATTCAAGCAGCTAGAAACTGTGCATCCACAAATAATCTGTGGTCACAAGAGGTATTGTGAAAGCGTCGGGGGTGCATAATTACCATACAGCCATGCGTTTCCCTGCTTGTGCCTGAATCGCTCACTCTCTTTCATTTTCCTGATGTCTCTCTGTTTCCCTCCTACCGCCTCTTTCTTTTCCCCGGGAGTCACTGTACAGTACTTGCTTCACATCAATGTCTTGATTAGACATGATGACAGTTGTCATGAGACAAGATGACAATGTGGGTGCTGTGAAAAGAATGGCAGGGAGGCAAGATCAGCACTTTCATACATTTAACTCATCACTGTCAAGGGAAGCCTATAATTACTGTCAAGCGTTCTGCACGACAGACCAGACCCTTTTAATGGGGCACGGGATAAGGCCATTTTCCTTAACAGGCTCTGTTTGCAAAGTGGTGTTTTGCATTGTTATGCTTTACCTAAACCAGTCTTATCATAACTACCGTATTTGCCGGCGTATAAGACGACTGGGCGTATAAGACGACCCCCCAACATTTCCACTCAAAATATAGAGTTTGTTATATACTCGCCGTATAAGACTACTCCCTCTTCCGCACACCTTCCACACACCAAATTAAATATGAAAGAACATCAGATTTGCTTTGGTTTACATTTTTAGCGGGGCTTCTGGGGGGGTTACACAGCGGGGCATCCCAGTTCAGGATACCCCGCTGTATATAACCCCCCAGAAAGTCCAGTAAACACTTACCTTACCTGGCTTCAATGGTGCATGCGCGGGGCTCTGGTCCAATGAAAGACGCTCACCGTCACTGCGTAATTCAACAGGCTGGGATCCCCATTAGTTCTAATGAGAGCCACCTGCCCAATTACACGGTAACAGTGGCCGCTCTCATTGGACCAGAGCCTGCGCATGCACCGTTGGACCTGGAAGAGGTGAGTGTCTTTGGGTATTGTGGGGGCTGGCCTCTGATCTTCCCCCCCGGACATTCCAAATCCCGCCCCAGGGTAAGCTGGCCAGATTTATTTGTTGGTCCCGGGGCAAGTGCGCCCACACTGGCATGCGCGCGGGAGCCCCACGGCCGAACTTGGTTTCTGCAGTCATGGACGGCCGCCTCCCCAGTTTGTCCATGGGGCTCCCGCGTGCATGCCCCGCGACCAACAAGTAAATATGGCCAGCTGGCATCCTTCCCCAGGGGCATCCCGCACAGGCGCCGATCAAACTCCTCCACCAGCAACACCACCCCTGGTTTCTGCAGTCATGGACGGTGCACTCTCGGTGCCTGCGACCAAATCACAGATGATGGGGGGGTGGCACTGAGGAGTTTGATCGGCGCCCATGCGGGATGCCCCTGGGGAAGGACGCCAGCTGGCCATGCGGGTATGCGTGCTGGAGCCCCACGGCCAAACTGTGAAAAAAATGTTTTCATGGTTTCTGTACACACACACACACACACTCTCATGACAAAATCATCATCTATTATGCATTTTTTTTAAATATTTAACAAAATATATTTATATTCCCTCCTTACCTTTTCCTCCGCGTTTCTCAGGTCTCAGGTGCTGCAGTCACGAGTCTGAATCAGCAGGTGGGCGGAGCCTAATTGCCTCTCTCTAGTCCCGCGCTGGCATCGCTTCCTGGAGGGGGCGGGCACCGAAGTAGCTGATTGGAGGGGAGGCGGTAAGGGCGGGCGGGCGGCTTCCGAGATCAGCATGGAGACCCCGGGCACGCACGTGAGAGCCCCTTGACAGGTGATCGGGGGGGGGGGGGTTGATGGGCGGCAGGGTGCCGATCGGCGCAGCGGGGGGCACGCGCGCAGGTGGCCGCGACCTAATTATAGATTATTGGGGGGGGGGGGAAGTGAGCGGCGCTGCTGGTGGAGGAGTCCCAAATTGCGGCAAACACGGCCCTGGTCACCCGTGCACCCGGCGTATAAGACGACCCCCCCCCCCACTTGGAAGCATGTTTTTCAGGGGCAGAAAGTCGTCTTATACGCCGGCAAATACGGTATTCAGTGGGGGGAATTGCAGTGTTTTGCCACCAAGCCACAGCCCTGGTAATATCTTTATGGGTGTGATCTCTACTTTCCCTTTTCCTCTAAATGTTTAAAGTGGACCAACACCCACGGGTGATCGGCCCGGGAATCTATAAGATTCCCGGGCCGATCACCTCCCTCCCCGCGGGACATCCGAGATCGGGATGTCCCGCAGGGTGAAACCCCCCCAAACACCCCAAACCCCCTTGCCTTATCTTCCCTCGCGCCCCTCTAGGCGTGCGCGCGCCCGTGCCGGCCGTCTGTCAAGAGGGATGCGCGGGAGGCGGCGGGGGAGGAGCCGCTTGTCCGGGACTGTCAGATTCCTTGTCCGTCGGCGCTGGGAGCGGGGAGAGGTGAGTTTTTCGGGGGGTTCGGGGGGGTTTCACACAGCGGGGCACCCCGATCGGGGGTGCCCCACCGAAGTGGACCAAGACCCAGGATAGTCAAAATCCTGGGTGTTGGTCCACTTTAAACCGGACCTTCAGCATGATTTAATGAAAAGCCCAAACCCTTAAAAATCAATTCCCCATCATCTACAATTAATATATTTTGCATTTTTAGTCACTTACTTATTATTCTTTCCCTCCCTCGGGCTGCAACTCTGTTCAGGACTCTAGGATATGGGCGCCACCATCTTGACTCAGAAGCATCACATACTGAGAAGAGGAGAGCGGGATAAAGTACTGGGGTTGGGGTTATAGCTGTGCTTTGCACAGACAGAGCAGGGTCAGGACAGCAATCCCAGAATGCAGAGAAACACAGTCAGAAGACACTTCTTGTTTGCAGGCTGCCTGATGCTCCATGAGCCGCCATGTTGGATGTTTAAAGGCTCATAACATGCAGTAGATGCAGGTAGGATGATTTTTAATGTGAGCAATCTGTATGTACAGGGTGTGGGAAACATATAAGATAGGCTCTTATTCAGGGTGAAGGTCCGCTTTAAGTCTTTAAATATCTGGGGAAGCTTTGTTGTTCTTATGAATGGGGCAGATGGTAGCTGCAGTTTCTTTTTCATATTTAAAGGTCTATATTAAAGTGGACCAAAACCCAGGATAGCCTAAAATTTTGACTATCCTGGGTTTTGGTCCTTTCCCCGCGGGCACCCCTGATCGGGATGTCCCGCTGTGTTAAACCCCCCAGATCGCCGCAGCAACTCACCTTATCCCGGCCCCACGGCGCATCTAAAAGCAGCGGCTCTGACGTCGCACATCCTCCGCCTCTCTCTAACAGAAACAGAGTGCACGCCATAAATGACTGGCGCAGGCACGCGCACTGCTAGAGGGGAGCGGAGGATGCGGCCATCAGAGCTGCTCTTAGAGTTGCCGTGGGACCCGCTGAGTGAAACCCCCCCCGCCCCGATCGCCACAGCCAACTCACCTTATCCCGGTCCCACGGCACGTCTAAGAGCAGCTCGGGGTGCCCACGGGGAAAGAACCAAAACCCAGGATAGTCAAAATCCTGGGTTTAGATCCACCGGCACAGGTGGTTGTACCACCACTATAAGGCAGTCAGGAGGGCTTTCAGAATGCTGGAGCCCCCCGCACATAACCCCCCAGAATACCCGATATTCTAACCACAGCCACAATCTTATCCCGGAATACAGGGCCGCAATTGGCTTCCGCGCGCAGTCAGTTGGTTAGTGAGCGTGTCCATGTGAGAGCTGACGGCCAATTGCGGGGCTGTATTCCCGGCGCAGGATCATGGCTAAGGTAAAAATATCCGGCATTCTGGGGGTTATATGAGGGGGGCACAGCATTCTGGATGTCTTCTAGCCGCTGTACCAGCGCCCACACAGGTGTTGATCTGCTTTAAAGGGATTCAACAAGCAATCAAAAAAACAAAAGGGTACTCACCTTTTGTCCCATACAGATAATCCTAATCCTAATCAGCAACTCACCCAATTGCTGGATCGCACCCCACACTGCCCAAGCCTGAACTCCATTCACCGCAGCTTCCCTGTTTGGCTCACGTCCCCGCCATTAATTACAGGGGTGCAGCCATGCTTTCTGCATTCACTTAAATAGAGGGGGTTTTCCAGACCTTGGCACACCCCCTCCATTGCAATGAATAGTGAGGGTATGTCAGCGCTTCTGTTACGCGCTTGACACGCCATCTACCGCAACCAGTGTTTGGACCCAGGGCATCGCGGGGTGTGCAGACTGTGGCTCAAGCTGGGATCCTACAATCAGGTGAGTTGCTGATAACTGGACCGATCAGCTGTGCAAGGCAAAAAGGGAGTACACTTTAGTTTTTTTTGATTGGGTGGTCAATCACTTTAAGGTGGACTGCCCATATCAGAGTGCTGATGAGGCTCTAAGAGTGTAGGGTGCCTACACATATTCATTTCAATTTAGAATAAAATCGCTGTAACCATTGAATCAGACAATGAAGAAAAACAGCTGTCTACTTCTATGAAATCGTTGCTTGATAAGTAGGCGGTTTCTGATTGTTGTCCTTATTGTGGGGCAAATATTAGAAAACAGAGCTGATAGTAAAACATAGAAAAGTAAGCGAAGGAGAAAAGTTGATTATTGAGCTGTGATTTCTGGTTGACTTTCAAAGTATTTATATATGATAAAACTACCCTTTCATTTACTTTGGGGTACAAGACCACTACTAACAATGCCTGGAGAGAAAATAACTACCCCCAAATATCCAGTTTTGTATATATCATGTTTGGTAGATTGATAGGGGGCTTCTAAAACTCACATTTAATGTAGAATCAGGCTGTGTCTCAAGCTGGGATCCTACGGTCAGGTGAGTTGCTGATAACTGGACTGATCAGCTGTGCAAGACAAAAAGGGATTACGCTTTTGTTTTTTTTTGATTGGGTGGTCAATCACTTTGATTGACTGATGAGACTCTAAGAGGCCGATTCATTAATAGCGCCAGGTAGCGACAGATGAGCGACAGTAGCGTTATTTTCACAGCGCCCGCTAGTATTCGCTGTGCTTGGCCGTTGTTCGGTTGTTGACAGCGACTCAGTCGGTGTGCGGTAATGTTGAATACGGGGTTAGGAGTCGCTATTTGACAGGTTCCGCGCTGTATGGGTGCGCATGACAGCGAATGGCCATAGCGAACGGCTCCCAGCATATTCATTAACAAATCACGCTCAAAAAATTCTCGCGCTGTGAAATGCTTGTTTAAACCCCAGAGCGCTGGCGGCGATGGGTTAAAAGTAGTTTTTTAACCCCCAAACCACCATATTTTTTGAAAAAAAAAAAACAAGTTTTTCAAAACATTTTGTAATATGAATACATTAATATCAGACCTGTAATATCAATTCTGCACAAATATTTTTTTTTTTTTTTACCTTAAAAAAAATATCTAACATTGCAGAAGTGGTCAAAGAATTTTTGACATTTAAAAAAAAAAATAAAACATTAATTGCAATTAATTAAGAATATTTAAAGATTGCTCCATTGAAATGCATTGGAGAGCGCCAGGTAGCGAGAGGTCATACCTGTCGCTGTTCAAGGTCGCTCGCTGGCGCTGTGGGGTGAGGCTGGAATAATGATGAATGATTCGCTATCTGGCGCTCTGTCAGTCGCTAAGCAGGATCGGCTTGATAAATGTGTGATTGCGGAGGGGAGCCGGCGTTCTCGTGGCGGTGACCGTCATTACCATTCGCTCACCATTCGCTACCTGGCGCTATCCCTTGTTAAATAAGGGCCTAAGAGTGTAGGGTGCCTACGCATATTCTTTTCAATTTAGAATAAAACCACTGTAGCCAGTGAATCGGGCAATGAGAAAAAACAGCTGTCAATCTATGAAATCTTTGCTTGATAAATAGGTGGGTTCTGATTATTGTCCTTATTGAGGGGCAATTATTTGAAAACAGAGCCCTGATAGTAATACATAGAAAAGTAAGCAAAGGAGAATAGTTGATTTTTGAGCTGTGATTTCTGGTTGACTTTCAAAGTATTTAAAAATGATAAAACTACCCTTTCATTTACTTTGGGGTACGTAACATGACCACTACTAACAATGCACGGAGAGAAAATAACTACCCCCAAATAACCTGTTTTGTATATACCCTCTTTGGTAGATTGATAGGGGGGCTTCTAAAACTCACATTTAACTCACACCGGTAGACTCGCTGCCCATTTTTATGTAATGTTTTGTGAAAAAATACTCACTAAAGCCAACACATTAAGATGATAATTAATCCATGATGTGCCTGCTGCCATCAAGCAGTCAACGAGAATTTGTTCATTATATCATTTTGGTGGACAAAAAATGTCTTGTTTGTCGTGTTACCGTTGGTATGTGGAAGAATACATTGCGAAGGAGAAAAGTTGATTGTTGGGCTGTGATTTCTAGTTGACTTTCAAAGTATTTATATCATATATTATGATAAAACATTTCATTTAGTTTGGGGTACAAGACCACTGCTAACAAACAATGCACAGAGAGAAAATAACTACCCCCAAATAACCTGTTTTATATATATCCTCTTTGGTAGATTGATAGGGGGCTTCTAAAATGTGTTCGTTATATCATTTTGGCGGACATAAAATTTCTTGTTTGTTGTGTTACCGTTGGTATGTGTAAATATAAATTGACTGCACATAAAGCTTTACAAATACCATATATATGATCTTAATTACGATCACTTTAGCAAAATAATTATCCAATAAATTACCCATGTTCGAATGCGAAACATCTGATCGCATACAAGTCGCTCGCTCAACAGTCAATTTATCTGTTCATGAAAATGGACCAGTAATGGAAATTTAGCCCCAAAAATACTACACTACAAATAACACATAATCGAATTAGTAATGACTAAAACCTTTAGCCCAAGGACAGTGATCTGGGGGGTTAATATTGTCCAGCTAGGGCAATGTTTATCTGTCTGTCGGATCTTATTTTAGTTATCGAGGGTACCTTTGAATTACTGAAGATATTTAGTCCTACAGCTTTTAATATGTCAGCTTTCTAAAACACTTGAAATTGTTGTTTAGTTCGAGCAGCTGGTGTTCCTCTGGATGGAGAGGCAGAAGTCTGGTGGGAACTACAGCCGCTACCGTGCACAGACGGAAAAACATGTGGTCCTGTGTGTCAGTTCCCTAAAAATAGATCTTCTCATGGATTTCCTGAATGAGTTCTATGCGCACCCCCGACTGCAGGTAAGGAAAATTATTAATACGTCTGACTGCAGGTAAAAGTTTTTCTCGTTACACTTTGCAGCCACATTATGCAGGTAGGAGGCCATTAATTGGCCATATGCAAGACATCGTCTTGTTCCTATAACAACTCAATAACGCTTTTTGCCACTATGTTCTGTCAATTACACATGAGAAGCACTTAACTGTATTGCAGGTAGGATGCCCCACATTTCTCACTGTAGATCCGAAAATTTCCATATGTCAATTCCACTTCTGCAGCATCCACCTCCTATTTCCTCCTGCTTTTGGTTCTTCCAACTTATATTCACAACTCAACCCAATCTGCACATTTTTTACTGCCTATCCTACCTGAAATTTGAATTTTACCCACCATGCCACACAACTGTGGTACTGCCTTGTTTCTGATCACTTACTGTGATCTAAAGAAGGACAGTTGCGTGTGAAATACTAGATCGGAGGTCTGATGCTTCAGTAGCACACCCACAAGTAGATCCTTTACAGCCAGCAATGTAAACGTGTAACATGCATGACATAGATCGCTGATTGGACAAGAGCCCATGCATGCTCTCTTTGGAAACAGAGCCTGGCATAGGTAAACTGACCAGATGTCCCACTTTCAGTGGGTCTAACTTTGAGGCCCACTGTCCCTCTGAAAACTCTGGAGAAACCTAAATTTCCCACTTTGCTGGCATAGGGAAGAAGGTCCCACCAAATGCAAAATGCTGGATTTCTGTGTGGTTTACAACAACTCTAACGTGGCTTAGTGATTTGAGGACCTAAAAAATGGCCAGTTAAGGAATAGGAAGCGGCCCCATCTCCAGTTTCCCCACAGCCTGAATAGCTGGGCACAGAGGCTCACATCAGCCATGAAATGCTGTGGATGTGCCCACCGCCCACGCATTCAGTGTGGCATGAAAGAAAAGTACGATCCTGGGAGATTTCCCACAGTGGGGGAACCCAAATAGAATAATTAAAAATATAAGCAAAGTGGATTCCTAACATCTAGAAATGTAAACATGTAACAAGACCCACCATAATCATTCATAAACCAGGTGGAAAGGTTGTAAAGGATTTGTAGTCCCTAAGAGGTGGTGGCAATTATTTTTCCTGTTCCGAATCCAAGCACACCCTTGAGTAGGTTGCCTATGATGGCAAAGGCGCCCCTATGATACTTTCAAAAGTTTTAGTGGTTCTCAGATTCAAGCTGTCTGTTTTCACATAAATGGTGTGCTCTCTCTACTTCAACTCAATTTACTTGGGTAGGAGTTTGAAAACAAACTGGGGGACTAAAGGCAGTAAATAAAGATGACTGATATCCTGATCCCCCCCCCCCCCCCACTGCCCTTTATCAAGGAGCTCTGCCTTTACTTTGCTTTGTCTGCACAGTGCAAATGATATCAAGTATATTAGTGAAATACATTTCAAGGTCCAGACTACCACAAATTAGCATTTTAATGTCAGACATTTTTATTGATGCCTAATCTTTAAAGAGATACGTTGGAAAACAAAGATTTTAAAAGCTGATGAAGTGTGTAATCAGCTCAGAGCTGTTGACTATTTACCACACTCGCATTGGCACAACTCGGGACTGGTTCAAAGTTGAGTTATTTCCTTTTCTTAATGTGCTTAATATTTAATGTATCACCTGGGCACTGTTTATGGATCGTATTGCAATATTATATTCTGTTAAGTCACTTAACTTGAACTTTGTTGTGCATCATTTCCTGCCTCTTTGAAGCCTTGTATTTTTTTATTTCAATATTTGAGTCCTTGTATTTTTAGAGAGATTAGGAACAACACTCCAAATCACCTTTTGGTGTGTTGTCCCTCAATGTGGTGTTTGAAACAGTGGGGGAACTTGGATGGCCCTGGAGTCTTTTAGACTCCAGGACCTCTGAAGTTCCTCTTTAAATGTACCTTTGAACACATATGCACAACAGTGGAAACCAAGCAAACCAGTACAATTGCAGCAAACTATAGTTTTGAGTAAAACTCTGATTTACCGGTATATTCAGCACTTTTGTTATTAATGCTATGTTTCACTTTGCTATGTTTTTAGCAATTTACGCCCAGGATATGTGGGTTATGTTAGTCGGCCAGACTGCATTTCACCATCATTTACAGGTATATCCATGAGTACACTGGCAGATGGTGAGAAACAATGTATGATGGCAGGAAAATAGCTGACAATAGCCTCGATTCAAAGACACATTCGTCCGGACTTCCGTAGCTGTCTGTGAAAGTTTTGCTTTTTTTCGTTCATTTTTCATTCGTACGAACGTTCGGGAAAATGTGTATATGCGCTTTCGATGAACGGAAGCAAATCGGAACATTTCCGTTAGTTCGGATCATTTTCCAAACAAAATCGGAAATTTTTCATTCGTTCAGATAACTTCCGTTGTTGGGATGGGTTTCTGTCTGATTCAGAGAGCTGATTTCCGATGGACCACCACCCTATAAATCCGTTTCATTTCCCATCCACTTACGGGACCTTTGAGGGCTCGGATTGCTATTGTTGAACATGTTTTGCGTCTATGTGGAGGAGTCTGCGCACCTTTAGCTCCAAGGCATTGCATGTATCAGCATGGCCGAGGCCATAAATTGTATAGCAATGCATACCTATCAATACATTTCATGTATGCCTTATAGATGCATTTTAATGCTGACCTTAATTAGTCCTTAGCATGTAAACATTTATTTTCCCACACATCCATATAATTGCTATATTTTTTTAGACTTATGTCCTTTGTGAATTATATTTGGATTGTTGAACTTGAATCTTAATTTGTTGTAGGAGTTATTGTTTTAGTCGGTTACCTTTGCTTTGTGTAATTATTTTATATTTGGTTGCAGGAACCGCAAGATGTGCCACTCACACAACATACAAGCAGTCTTTGGTCCAGCTATGCGATTCCTCAGTGTTCTTGCAGGGCATCCAGGGTTGCCCCATGATGCTTATTTATTGCAGAGCTCCGGCTTATTTCGTCAGTTTGAGTCAGGAGAATTATCTGGTAGATGGCTCCTGGGTAAGTTTGCTCACATTCCATCAATCCATTTTCACTGTATGGCAATGAATATAGTTGATGACTCATGACTTAACCTATGGCTGTTTTTAGCCCTTGATGACATGTTAAACAATATTGTTGCTTAGAATGTGTATTTTATGTTAGTATTTTTAAATTCTTTCAGGGGATTCTGGATATCCACTCCTGCCCTTGCTCCTGATGCCCGTTCTTTGCCTGCAGAATGCGGGCCAGGGGTTCTCTAATCGGGCACTATGCAAAACCCGGGCCGTGGTGGCGAGGGCCCTCTGGCTTTTGAAGTCCAAATTTAGGTGTTTGGACCATACGGGGGGGGGGGGGGGGGCACTGCAGTATGACCCCAACAAGGTTATACCAATATTTTAATTTACGTTTTTTAACAGAGACCACACGTGCCAGAGTGGCAGAACTGAGTGTCAGGGTCCTTCAGTTGGTGGGCGAGATGCAGGAGCTGCGCAACTCGTTGGGGACCACAGATGAAGAATAATGTTCTGTGGCCTGCCATTGCTATGTATTTTGTTTTTTATAGTTGTAAAAATTAGAAATTTTCTACATTTTTAAAAATGTTATATTTTATGATGGAATCCAAAATAAAAATGTTACAGTGTCATTTCATTTACAAAATACATTAACACAAAACTAATGGGCCCAGAAATATTTAAAGATGAATGTTCAGATGACCGAGAAGTGATTTGGGTGAGCTTTAAGGGTCCAAAAGGGAAGATGGAGGATAGTGCTAAGTGGTTTGGGTGAGCTTTAAGGGTCCAAAAGGGAAGATGGAGGATAGTGCTAAGTGATTTAGCTAAACATTGAAGTAGAAGTGAGGGTGGCAAATATGTAGGCGAGCACTTTAATGAGTTAAGTTTGTAGTGCGCAGGCGCTAGATCATAAGGATTTCCGTCTGGACGAATATTTATTGAAAAAGGGAAACAGAATCGAATGGGAAACGTAAAGGATTTGTTGTAGGATACGATGGGAAAAGGGCAAAAACGAAAGCCTACGTTGTAACATGTGAAAATGAAACGGAAAAGTCACGCTGGAAAATGACATCCTCGTATTCGTAATCTGCCGTACGAACAGACGGAAATTTCACTGAAGGTTAGCAATGCATGCATAGAATCGCTCGTACACTCATACGAGAATGGAAACATTTCACATAAAAAAACAGATCGGCACTAAAACGGAAGTTTTTTTTGTCTCTCTCGAGCCTAATGGCCTCGATTCAATAAAGGTAGAAGAAAATTCTCATGGTAGTAAAAAGCTTGAGAATGTCACTGTTACTGACTCACCAGCTAAGAAAACAATGAAAGTCAATGGCACTTTTTTACTCCTAAGAAAAGTAGAGAACTGTTTACTCCTTTCTACACTGTAGTAAAAGCTGCCATTGACTTTCATTGTCTTTCTATCTAGTGATTCAGAAACAGTGACATTCTCAGGCTTTTTTCTCATGATTTGAATTTTTTACTACCATGAGAATTTTTTTCTACCTTTATTGAATCGATGCCAATATGTTCTTTTCCTTTCGTGATAAGATGATGAGATGGGGGATGGCTCTGTGGTCAGTGGAATTCATGCTTTGATTTTATACAAAGAATTATCAGGATTATAGTGGAAGCGGTGGTTCAAGGAAATGTGCATCACAATTAAAACTGTTGTCCTCAACTATTGATCACATTTAGGATGAAAAATAACTGGTTGCATACACACTATATACCGTATTTTTCGCCCTATAAGACGCACTTATTTTTCCCCAAAAGCGGGGGGAAAATGTATCGGGCGAATGTAAAAAAAAAAAAAAAAAAAACTCACCCGTTCCCGGCGCTCCCGCGTTGTCTGCCACACTGCGAGAGGCCAGAGGAGCGGGGGGGCTCTGTCCTGGTCCCGCCGATGCGATCGCTGTCTTTTCAGGCAGCGATGACAGCGGCGGGGCCAGAGACAGAGCCCCTGCCGCTCCTCCATCTGCTGCCTCTTCCGGGCTCAGAGCACACGCGAGCACGAAGGTCCGGGCAGTGGGTGGGCGTGGCCTGCACCGGTGCAGGTCCCGCCCACCGCTTTCACGGAGCCGGCCGCTCAGCGCAGCGGTGTCAGCGGACAGGTGAGTTTAACTTTTTATATACATGGTGCCTGCCTATACTAATGGGGGGAGGGGGGTGGGAATGGGAGGGAGAGGGGCCACACAGCCTATTCTAATGGGGGGAGAGGGGCCACACAGCCTATACTAATGGGGGGAGGGGGATGCCACACAGCCTATACTAATGGGGGGAGGGGGAGGCCACACAGCCTATGGGAATGGGGAGAGAGGGATGCCACACAGCCTATGGGAATGGGGGGAGGGTGATGCCACACAGCCTATGGGAATGGGGAGAGGGGGATGCCACACAGCCTATGGGAATGGGGGGAGGGGGATGCCACACAGCCTATGGGAATGGGGAGAGGGGGATGCCACACAGCCTATACTAATGGGGGGAGGGGGATGCCACACAGCCTATACTAATGGGGGGAGGGGGATGCCACACAGCCTATGGGAATGGGGAGAGAGGGATGCCACACAGCCTATGGGAATGGGGGGAGGGGGATGCCACACAGCCTATGGGAATGGGGAGAGGGGGATGCCACACTGCCTATGGGAATGGGGAGAGGGGGATGCCCCACAGCCTATGGGAATGGGGGAGGGGGATGCCACACAGCCTATGGGAATGGGGAGAGGGGGATGCCACACAGCCTATGGGAATGGAGGGAGGGGGATGCCACACAGCCTATGGAAATGGGGAGAGAGGGATGCCACACAGCCTATGGGAATGGGGAGAGGGGGATGCCACACAGCCTATGGGAATGGGGAGAGGGGGATGCCACACAGCCTATGGGAATGGGGAGAGGGGGATGCCACACAGCCTATGGGAATGGCGGGAGGGGGATGCCACACAGCCTATGGGAATGGAGAGAGGAGGATGCCACACAGCCTATGGGAATGGGGAGAGAGGGATGCCACACAGCCTATACTAATGGGGGGAGGGGGATGCAACACAGCCTATACTAATGGGGGGAGGGGGATGCCACACAGCCTATACTAATGGGGGGAGGGGGATGCCACACAGCCTATGCTAATGGGGGGAGGGGGATGCCACACTGCCTATGGGAATGGGGAGAGAGGGATGCCACACAGCCAATGGGAATGGGGGGAGAGGTGGATGCCACACAGCCTATGGGAATGGGGGGAGAGGGATGCCACACAGCCTATACTAATAGGGGGAGAGGGGGATGCCACACAGCCAATGTGTATATGGGGAATGGGAGGGGGGGTGCCACACTGGGTATACGGGGAATGGGATGGGGGCATGCTACACTGTCTATGGAATGGGGGCATCCCACACGGCCTATGGGAATGGGATAGGGGAATGCCACACTGTCTGTAATGGTGCGTTTTTGGTTTAAAATATTTTTTTTCTTATTTTCTTCCCCCAAATCCTAGGTGCGTCTTATGGGCAGGTGCGTCTTATAGGGCGAAAATATGGTATGTACTGTATATACCAAGGGGGAACCTAAGTTTCAGATAACTCTACACATAGGTAAGGGGGTAAAACAGAGCCACTGTTTTAAACTATACACATCACAATATATAACTAGTCATTGCCTACACCTCCGCTTTAAAAAAGAAAAATGTTATCGGGGTCATCATGGATAGAATTTTAAGTTAAAGATGCATCAGCCAGGGAAGTAAACCCAAGAGCATAGTCAAGGATTCTGTATTCTATTCAGCCTGCAATTTGTGCTTAAGCTCTGCAAAGGCTGCTGGAGGAGGCAATAAGCAAATTATGAGAGATAATTCTGGAAAATCCTGTCTACAAATTGAGTATAGTTGCCATGGTTGCTCCGGATAGAATTTTGAATGCTTTTGATACAGTTATTGAAAATCGTTTCTGCTCTTGGATTGCAATAGGAAGATAATTTTATTGAAATCACGTTGAATTACAAAATGGTGTATATAGCAGTTATGTAAATTATATCATTTTTGACAAAACATATATTTCCCCAAACATCCTCCAGGATGGCTTAACTGAAAACCCAAACAGGAAACTCAAGCTGGACATTGTTAAATACCCTGCCACTTCCTCAGTGTTTTTGTGTTTCCACCCAGGAAACAAGCTGAAAACTACGTTCCTATTTTTTGTTTTTTTTCCCAGGGAAGATGGCGGGTCCGGACTCCCTCCCCTCTCTCCAGCAGGCTCAGGTGGTGCTCCAGGTGACTCACTGCTCCCATAGTCAGGCGGTTCCCCTATTTTTTCCACTCCACCCAGGAATTCCCTCCCCTGGAGCTAGTTCCGGTGGCAGGAAGGACACATGATGCAGTCCGGGCTTGCATCCCACCATTTTCTCCTATGAACTATGTGAAAGTGAGGGGGTCAGTAGAGACATCAAGAGCCCCCCTACTCCTCTTCAGGGGGAGTGGGTAAGTACAGAGCTCACCTTTGGGGCAGGTTGGGGCTGAAGCTGGAGCACGCTCTGCCTCTGAATCTGAGTAGTTTTCGAGCCAGCATGTAGCTTCTGAGACAGGGGATGGTGTGAGTGCAGCCGCACACTCGCCTAATACGGAAAAGAGGGCCCCGTCCCTCCAGGAAGCATTGTGAACTCCTGCGTTCAGGGCAGCGTCAGTGACAGTGAAATCAGGAGGCTGCAGCCCCAGGATAAAGCCTTAGCTGTACCTCTCTCAGACAGCGGGGTGAACAGGAACATTCCTTGATTCTCCCTTTGTTTCTGTTCTTACAGGCTCCAAATCCAGAGATTCTAAGCCCACAAAAGAAATCCAGAAACGATTCCAGAGAGACTAAGGAGCCCAAGGAGCCCAGAGAGTGGAAGGAATCCAAGGAGACTAAATTGGCCTAACCTAGGTTATGTGTAAACTGTCAGGCCACTTTGCCGGAGGGATAGGAGTAACCTATCATTGGCAGCTCAGAGCGGTGCCCTTTGGTCTTTTATCCGTACTCAGATCTTTACCAAGATTCTTGCACAGGCAATGGAATATCTGAGATTAAATCAGATCGGCATTGTGGCATACCTGGATGATCTACTTCTCTTTGCTCCATCCAGGTAGAGTTTGGGAGGATAACATTGATAACACTGTCCCTCCCTTCAGATCTGGGGTGGATCATAAACATGGAGAAGTCGAGTCTGTCCCCTCAAACTTCCTGCATTTATCTAAGTAATCAGATCAACAGCTTCCTAGAGAGAACCTTCCTTCCACAAACCAAAATCGAAAGGATTGTCTCCCTGTCCTCTTACATTCAGGAACATTCCAGAATCTCCCTCCCTTATGGTTCTGTTGGGGCTTATTTCTTCAGCACTCCCAGCGGTCATTTGGGCCCAGCTTCATTCAAGGGCCATCCAGACTCTCTTTTTGCGTCCCTAAAACAGAGATCAGAGAACTTTGGACTACCTGGTTACACTTTCAAATCAGGTTCGTCAGTCCCTTTGGAAGTGGTTAGATCAGGATCATCTATCCAAAGTGAGATCTGTATCTTGGGAGAGACCCGATCTGTATCACGACAGACGCAAGTGTGCTGGGTTGGGGGTCCCATACGCTTCACTACCAGGTTCAGGGAACATGGTACAGCACCATGATCCAAAAATCTTCAAACTTTCGGTAGCTAAAGGCAGTTTAGTTAGCCCTAAACCATTTTGAGCACATAATAAGGAATCAAGATGTTCTTATTGTCTCAGACTATGCCACTGTTGTGGCTTATCTCAACCATCAGGGGGCACAAGATTAACCCTTTTGTTGCCAAGCACGTAACACCTACGTGCTGGCTTGGCTGGGCCTTAAGTGCCAAGCCCGTAGGTGTTACGTGCTTGACTTTGATCGCTTCTAGTTTAAAAAATAAAAATAAAAAATACTCACCTGACCCCTTGTTGGATCCGGCCGGGTCTCCCCTTTAATTTGGTGCCATCCGATCCCCCGTGGGGGGTCGGATGGCTCCAGGAGAGCCCCCGGAATAGGCCGCCCCCCCCCCCCGCTTCTGCAGCAGCAGCTGCTAACTGTAAAAAAAATAAAAAAATAAAAATGACATTCACTTACCTCCATGTGCGCTGGCTCCCGCTGTCCCTCCTCTTCACCTGGGGGGCCTCCGATCCCCCCCCAGGACTTACCGATCTTCAGGAGAGAGCCTGAGAGGCTCTCTCCCCTTTGATCCTCGATGGCGGCCGCCATCTTGCCGCTAAGCCCCGCCCCCTTGGGGGCGGGGCTTATGACGTCATCCCGGCCCCCGATATCTGGCTTCACCCTTCTCAACTTCTCAGATGCCGGTGATCGGCACAGGGTAAGGAGGTGGCAGGAGATCCTCTGATCTCCTGCCTCCTCCTTCTCCTGTACCGATCACCGGCATCTGTCAGCTGAGCGGCGAGGGACAAGAGCTTGCAATCGAAGGTAAGTACAGTAAAAAAAAATTATTTTTTTTTAATAAAATACTTTTTTTTATTGTGTGGTGTTTTTTTTTTTACAGTTAACCCTTTGTGAGCTGGTAAGGGGTCCATGAGACCCCTTATACCAGTTCACATGGCTGGGGGGGTGGCATTGCCATTAACCCCCGCACCCCCATTACCTGCCTCCCCAAAGGCCAGGGGGGGGCAGAAGAGCCCGGGCCCACATAGGCTATGTGGGCTCGTAGGCTGCAGGGTGGGGGGGCCACCAAAGCTGGCCCCCCCACTCTGTGCCTACAAGCCCCCATAGCTGGTCCCGGGCTGGTTACTTTGGGTAAGGGGGACCCCACGTCATTTTTTTTTTTGGATTTTTAAGGGTTTTTAACCCTTAAAAATCCAAAAAAAAATGGGGTCCCCCTCCCCGGGAAGGGGGACCCTATGTCATTTTTTTTTTTAATTAACCATTTGTCATCCAGCAGCTATAAAAGGCTTCTGGGCAGGAAAGGGTGTCTACCTATACATATGTGGTATCGCTGTAAGCGGGAGAAATTGGGGTTTCTCACGCAATAAGATTTTATTGACAAACTTACATTTTTTATTACAAAAAAACTCTACAAATTGTAAAAAAATATATTTTTTTTATTTTTTTTCACACATTTCACCCAAAAATGTTGAGAATACACCTAAAAAACACAAACAAGACATTTCATGTTAAAAAAACAATATATAATTTTCCTGGGAAATCCCTGGAAAGCCTTTCGAAAATGACAGTTGAACATGTGTAGCGCAAAACAGTCAAACTCAGTCTGGCAACAGGGAGTGGCAAATGCTGCAGGTAGGCTGGCAGCGAAAGGGTTAATGTCTTTCTCTGAAACAATCTGTACCAAAATGGAAATACCAGTAGCCTCCATGCGAGCAGTCCACATCAAAGGGGATAGTAAATGTTCTGGCGGACCTCCTCAGTCGAGTTCAGCTCAGACAGGCAGAGTGGGAATTAAGCCAGAGTGTCTTCAGGCAACTGGCAGACCTCTGGGGCTCCCCTGAGGTCAATCTATGCCAACTCTTTTTCTCTCTTCACCACAGACAGGGAGCTCTGGGGGGGGGGCTTACTTGGTCAGAATTGGGAGGAATTCAATCTGTGTTATGCCTTTTCCCTATTTCACAGTCTCTCTCTGGTCATAAGGAATATCAGGTTAGACCAGACAAGGGTGATCCTGATTGATGGTGGCCCAGACGGTAACTCTTCCTCCGACCCCAGATCTGCTGCATCAAGGACCAATGTTCCACCCTCAGGTTCAGAGCCTTCATTTGACAGCATGGATCATGAATGGGACCTGCTAAGAAGTAAGGGACTTTCCAGTCTGGTCATTCTCCAAAGCAGGAAGATGGTTACCTGCAAGATCTATGGTAAGGTTTTCTTCATTTTGTTCTGTCCATCAACTGATTCGTTCAGGCCTGGTGTCAGTTATGGAGTTTTTACAGGAGGGGGCAGAAATGGGCCTAGCCACCAGTACCTTAAAAGTTCAGGTGGCAGCACTATATGTTTCTTAGACCATAGGCTTAGACAGGAGAATCTGATTGAAAGTTTTTTTTTTTGTCTGTCTAGAGGAAGACCAGTTAATCCCAAGGCCTTCCCTCTCTGGGACCTTTCCATCGTCCTGAACAGCCACCATTACTTCGGCTGATATGCAAACCTCGTCCATAAAGGAAGCAAATCATCTCACCATCAGACCTAACCTGCTATACCTGCCAAAGATTGCTTCAGAATTTCACAGGTCCCAGGAGGTCTGCCTGCCAGGTCTCAGACCAGAGAACCTGGGACAACCCCAATTAGCTTGCTGGTAATGGCATTTCCAGTAGTCCTCCATCCCACCCAGGTTAAGTGTTTTTGATATTATGGTTTAGATACGTTTCTTATTTAACCATGTCCAGTTTTTATTTCCTATTTAGATAGGGGTAGCTACTCGGCTAAGCCGTTCTGGAGGACTGCCGAAAATGCCATTACCGGTAAGCTAATTGTTTTTTTTCCCTCAAAGTAGACTTCTAGGCAGACTGCTTTATGTACAGATATATAGATTTCGTCTCAAATATCTAAGGGTATTGAATGGGATACAGTATCTTACCCTGCCAAGATCACCTCATTGTCCAAAGCAGACATATACTCCCTTTTTAGTAGAATGGTTTGAACTGGAGGACTCAATGACAACATGAAACTGACATAGATTGTTACCCGTCATCATTTGTTTCATAAACTGGATTTCAATGGTAAAACTAGTGCTGTACACAAGCTTCAGTGTTGCCTGAAATTGAGGCATAGAACATTATCATTGGATTTGCTAGCAGTGAAATATGTTCCCTGTAGTCACCATCAAGTATTGAAGTGTTTTGTGTTAGAAGTCAAACTGTCACTTGTCCTCTTTTGTACCACTCACTACCATCTTCACAAGGGGGCACTCGTGTCCAATTGGTAAGAAGTGGCCTTGTGACCAGATGGTGGCAGGTTCCTGCACCTCCTGCCAAAGTCCTGCACTGCTCTCCACTGAGGACAGCGGGTGTAGGACATGGATCTTACGCCCCCACACTTGGCTCCTGAGGGAAGTGGCTGGAAAAACCTACACATGCTCCTTGTCACTCACAGTGATGTCAGCCACCTCACTCCTGGACCACATGGCTCCCCTCCTTGCAGCAGGGAGCACTGTGGCCGAAGCCCAATGCCCGGGTTCAGAATAACTATGGAGAGCAGCGCTGGACAGTGTGGGGGGATTGGAGAACAGTGAGATAGCAGGTGCGTTTTTCCATTTTTTTTTCAGAAATTTTTTTCCCCTGAAATTCAGAGCAAATCCCGGTTGGAAGGAACCAGTTTGGTCACACTGTTTATCATCCACTTGATAAACTGGGATTCAATTGCTGAGCAGCTGCACGCAAGCCTAAGATCACCATGTGCAATAGCAAATGTTGGCTTGAAGTATTGACATGAGCATTATCAATGGATTCAGTGACAGGGCAAAGGTGTTCTATGGAGTGATGGATCATACTTCACCATCTGGCAATGCGATGGAGAAATCTGAATTTGGTGGGTGCTAAGACAACAGTTCTAACTTGCAAGCAGAAGGTGCTGTTTGACATGGTTTAGATTAGACCCTCTGATTCCAGTGACGGGAAAAGTTAGCACACAAAATTTGAATGATTCCAATTTGATGGCAGGAACATTTGTTTCTGTTTGACAATGTCCCTTTGCATTCCATAAACAAGTCAACACTTGAATTCCTATCTAACATCCAATTGGAAATGAGACTCCTTTGTCCAACATCTGACCTCACTGATGTTAAAAATGTTTTAGAATCTAGCAGTAACATTTCCAAAAGAGTTATAACTTGAGAGGAGCAAATCGATAGCACATCATTTGAAATTGGTACAACTTTCCTTAAATTTTGGAATGTCAAAATCTTTAATACTAGAGTGATGTATATTTTCTTTTAAAGACAAGGGTTGGATGCATCATATGCTTCATAGGTTATAAAGATCTCCTGTAAATAACCAAATAACTCCTCAAATTACTATTCTTCTCATCAGTCTAAAACACTACTGGGTCTATGGGATCATGTAGGTCCTCTCCAGCCAATAGGGATGCCTGCATGACCTTGTTCTTGGTGCAACACATTGCTAAAACTCTTAAACCTGGTGGAGCAGGTTGTGTTGTGCAGAGTTTAGGATGGTAATCTTCTGAAAATATTTTTTTGACATAGAAATCAGTATTTTATGATACAGGAACACTTTAAATAGTGTCTAGCCTCAGATACTTCCTTCATGGTGCTTATTCATGCGTTTTGATACTCCTTTGTTTGCTCTTACCGCTATTGCAAGTTATTTTATTTATGCTGACAGATTTTATTCAAACTTCCATATAAAGCAAAAGCGTTGTTAGAACTAACTGAAGTTCTCAGCACTGTTTACACTGCGTTATACAGTTATACTTTATATGCTAATAGCTTGCGTAAATTGCCTCCTACAATACATAGAAACATAGAAGCAAGAAAGAGACCATGTAGTCTATGTAGTCTGCAATTTTCAGTAAAATAATTGTTTTTGATATGGCTCCTGATCTTACCTATAACTAGCTTCAGGCTGTTTCCCTTTGTTCTATCATTATATTTTTTTCTAAAAACTCTTCCTTCCTCCTCTGAACCGTATTAACATTTTTTCACATATTTAAAGTTTTTGATTCTGTCTCCTTTCCCCCAGACTGTACAAATACATTTGTCTTAAAGTCATTCTAGACAATTTTTATGTTTGGGTCCTTACTCCATTTGAGCCTGTTCTCTTTAAATGATGTATTTTTGTAGGTGGGGTCTCCAGAACTGTACACAGTATTCTAGCTGTGGCCTCATTGGAGCTCTTAAACATCTCCACTAGTAGAGAGAGCAGCAACAGTTAGCCCTAAAGGCATGCAATGGGTCTAATGCTGGAACAAAATGAGCATACAGAGTTACATCTGCAAAAAATATAGCAGCAACTTTAGGAGCATGAGTAATGATCTGTTCTTCAATTTGTGTGGCATGAATGATAGTTCTCTACATATCATTATTAATGATGTATGATGCTCTGTCATCATCTGCAATGGATTGGCAACCACATATGTGCAGAATTATACTATGAAGGATGGTTTATATAACAAGAACTTACAAATGTGCAGAAGAAATAGCCAGCACATCCTGCCCTTATGAGCTTTCTATTTTTAGGCTTCTATACATCAGACGTATACCTGTAAATCTGCTTTGACATATATATATATATATATATATATATATATATATATATATATATATATATATACTGTATATCATTTATATTTGATAAATATATAATAGACACATTATATACATTATATACATTAATTACATTAAAATCTTCTCTGCAGGATCATTATGTCGTCCTCCTGTGTCCCACAGAAATGGATCTGCCTGTGAGGAGGGTTCTGCAGATTCCTTTGTGGTCACAACGCGTCATCTACCTACAAGGCTCAGCGTTAAAGGATCAGGACCTGATGAGAGCAAAGTAAGATTTTAGACAGGGATATATATATATATATATATATATATATATATATTATTTGTGGATTGGTGGTAGGTTTACATATCAGGGCTAAAGGCACAGCAGATATGGCATCTTCACCCACCTACAAAGAGAACGTACTCTTAGCCATTTAAGAAAGGCCTGTTGCACCCCCTCGACATACTTGTTTCTTTTTGGGGTTCAGACAGGACAGCAACCTATTGTGCCTCTTACTGGAGAAGCTGCTGGCCGGCCCAGTGTGTTAAGCGTTTTTTGGTCTCCAGTCTGATGGAAAACTAGGGAGAGAAGGCAAGTAACCCTTTGTTCCAGAGATGGTGACTTAGCTGCCAGAGGAACTCGTTATTTTTTATTTTGCATTTTTTTTGCTATCCTTGTGCCATTTGGTCTATTTGGGGGCACCACTTGCTCAGCTGCTGCATATAGATTTTTGGGGGGTAAGCAGGATTGATTGGAGCACTTACAGGTGTAGAGGGTCCATTGGAGAGCATACAGTCTTTTTTTGTCCTTGGGGTTCTTGCACAAGATACCTTGCAGCATAAAGCCAGCTCTGCCAGAGGGCGTAGGTTTTCTTTTGACCAGAGCCAGATTTACATATCAAAAACCATCAGATGTGAAAGATTAAAAAAAAAGATTTTAAAAGAAAGACTAAATCTGGTGTGATAACTGGAATTTCTTTGTCACCCAATTGTTGAGGTAGAGAAGCTCTCCAAGGTGTTAGGAAGCTCTGTATTTGAGCTATTTACTAAAGCAATGAGAGCCTTTTTTTCTCTACTCGGAGATGTTATGGGAAAGGCTCTCTACACTTTCAGAGATGTTCTGTGTCCTGACCCATTAAATATTTTATGATCGAATTTAATGGACATAGGTATTTTTAACTGTTATATCTAACCATGATTCGTAAAAGGTTTCCCGCTCACCAGATTATTCTTCAAATCACAAACTGGAAATCATGATTTAGTCTCTGTGGTTGGCTTCAAGGCAGCGATCAGGGCAGGAGAGCTGAGACTCCATTATGAGGCCCAAGGGGCCCATCTGGGAAGAGGGGGCTCCTGGTCAGGTGGCCCTATTGGCTCCCCTGACCCGAGTCCAGCAGACTTCCATTGCTGCTTTGGGCCCAATTCAAACAAGGAACAAAGCAACGAAACATTGGTTAGAGAGGGGGACAGACCCTATAGAGCTTATATTGTGCCTGGATCCCTCATCATATAACTATATATATATATATATATATATATATATTATGATATAAATAATATATAAATAATGTGATGCCTAATTTTCAGTTTCTTTTATGTTCTAAATAATAAGGTATCCCTGGCTTTTTTGGGGACAGAGGAGCAGTTCAAACTAAGGCCCCAACCATCACATATAGGTTATGGAATGGCCCAGTCCATATAAAGCCTGTATTGTGTCTGGCTCTCCATAACATATAAATTGATGTGTGGCCCCTAGATTTGTTGTTTTCTATATGGCCTGTCTGGATTTTGAGGTAAGCCTGCTTACCTTGGGGCCAGAGGCTAAGTTTAAACTAGGGGCAATCACACACTGGTTATGAGGGGGGCCCAGACATAGCGGCTGTATGGGGCCCAAAAATAACAGATGGCGTCCCTGGGTGACTTAGCTCTTGAAGTGGCCTGCTGGTTTCTCTGGTTTTAAATAACTAAATAGGGAACCTTTGGGGTAAACTGCCATATAATTTTTTGGGGAGGAGGACTGAGGTTCAAAGCATCCATGTCTAGGTAAGTAATGGTGGCTATGTTTTCAAATGGACAATTATATAGGAGGTCAGGTTACATATGCACACCTTGAAAAAACAGCTAAAGGACTAGATATGATAACAGAGAACGGGGTTCAAAATATAGCTAGCTGTGTCTGCTTAGTAGCACAGCTTGTCAATTACATGCAAACAAAGGGGTCTGCTATATCTAATGAATACCCAACTACAACATAATGCAAAAAAGTGACAAGTTTTAATAAATGTAATAAATGTAATTAATCGATATTTACAATGAGACATGTTTGCATAAAGAATACAGAACTATAGACTAAATGAATATAGATTCTCCAGGGTTGTGTCACCAAAGGAGTAAGGGAATAACCCAAATCAGTTATACACAGTGCATACAGGCGAGCAGTGTGTAATACAAAGATGGACACAATCCATTTGGTAAGGTAAGGTTAGACAGCAGTATACCTCTGTTGGATGTCATCCAACAGAGGTATACTGCTGTCTAACCTTACCATAAATGTCTCTTGTTTCTGTCATTTGACTTACATGTATGCATTAGTGCTTGTTTATGTACCATGGATTGTGTCTAGGGATGAGCGTACCGGTTCGGACAAACCGAAATTCGCTTCGAATTTCAGGGAAAATTCGTTTCGGCACGAACCCGAATTTTTTTGGTTCGCGCCGATCAAATTTCCCCTGAAATAAAAAAAAAAAAATGCCGGCATGGTGGGAGCGGGCAGGCCGGCTACGCTGTCAGCGGGCGGCGGAAGCCGGCCCGCTGACAGCGCAGCCGGCCTGCCCGCTCCCACCATGCCGGCATTTATATAAAAAGCAAACACTTACCTGCATGGTCGGAGCGTGGAGGCCGGCGCCGCTCTCAGGCGCCCTCTGATGACGCGCCCTCTGATGACGCGTCCTCTGATGACAGCTGAGAGCGACGCCGGCCTGCCCGCTCCCACCATGCCGGCATTTTTATTTTTTCAGATGAGCGATTCGTGAAAGTTCGATTTGGGCGAACCCGAATTTCTTGGGGAAATTCGGCGACTTTCAAGAAGTTCGCTCATCTCTAATTGTGTCCATCTTTGTATTACACACTGCTCGCCTTTATGCACTGTGTATAACTGATTTGGGTTATTCCCTTACTCCTTTGGTGACACAACCCTGGAGAATCTATATTCATGGGGAGGCCGATTCATTAATAGTGTCAGGTAGCGACAGATGAGCGACAGTAGCGGTATTTTCACAGCGCCCGCTAGTATTCGCTGTGCTTGGCCGTTGTTCGGTTGTTGACAGCGACTCAGTCGGTGTGCGGTAATGTTGAATACGGGGTTAGGAGTCGCTGTTTGACAGGTTCCGCGCTGTATGGGAGCGCATGACAGGGAATGGCCATAGCGAACGGCTCCCACCATATTCATTAACAAATCACGCTCAAAAAATTCCCGCGCTGTGAAATGCATGTTTAAACCCCAGAGCTCTGGCGGCGATGGGTTAAAAGTAGTTTTTTAACCCCCAAACAACCATATTTTTGAAAAAAAAAAAAAAAAAAGTTTTTAAAAACATTTTGTAATATGAATACATTAATATCAGACCTGTAATATCAATTCTGCACAAATTTTTTTTTTTTTTTTTTTTTTTTTACCTTAAAAAAAATATCTAACATTGCAGAAGTGTTCACAGAATTTTTGACATTTAAAAAAAACAAACAAACAAAAAAAAAACATTAATAGCAATTAATTAAGAATATTTAAAGATTGCTCCATTGAAATGCATTGGAGAGCGCCAGGTAGCGAGAGGTCATACCTGTCGCTGTTCAAGGTCGCTTGCTGGCGCTGTGGGGTGAGGCTGGAATAATGATGAATGATTCGCTATCTGGCGCTCTGTCAGTCGCTAAGCAGGATCGGCTTGATAAATGTGTGATTGCGGAGGGGAGCCGGCGTTCTCGTGGCGGTGAGCGTCATTACCGTTCGCTCACCATTCGCTACCTGGCGCTATCCCTTGTTAAATAAGGGCCTAAGTCTATAGTTCTGTATTCTTTATGCAAACATATCTCATTGTAAATATCGATTAATTACATTGATTACATTTATTAAAACTTGTCACTTTTTTGCATTATGTTGTAGTTGGGCGTTCATTAGATATAGCAGACCCCTTTGTTTGCATATGTTTCCTAATGGGCCATTATTAGATGGCACGGCCAGTACAGTACTGTTTAGAGAGGTCTATTGTAGAATAATCTTTATTTCCCAGCTGGAAGGTAAAATATCTTTAACAAAAAAGAACTAAAAAAAAACCTCACCTGCTTTTCACTAAAAAGAAATACTCAGGACATGAATAAAAAAACTACCGAGCAAGTATCTGGCATTGCTATGTGAACCCCACTGTGCATGCAAAATGCTGCTTGATTTCTTTCTGAATGGTCGCTTAATAACGTAGAATAGTTCTCTGCTTTCTCCACTGTTCTCAATTGTCCAATTTATTTACCAGAAGCCGTTTCCAGCCATCAGCCTTACTAATGTTTCTTTTTATTTTCTTCTAACCCCTCTCTCCCATGTCTCTTACCTCTTCACTTTTTTCTCTTCCTTTTCGATTCACTTCCTTAAATTCCTCTTTTTCTTATCACCTTAATAACCCCCCGATTCACCCCTCTATCTTTTTCATCACTATTCTTTCCATGTTTCTTACTTCCCACATTTTTTTCATTACCCTCCCATCCTCTGGTCATTAATTGACGCTCCCATTTCCCTCTCATTCTCTGTACGTTTCCCACTTTTTGATTTTTCTTGTTTTTGCCTCTTTTCCTCTCTTCGTTTCAACATTTTCGCATTGTATCCATCTCCTCTTTCTTTATACACTTTCATCTCATCATTACTAATACGTCCTCTTTTCTTACGTTCTACTTTTCCTTACCAACTTTCCCTTTTGTGTGTTCTCTTTTCGTCTCTTGCTTTTTTACTGTTCCCCATCCCCTGTACCATCTACTTTACTATTATTTCACTAATACTACCTTTCCTTAACTCAACCAATACTTTCTGCTTTTTATTTCCCACTTACCTCTACATCCACCTATTCACTCTTTTTTTTTACGTTCCTCTGTCTTTTCCTGACCACTATATATTCTTTTCGTCCTCTTCATTTCTCTCACCTACTAATGACTTTTCTTTACCCCTTTCCCTCTTCCAACATTTTCTCTAATTTTTTTATTTACTCCGTCACAACTTCTTTAATCAACTATTTTGTTATTCACTCCTTTTCCTACTCTCTTCCTATCACCTCTCTCATCCCTTGAATACTTCTCCCCTCCTTTTATCTCTTATTCTCTTTTAACATATTTAACACCTTTCCCTAAATTGCATATTCTTTTGATGTTTTCTCTGCCTATACTTCTCTAACCTCCTGATGATGTTAATTCTCGTTACTTAACTCACTTATTTCCTTTTTCTGATTTGCAAAAAAAAATTGCATCCCTCCTCTTTGCCACCTCACCTCTTTCCTTGAGCGCGTTCTCACTTTTTCTTATATTCTTTCCATACTTTGTTTCCTTTGTGGTTCCTATAACTTATTTTACCTCTTCACCTAACCATTTATCTCTCATCTTTACTTCTTCCTAATTTCTTTACCTCCCTTCTCCATCCTTGTCTAACTCTCCTACTTACTGCCCTCTTGTATTTCATCTCCATTTCTTTCTCTTTTACATTTTGCCCTGTTTCCTCCTCCACTATTGCTTCTTCTTCTTCTCTTACCTCCTATACGTTTGTTTCAATACGTCTCATTAATATCCTTCTATCACTTTTCATATCCTTCTGTCAATATACTGTTGATCACCTATTCCATTTCTCTTTCCACTAATCTTTATTTTTTACATCTTCTACTCCCCTAATTCTTACATGATATCTCCGCTGTTTCCTTTTTTGCTGCCTCTACCATTCTCTCCATTTATTATCACCCCCCCCCCAATGATTTCTACTCCACCACCTCGCCTCTGCTCCTTTACCCTTGTTTCTTTACCCTCTGTTCTCTCTATTTTGTCTACCTTACCTTGTTTTCCTGTAGAATTGATGACGCGGAGGCCTGTTTTATTCTCAGCAACCGTTTTGAAACAGATCGCATCGCAGCTGTATGTGTAATGAGCCGTTTTATGAAGAGCTAATCTTGTGTTAAAATTTAGTGGCACTTGGTTGTTTGTCATTCAGGAAGTAATATGATAATGTTCATCCAATCATTGCATAGCAAACACAATATCCACACCTGACGCCGCATTACATGGCCTAATGAGGCTTCTCATTGGAGGATTACGTGTAATATTGATCAGCAGGCCCAGTGCGACTTTACTAGATGTGATGATGAGCACGTCTTATACTTGCTTTATGTTTTATGCATTAGCCTGCACATATACAGGGGTAGGAGGGTTGTGCCCAACATTGGAGCAACTTCTGGTTATAAATTGGTGATCTCAGCCCCATATGATATTTAAAGGGTAAGTCCATTTTCAATGGAATTTTGGAAAGTGGGCCTAAGGGTTTTTCTGAAGGTGCTGAGTTGATTTAGTATTTAAAAAAAATATATATATATATATTTTTTAATGTGTGTTTTGTGGAAACAGTTTTCACTATATGCAATCAGTTGCCATTTGTAAATACAAACGAATGTGTGGTCCCAGTAACCACAAAGGGGATATAACCAGACTGCACCACCAACCTAAAAAATCACAAACATTTACATATAAATCACGAATTAAATCATTAATTTATTTATTTTAAAAAAGAGCTCACAATACATTTTTTTAATCTCTGCAGGAGACTACCAGGCCAGAAAAGTGTCATTGTGCATTAAAGTGTCCAAACAATACAAAAAATACACAGGAAAAATTCCTTCTATATACATACAATGTGCAAAAAATACAATTACTGCAGAAAGTGCTAATGCCTATTCAAAGTGCTTAGTAAGGAAAGTGCATATGCAAGAAAAAATACAGAAAGAGAAAACTTTCCCCAAACTGTCTCCCTAAAATACAATAAGAAAATCTATCACCATATAAGTCTGGCCGTATCTCCTGCTGCTTCCTGGTGCCCCTTTACCCACGCGCTCCGTGGGACAAACCCACTTTTACAAGGTGCCAGAGAAGAATCAGTTGCCATTGGCAAGGTACACCATATCTGGACACCAAAAAGAGAAGGGAGCTCTATACACACAGAACACTGCTGCTGAGCATTGGTAAGGGTGAGCGAGCATCCATAGCAGCAGGGTTCTGTGTGTATAGGACTAACATCTCTCTTCTTGGTGTACAGACTTGGGGGTTTATTTAAGAAACTCTAACGCCACGTAGTGCCAGAAAAATGTCAGGTGAATGTCAGGTCATTCTGCAAAAGGTGTAGTTATCAAGTCAAAAATCCACAGCGCCTCTGATAATGCCAGGTAGACCGTTAGTGTCCTATCTATTATCAGCACTGGAGTGCCGGTGCTGAGCTCCGACTAAGTTGCAGACTAAGGCCCTTATTTATGAAGGAATAGCGACAGGTAGCGACTGGTGAGCGACCGGTAATGACGGGCCCCGCCACGAGAACGCCAGCTCCCCACCACAATCACACATTTATCAAGCCAATCCTGCTTAGCGACTGAGATAGCGCCAGATAGCCACTCATTCATCATTATTCCAGCCTCAGCCCACAGCGCCAGCGTCCGACCTTGAACAGCGACAGGTATGACCTCTCGCTACCTGGCGCTCTCCAATGCATTTCAATGGAACAATCTTTAAATATTAATAATTCATTGTTATTAATGTTTTTTTTTTTTTCTGTGACCACTTCTGCCATGTTAGATAATTTTTTTAAGGTAAAAAAAAAAAAAAAAAATGTGCAGAATTGATATTACAGGTCTGATATTATTGTATTCATATTACTAAATTCTTTAAAAACATTTTTTTTTTGTTTCCAAAAATATGGTGTTTTGGGGGTTAAAAAACTACTTTTAACACATCGCCGCCAGCGCTCTGGGGTTTAAACATGCATTTCACATGATTTTTGGAGTGTGTTTTTTTGATGAATATGGTGGGAGCCGGTCGCTCTGACCAGTCGCTATCATGCGCACCCATACATCACGGAACCTGTCAAATAACGACTCCTAACCCCGTATTCAACATTACTGCACACCGACTGAGTCGCTATCAACAACCGAACAACGGCCAAGCACAGCGACTACTAGCGGGCGCTGTGAAAATACTGCTACAGTCGCTCAACTGTCGCTACCTGCCGCTATTAATGAATCGGCCTCCCCGTAAATGGCTAAAAACTTAAAATAGATTAATTTAAGATTCTGCAGAATAGTTTTTAAAGGTTTGGGCTTTTCATTAAATGATGCTGAATGTCTGGATTAATAACAGGCCGTCTGAGCTCTACCATGAAGGGGGATAGAGCTTGTCTAGAAATGGGTAAGTAGGAAAAAAGAAGACATGCCCACTGTGCCAAAATTGGGATATATTTCTAATGCAATAGAGACTGCAAATGTAATATTGTTTCTCATTTATTGAAAATCCATAAGGGACCTGAAACACTGAAAACATGAAAACATCTTTCTCTGCTGTGAAGGCTTGTTGCTGAAAAGTATTGCGATTATAAAAATGGACCATTATGTGTGTCCCATGTGGTGGGGACATTAGATAAAGCCCCTGGCTTTCTCCAGCTTCTTCCTTTATGTGCTATCAAACCAACAAAAGCACAGTTGTTTTCCTTAGTGTTTAATCAAGGGTCCGCATAAAACTCACTGTCAGCCAGCAGAGATGATCACCATGCAGAAAATAGGAGAGAACTGCCAATGGCTGCTCCATGGAGAAATGACGGAAATGAAGGCAATTTACCTAAGAGCAGAAGACACCTGATCTTGAAGAAAATCAATGGCCGCATGAATATAAATATATTTAGTAGAGGCATAAGGCGTATAGTCTCATCTCATCTCGAGGAGACCCAAATTCAATGACCGTTTCTTTTGCAACACGCGCACTTTCCGCGTTAAATTTTTTCTAGGTCAACTTATATCTTCTGCATTAATGTGTCGTTAGAAAAGAGCTCATGTTAGAGTTCCAAAAAGTATTTTCGCAAAAAGTTATGCAGTAAGATACTTAAATCCTTTTAAAGAAAATAACAAAACCAGTGAAAACCTAGAAGCTGTTAGTAGGTATTTAACAAAATATCTTGCAACAAAAAGAGGTCAATCAATGAACAGAGCCAGATTTTATCTCCTAAATGGAAAGACATTAAACTCTTAAAAGCGGAGACAACAAAAGAGAATTAAAAGCATGCAATATGAATTTCAAAAAGAGGATCAAGGTTTCCAGGAAATTGTTGGATCTATTGAAATGAATCCCCAAATATTCTACTGGTATATCAAGGCAAGAAAAAAGAAAAAAATGTAATAAAAATGTGGTAGCACAAAACGCGGGACTCCTGTGCCATTGATAACTATAGCTTTAGCTTAAATAATAGGAGTACTGTTGCAAAAACATTGACTAATAAAAAAAATCCATATAAATATGCTGGATGGCGGGAGGAGGGGTCACTTATACACCCAGCATCAAGAAATGTCCAGCCAGGCTTGTTTTTAATTTTTTTTAATGGAAGGAAGAGAAAAACAGGTGACAGGTTCTGTCACCCCTGATACACTAAAACTGTCACCTCTGGATTTTATTCCTACCAGGAGAAGAAACCACAAGCTTGGCGGGAGTTTTATTCAGTTTGGGTGTAAAAGTGACCCCTCCTCTTATTGTTTATATGGGTTTTTAATATTACACAATTTCGTGATAGTTCTCCTATCGTAATTAAAAGTTCCAAATTGGTTACTGTAGACGGGGAGGCTGATTCATTAATAGCGACATGTAGCGACAGTTGAGCGACTGTAGCGGTATTTCACAGCGCCCGCTAGTAGTCACTGTGCTTGGCCGTTGTTCGGTTGTTGACAGCGACTCAGTCGGTGTGGCGTAATGTTGAATACAAGGTTACGAGTCGCTATTTGACAGGTTCCACGATGTATGGGAGCGCATGATAGCGACTGGTCAGAGCGACCGGCTTCCACCATATTCATCTAAAAATCACGCTCAAAAAATTCAAGCGCTGTGAAATGATGCATGTTTAAACCCCAGAGCGCTGGAGACGATGTGTTAAAAGTAGTTTTTTAACCCCCAAACCACCATATTTTTGGAAACCAACATTTTTTTTTTCCCCTTAAAAAAATTATCTAACATGGCAGAAGTGGTCACAGAATTTTTCACATTTAAAAAAAAAAAAAAAAACATTAATAACAATGACTTATTAATATTTAAAGATTGTTCCATTGAAATGCATTGGAGAGCGCCAGGTAGCGAGAGGTCATACCTGTCGCTGTTCAAGGTCGGACGCTGGCGCTGTGGGCTGAGGCTGGAATAATGATGAATGAGTGGCTATCTGGCACTATCTCAGTCGCTAAGCAGGATTGGCTTGATAAATGTGTGACTGTGGTGGGGAGCCGGCGCTCTCGTGGCGGGGCCCGTCATTACCGGCCGCTCAGCAGTCGCTACCTATCGCTATTCCTTCATAAATAAGGGCCTGTATCATCCCCATGGAGTCACTGACTCAAAAAACTGCTCTAACACTTTCTAAAAAACTCTTTTTGCTCTATATTAACTTGTTAGCAATATTTACCCTAAAAGGTCCCCTACTTTTTTTATTGAGTACCACTTTCATACATACAACACAGTCACTAAAGTAAGGCAGGGTAGGACATGGAGGACATGGATATGTTAGCATGGCTTGGAATAGTGGTGGTGGTGTGGCCTTCTGCCAAAGAATGGCAGAAGATTGGACGTTGTTAAGGAACGTAGCCGGGTTCAGCTACACTGATCACTCTGGGCATGGTATAGACAGGGCAGTGGTCAACAACAAGGTACCTATCACAGCATCACAATGTCAACAAGGATCACACTAGGGCATGGCCTGTATGTGGCAGAGTCAATGGGAACCTATAAAATGTTAATAGGCTGTAGCCACACATTCATTACGCTACCTTCAATAGGCTGGGACACAGAGTCCAGTGGTGTTTCCTATTGCTAGGTTATGACAATGCAGAGGCCACAATTGAAAGAAGGTGTGTCCCACGCAGCTTACTGTAACCTACTAGTGTAAGGCGATACTGGCGCTGGCTGATAGGGGAACACCAAAGGTGCACGTGAAATAAGACAATAATAAATGGGCTACCAGCACAGACCCAAAGAAACCCCTAACAATGAGCCGCACTCAGCAATTTGTAAAACATTCTATAACATGCCTTTATTAGAATACCAACATTACAAACATTAAAGACAAAGACAGTTAAAAAACAGTAAAAGTGCTTGGGAGATGGACCCTTGAGATATGGCTCTAATGCAATGAAAGTAAACGCAATCACATATTCCAAAAATAAGAGCAACAGTCTTTTAAAGTGCTATAGCGCTAGACAGTGATTAATATATATATATATATATATATATATATATATATATATATATATATATTTATTATTAATTTTACTAGTGCTATGGAAAAATGTGCACTGTTAAAGTGCCAATAGTGCTATCTCAACAGTAAACCAAAAAAAAAAAAGTGACTTGCGTAGCATATAAAGTGCCATACAAATGTGCAAAGAGACTGCATAAAAATCAATTGAAAAGATTAGTAGAATAATGGATGGTGGGTCCCCTCACCATTCACCCCTCATGCCATCGACGCGTTGCATGGTGGTATCCCCACCACGTCGTCAGGATGTATTGAATTTTTTGCACATTTTTCCATAGCACTAGTGAGATTAATAATATATAAAAATATTTTTTTTGTTAATCATCGTCTAGCACTATAGCATTTTAACAAGTGCAGAGGCCACTGTGGCATCAGTTATGGCGTGGTGGGGGAGGCTCCTGTCTGTTACATGCATGCACCCAGTTAAACCTCATTATAAAAAATCATCCACTTTGAAAAAATCAGGGCATTTGTACAAACATTCTGGACGGACAATGAGATATAAGGTAGTTATATGTTGTTTCATAAGGTTAGAACTGATAACAAAAGTAATTTTACAGTTCCATGTTTAAACTGTGTATTTCTAAAATGACATTTTTTTATTTTAGGATCATCAGACTATCCTCCGAGCTTGGGCGGTAAAAGACTTTGCTCCAAACTGCCCTCTCTTCGTCCAGATTCTCAAACCTGAAAACAAATTTCATATCAAGTTTGCAGGTAAAGTATGTGTTATGACAACATATCATTGTTTAATGTAGAAAATAGGTGAGTCAATGGCTGGGATAAAGGTAACTCCCAATTGCCTTAGCACCAAGGGCAATTGCTCTTCTGGCCCTCACCCGAAAACCTTCCTGTTTTGGGGTTTCCATGGTGTAGTGTTTCCAAGAGCAGACTAGTGTTCTCTGGCCTTCATAAAGCAACTATACAATGCAAGTACATTAGAAAGGTGCAGTATATTTGGAGTGGAATGAAAATGCCCCTTTGAGTTCCTTTTATTCATTGGCCAATAGTGAAAGGGTTCCCCCTACAGCCAACGGTATTTTATAGAGAAACAGGGTAGTAAGCTTTTTTTTACACTCTTATTCTATAAAAAAAAAAGGATTATATACACATGTTTTTGTAAGGAGGACTTATTCTACTGTATTTACTTTCAATCTAAAAAGGCATTTGTTGGGTAAAGAAGACCTCTTTTATTATATTCAGATTATTTTAATTACGCTTTTACCCGCATTTTGCTCTGTCCAGATCAAACCAAACCTAATCAGCTAAATACTAGTTGATTTTAAAGCAGACCTACAGTCAAAAACTACTTTAGGTCCATTAACCCCATTATCCCTGCACATCCTAATTGTCCTGCGCCTACGTTTAAAGCTTTAAATCCCTAGGCTATGGATGCTACATCTTGTGCAACCCCTTCCCTGCTGGAAGCCAGAGGGATTCTCCAGGTACCCTGTTGTTCTCAGTGTTCACATGCACATTAACTGGAATCATCCGCTATTGACACCGCATGCATAGATCTAATTAAAGGCAAAAATAAAGCATTGAGGTGGAAAAATCGTAAAGCTCCTACATAGAAAACAAACTTATTCTCAACACAGAAAAAAAAAAGGTGGATATGGTAATAGGCTTCAAAAGTGCTTCGCTTTACCCCCTCCCAGTTTTCTCTATGGGGAAGAAGTGGAAAGAACCAAAGAAACTGCATTTCTTGGAAATATAATTTCACAGAATTCAGAAAAGGATAAAATATAGATGAAGCTCTTGATTCAATAAACTTTCTGTAACATATGTCAAGGAAAAATGTCATGAATGATCTATTGCAGAAGAACTGAAAATGGGACATGTTCTAAAATAATAGAAAAAGGATATTTTATAAAGACTCGAAAGTGTTTATGTCTAGTCCAGGCAAATTAGATTTCTTTCCGCACTCAGGGAGGATTGGGAATTTCCTGGTTTAGGGATTGGGACCTGGTAAATGGAGGTGGCTCTCAGCCAAAAGGATAACTGCTCCCTAGAGGACATAGCTATACTCACTACAATATGTCTCCATGGTAAACCACAGGCATGGATTAGGGACAGGACTGTTGGAGTCACAGGCAGGTCGAACAGGTGAGCAGAGTCAAGGCCTAGGAGCAGGAGGGCTGAGTCATGGACTTTGAGAAGGAAGGCTGAGTCACGACTGGGAACCTAGAAACACAAGGACACACAACTTGTCTACGCTAACAGAAAGGCAAGCCACTCACCACCGGGGCGTTTTTTTTTTCCAGAGCTCCCGTTGGTGGTGGTTGTGCAAGGATCAGCCCTGTTGTGGTTGTCTAGAAACAGAAGGAAGACAGTCAATAGGACACTAACAGCTAAGCAGACAGACTCAACAAGGATAAATTAAGGAACAGTAACAGGACTCACAGGAAGTATCACAATAATCCAGCAAGGAGGTAGGGTTACAGACAATTCAGTCAAGAGTGTACCAGGGAGAAAATCAAAAACAACTGGGTGTGGGCTGAGCCATAACACAGACTACAGAGGAAAGCTAGACAATTACACAGTCAGGAACCATACAAAACACATGGTGGCCAACAAGAAAGAAACTCCTGGCAATTGCCATCCTTACAGCAAATATGAGCTCTTATTAAATTTTCAATATGGCCATCTAAAAAGTTCCACTGACTCAAAGCCCAGCGGTGTTTACGCTTAGTGGTGACTTCTGAGATGAAGGTCCACCCCCTACATCAGTCACAATGACTGACCATTCCCCACTTCATTCACTGCAATGGAAGAGCTGTACCAGAACTCAACTGTCTACTGCAAGCTTTGGGGTTGTTTTCCTTTGAATGAACACAACTATAAGATGTATTGTTAGCAATCCTTTCTTTGTCTTTTCACTAGGTATTGTATTGTAGTGCATTTATCACATAGATTGTCTTGTAATTTACCATAGCGTTTGCATAGATACTCTTCCCCTATTGTTCTCTGCAATCCCGTTTTGTCTTACTAAAGCAATGTAAAACATCTATCTGTGTTTTTGTAAAGGTTCCATTAACCCATTGAGTGCTTATGTCATTGAATATATCTGAGCATTAAATCTAGACAAATGTAGTATAACACTACAGAAATGTGTAGTAAATTTGCAGCAAGCATTTGTAACTGTGGATTTAAAGTGGAATTGACTAATTTCTGATTAGGACTGCTCTGACTCAGGGTACCTTTAATCCAAAGAGATGCTGTTTACAATTTAAAGAAAAGAGGAGTTCAGAGACATCGGACCTGTACTGAATGGCTAATATGTTTTCTAACTTGGAGGCTGGCTGCTTGGCCTTTGTGTTCTGGGCTACTAGCCCCTATCCCTGGTGCGCCAGACAAGCAAAAGGCAAAATACTTGGGTAGAATTTGGATCAGTACCGAATGGCTACTAAGTCTTCTAATTTACAGGGCTGGAGGCCAGCTGCTTGGCCTCTGTGTCCTGGGCTACTAGCCCTTATCCCTGGTGCGCCAGACAAGTAAAGGGCAAAATACTTTGGTTGAATTGAGACCTGTACCAAATGACTACGGGGAGGCCGATTCATTAATAGCGGCAGGTAGCGACAGTTGAGCGACTGTAGCGGCATTTTCAGAGCGCCCGCTAGTAGTCGCTGTGCTTGGCCGTTGTTCGGTAGTTGATAGCGACTCAGTCGGTTTGCCGTAATGTTGAATATTGGGTGAGGAGTCGCTATTTGACAGGTTCCGCGCTGTATGGGAGCGCATGATAGCGACTGGCCCTAGCGACCGGCTCCCACCATATTCATTAAAAAAATCACGCTCAAAAAATTCTCGCGCTGTGAAATGCATGTTTAAACCCCAGAGCGCTGGCGGAGATGGGTTAAAAGTAGTTTTTTAACCCCCAAACAACCATATTTTTGGAAACCAAAAAAAACAAGTTTTTTAAATAATTTAGTAATATGAATACATTAATATCAGACCTGTAATATCAATTCTGTACAATTTTTTTTTTTTATTTTTTTCCCTTAAAAAAATTATCTAAAATGGCAGAAGTGGTCACAGGATTTTTCACATTAAAAAAAAAATAAAATAAATAATAACAATTAATTATGAATATTTAAAGATTGTTCCATTGAAATGCATTGGAGAGCGCCAGGTAGCGAGAGGTCATACCTGTCGCTGTTCAAGGTCGGACGCTGGCGCTGTGGGCTGAGGCTGGAATAATGATGAATGAGTTGCTATATGGCTCAGTCTTTAATGTGAGGACAGTGATGAGTACACTAAAAGAGTTCAAAAGAACCCTGTAATGACATTACCAGTAGAGATGAGCAGGACAAGGGGCTATCCAGGCCGAAAGCCTTCAGGACAGATAAACCTCATTATCTGGCATTCTGGATCTTCCATACAACAATTCAAGTCTATGGAAGGGGAAATGCAACCAAAGTATTTTGCCCTTGGCACACCAGGGATAAGGGCTAGTAGCCCAGGACACAGAGGCCAAGCAGCCGGCCCCCAGCCCTGTAAGTTAAAAGACTTAGGCCCTTACATATGAAGGAATAGCGACAGGTAGTGACTGGTGAGCGGCCGGTAATGACGGGCCCCGCCACGAGAACGCCGGCTCCCCACCACAATCACACATTTATCAAGCCAATCCTGCTTAGCGACTGAGATAGCGCCATATAGCGACTCATTCATCATTATTCCAGCCTCAGCCCACAGCGCCAGCGTCCGACCTTGAACAGCGACAGGTATGACCTCTCGCTACCTGGCGCTCTCCAATGCATTTCAATGGAACAATCTTTAAATATTAATAATTCATTGTTATTAATGTTTTTTTTTTTTTTAAATGTGAAAAATTCTGTGACCGCTTCTGCCATTTTAGATCATTTTTTTAAGGGAAAAAAAATGTTTAAAAAAATTGTACAGAATTGATATTACAGGTCTGATATTAATGTATTCATATTACTAAATTATTTAAAATCCTTTTTTTTTGGTTTCCAAAAATATGGTGGTTTAGGGGTTAAAAAATTACTTTTAATACATCGCCGCCAGCGCTCTGGGGTTTAAACATGCATTTCACAGCGCGAGAATTTTTTGAGCGTGATTTTTTGATGAATATGGTGGAAGCCGGTCGCTCTGACCAGTCGCTATCATGCGCACCCATACATCGCGGAACCTGTCAAATAGCGACTCGTAACCTTGTATTCAACATTATGGCAAACCGACTGAGTCGCTGTCAACAACCGAACAACGGCCAAGCACAGCGACTACTAGCGGGCGCTGTGAAAATACCGCTACAGTCGCTCAACTGTCGCTACCTGCCGCTATTAATAAATCACCCTCCCCGATTGTAACTCAGTTCTGTTTAACTGGTTATTGTGACACTATCCGCTGTATAGTTTAACTAGACTTATGCTCTGGTCACAAATCTATCCTTGCTACAAACTGAGCTCAGTTCATGGCAGCTGCTAAGTCAGTGCATTATTTTGTCTTGTGCATCTGCAGAAAGGTGGAGGCTGATTCATTACTAATGCCAGGTATCGGCAGATGAGCGTCTGTACAGCGGCGCTTAGAGTGACCGCTAGTAGACGCTGTAAACGGGTACCGGGCGCTGTAACAGAGTTGCTGTAGTAACCTGGTCCGCAGTGATGTATGTTGGATGCTGTAACACCAGTATAGTGCTGCAGGGAGCTGAATGTAGCGCCAGTTCAGTGCGACCGACTCTCTGCGCGCCACACCATACTCAAAAAAGGACACACACACAGCGTTGGCGCTCTAAATCTGGGCGCTGTAGCATAGCGCCAGAGGCTGTGTGATTAAAGTCTGTTTCTGAACACATATCTACCAGTAACAAAGCGAAAACACATGGAATTACATTGTTGTAATACATTAGTGCCAGACCTGTAATGCCAATTCTGCATAAAAATATAAAAAATCAAAAAAGTTTTCAAAAATGACTATTTCTAGGCCAGGAGAGGTCACACAATTATTTGAGAAAAAAAAAATTAAAAACAAAAAAACCCTGTATAAACCGAAGAAAAGGAACGTCCATTGAAATGTATGGGAGAGCGACAGGCAGTGACAGGTAATACCTGGCGCTCTGGAAGCTAGAGTGCCGGCGCTATGCGCTGAGCCGCCTGTAATGATGAATCGGATGTTACATGGCGCTGTTAGAGTCGCTCACCAGATTCTCTTTCATAAATGCGGTATTGCGTACAGCGCCCGGCGTTAACCAGATGCTGCCTGCCGCTACGAGGCGCTACCTGGCGCTGTCTCTTGATGAATAACCCCCATAGAATAGGATCCTCTTCTTCGGGATGGCCTTAAAGTGGACCAAAAGCCCCATGACCTTCACGGTTGACTGATTTCATCCCCGAGCTATGTGAATCCCTCCCAAGTCCCCTGTAAATCTCACCTTCTCCCCGCAGCCGCGGTCTGCTATACTTTTACCAGGGCGTGCGCCCCTGTCATGTATTTTTTAAATGCTCGGCTGGGGCACACACTCTTATAGAGGGTAGCGGAGATGCGGCCCACTTTTTTTAGCTAGCCTCGGCACTTAGCTGAGTCTTAGCCAACTTTGACAAGCACGGTTTACCATGCTAATTGGTTGAGCCCCCCATGCATGCGCCGTAGGACCAGGGAAAGGTGAGGCGACCTGGGGGGTTTCGCACAGCGGGGCATCCAGAATTGGGGTGCCGCAGTGGCAAGGAGCGGGATAGTAAGAATCCCGGGTTTTGGTCCCCTTTAAATGTATGGGATTTACTTACCTAATGCTCATCCTGGTTCTGGGTAAAGCTATTTATGTTTACTTATCAAAGAAAATAGCGAAATGATTAAATGATAAAAGCTGTAATTTCCATTGCGAGAGAAAATCTATTACATCTGCAGCACTTGTTAATGTCTGAATGCTCTTCTTAATATTTTCTCTTTTTTTGTCCATTTGTATTTCTGATTTCAGATCATGTGGTCTGTGAAGAAGAATTTAAGTATGCCATGTTGGCGTTAAACTGTGTCTGCCCAGCAACCTCTACTTTGATCACTTTGCTGATACACACCTCTCGTGGCCAGTAAGTTATGCCTAAAAGAACTACATGTATGTCCTAAAGTGAATAGATTAAAATGAATGATAGAGGAACTAGCAACTGCTTCAGGGTCCAGGAGGGGATTCAGCCATAATAGAAACATAGAAACATAGAAGGTGACGGCAGAAGGAGGCCATACGCTCCATCCAGTTGGCCCTTATGTATATACTGTATGTTCTCTTTATCTTATGTGTATACTGTATGTTCTCTGTATCTTATGTGTATACTGTATGTTCTCTTTATCTTATGTGTATACTGTATGTTCTCTGTATCTTATGTGTATACTGTATGTTCTCTTTATCTTATGTGTATACTGTATGTTCTCTGTATCTTATGTGTATACTGTATGTTCTCTTTATCTTATGTGTATACTGTATGTTCTCTGTATCTTATGTATATACTGTATGTTCTCTGTATCTTATGTGTATACTGTATGTTCTCTGTATCTTATGTGTATACTGTATGTTCTCTGTATCCTATGTATATACAGTATGTTCTCTGTATCCTATGTATATACCGTATGTTCTCTGTATCTTATGTGTATACTGTATGTTCTCTGTATCTTATGTGTATACTGTATGTTCTCTGTATCTTATGCATATACTGTATGTTCTCTTTATCTTATGTGTATACTGTATGTTCTCTTTATCTTATGTGTATACTGTATGTTCTCTGTATCTTATGTATATACTGTATGTTCTCTTTATCTTATGTGTATACTGTATGTTCTCTGTATCTTATGTATATACCGTATGTTCTCTTTATCTTATGTATATACTGTATGTTCTCTTTATCTTATGTGTATACTGTATGCTCTCTGTATCTTATGTATATACTGTATGTTCTCTGTATCTTATGTATATACCGTATGTTCTCTTTATCTTATGTGTATACTGTATGTTCTCTTTATCTTATGTGTATACTGTATGTTCTCTGTATCTTATGTGTATACTGTATGTTCTCTTTATCTTATGTGTATACTGTATGTTCTCTTTATCTTATGTATATACTGTATGTTCTCTTTATCTTATGTGTATACTGTATGTTCTCTTTATCTTAGGATAGATGTGTGCTTATCCCAGGCATGTTTAAATTCAGTGACTGTTGATTTTTCAACTACCTCTGCTGGAAGTTTGTCGCAAGCATCTACTACTCTTTCTGTAAAATAATATTTTCTAACATTGCTCCTGATCTTCCCCCCGACTAGCTTCAGGTTGTGCCCCCTTGTTCTATCATTAAGCTTCTTCTTAAAAACACTTCCCTCCTGAACCTTATTCAATCCTTTCACATATTTAAAGTGGACCAACACCCTCCCATGATCGGCCTGGGAATCTATAAGATTCCCGGACCGATCAGTCCCCTGACTGCGGGGCACCCCGATCGGGGGTGCCCCGCTGTGTAAAACCCCCCAGAAACCCCTAAATCCCTACCTGCTCCTCGATCCAGCGACGCCCGCCGCCGCCTCCCGCGCGTCCCTCTAACAGGATGCGCCCCCGCGCCGGCCGTTTGTGAATGGCCGCTGAGATTGGCTGCAGCGGTCACGTGGGAGCCGGGAGAGGTGAGTTTTTGGGGCATTCTGGGGGGTTTCACACAGCGGGTTACCCCCAATCGGGGTGCCCCACCGAAGTGGACCAAAACCCAGGATAGTCAAAATCCTGGGTGTTGGTCCACTTTAAAGGTCTCAATCATGTCCCCTCTCTCCCTTCTTTCCTCCAGACTGTACACATTAAGTTCTTTAAGTCTCTCCTGATATTTTTTATGTTTAAGTCCTTTTACCATTTTTGTTGCCGACCTTTGGAGCCGTTCTATTTGAATAATGTAATGCATGATTTAATGAAAAGCCCAAACTCTTAAACTATTCCCCAGCATCTAAAATTAATATATTTAAAGATTTTAATCACTTACTTATTATTCTTTCCCCCACTGGGCTGCAACTCTGTTCAGCACTTTAGGATACGGGTGCCGCCATCTTGACTCAGAAGCATCACACTTACTGAGGAGAGGAGAGTGGGATAAAGTACAGGAGGGCGGGTTATAGCAGTACTTTGCTCAGACAGAACAGAGCTGGGGTCAGGAAAAGGTCAGCAATCCCAGAATGCAGAGCAGCACAGTCAGAAGGCACTTCCTGTTTGCAGGCTGCCTGATGTCCCATGAGCCGCCATCTTCAATGTTTAAAGGCTCATAACATGCAGTAGATGCAGGTAGGATGATATTTAATGTGAGCAATCTGTATGTACAGGGTGTGGGAAATATACATATATATATAGATAGGCTCTTATTCAGAATGAAGGACCGCTTTAACTTTTTTTATCGGCTTTGTACTTACATTGTATCACATACAGAAAAAAAGCAGAATCTGTTTAGTAATCCTACCACCTATACCTAAATTAACCTGTTTCCTATTAGGGTGCTGGAAACTTGCATACAGCGACATGGCCAGTTTTGGACATTGGGTGTATGAGAGGGCAAACCCAAAATACTTCCCTACTGACCATCTTTTACAACAAGGCCAGAAACTTCTCTCTTGGAAGAGTGTGACCGTACTGGGGCCTAGAAGAGCCCCCTAAGGATTTTTATCTGGGGGGGGGGTGTCTAGGCAGATATTCACAGTACTATTACATTATAGTGGTGTGCCGCAAGGCTCTGTCCTGGGCCCCATTCTTTTTAATATATTTGTAAGTGACATAGGAGAAGGCTTGGTAGGAAAAGTTTGTCTGTTTGCTGATGATACAAAGGTTAGTAATAGGGTGGATATTCCTGGAGGTGTCTGCAACATGGAAAATGATTTAGCTTTACTGGATAGATGGTCAAATCTGTGGAAACTAGAGTTTAATGTCTCTAAATGTAAAATCATGCACTTGGGTAGAAGGAATCCCTGCTCTGAGCACCGTATGGGCAGCACTGTGTTAGCCAGGACCTCGGAGGAGAGAGATTTAGGGATACTGATTACTGAAAGCTGCAAGATGAGTGGACAGTGTAGCCAGGCAGTGGGAAAAGCAAGCAGGATGCTCGGCTGCATAGCTCGAGGCATCACCAGTAGGAAGAGGGAGGTTGTGATGCCGCTGTATAGAGCCCTGGTGAGGCCACAGCTAGAATACTGTGTGCAGTACTGGAGACCTTACCTGCAAAAAGACATTATTCAAATAGAACATGTCCAAAGGCCAGCAACGAAAATGGTGGAAGGACTTAAACTTAAAACTTATCAGGAGAGACTTAAAGAACTTAATTTGTACAGTCTGGAGGAAAGAAGGGAGAGAGGGGACATGATTGAGACCTTTAAATATGTGAAAGGATTGAATAAGGTTCAGGAGGGAAGTGTTTTTAAGAAGAAACTTAATGATAGAACAAGGGGGCACAACCTGAAGCTAGTCGGGGGGAAGATCAGGAGCAATGTTAGAAATTATTATTTTACAGAAAGAGTAGTAGATGCTTGGAACAAACTTCCAGCAGAGGTAGTTGAAAAATCAACAGTCACTGAATTTAAACATGCCTGGGATAAGCACACATCTATCCTAAGATAAAGAGAACATACAGTATACACATAAGATAAAGAGAACATACAGTATACACATAAGATAAAGAGAACATACAGTATACACATAAGATACAGAGAACATACAGTATATACATAAGATAAAGAGAACATACAGTATACACATAAGATAAAGAGAACATACAGTATACACATAAGATAAAGAGAACATACAGTATACACATAAGATACAGAGAACATACAGTATACACATAAGATAAAGAGAACATACAGTATACACATAAGATACAGAGAACATACAGTATATACATAAGATACAGAGAACATACAGTATACACATAAGATACAGAGAACATACAGTATACACATAAGATACAGAGAACATACAGTATACACATAAGATAAAGAGAACATACAGTATACACATAAGATACAGAGAACATACAGTATATACATAAGATACAGAGAACATACAGTATACACATAAGATACAGAGAACATACAGTATACACATAAGATACAGAGAACATACAGTATATACATAAGATACAGAGAACATACAGTATACACATAAGATACAGAGAACATACAGTATACACATAAGATACAGAGAACATACAGTATACACATAATATACAGAGAACATACAGTATACACATAAGATAAAGAGAACATACAGTATACACATAATATACAGAGAACATACAGTATACACATAAGATACAGAGAACATACAGTATACACATAAGATACAGAGAACATACAGTATACACATAAGATAAAGAGAACATACAGTATATACATAAGATACAGAGAACATACAGTATATACATAAGATAAAGAGAACATACAGTATATACACATAAGATACAGAGAACATACAGTATACACATAAGATACAGAGAACATACAGTATATACATAAGATACAGAGAACATACAGTATACACATAAGATACAGAGAACATACAGTATACACATAAGATACAGAGAACATACAGTATACACATAAGATAAAGAGTACATACAGTATACACATAAGGGCAGACTAGATGGACCATATGGTCTCCTTCTGTCGTCAACCTTCTATGTTTCTATGTTTCTATTATAGTGCCTGTGTGGTGCTATTAGCAGAGCTCCTGGGAAGGGCAGGGAAGGGTGCTCCAGACCAGTATCATGGGTGAGGCCTAAGGTACCATCCCAATAAGCACCTACTGCTGACGATTTGGGTAGTGTCATCTAATAATCAACTTTTTATAATATAACATTATAATATAAAATCGTTTTCTACTAACACCCTAATAATCATTAAGTATTTTCCTTTGTGTAGAGATAACAACCCCACCACTCCTGACCAATGGCAGAGGAACTACAGCCGCTGCTCGGCCAATGAGATTTACCACATCAGACTGAGTGAGAGTAAATTCTTTGGTGAATATGAAGGAAAAAGCTTCACCTATACTTCCTTCCATGCCCATAAAAAGTGAGTTCTGGGCTCCCGACCCTTTGTGTTATATGAATGATTACAGAAAAAAAGAACTATTATACTAATCTTCCCTTCTGTACTGTTTTCCCACTTGAAGTTTGAAGGCGGAGGAGGTCAGCAGAGAGTGACAGGAATGAGTAGCAAACCCTGGGTTTTGGACCATCTTTCTTGAGCACCCCATTATGAGATATATTAATGCATGGCATACATTTCTGTTTGGAAACAGAGCTCTGGCATAGAGAAAGGAGGGCAGCGGCATCCATGGTCTCCCTTGGCTGCTGTGCACAATCCCCTGCAAGCCTCTATTTATGGCAGGGCCCCAGAGTGTGCCTTAGCTGTGAGACATCGGGGATGCAGCCCACGCATGTGCAGTCTCCATCTATGGGAATATATATCTAATACCATAAGGGGCAGTTGTGGCCTAGAGGTAAGGGGAGCGGACTTGTGACTGGAGAGTTGCAGGTTCGAATCCCGGTCCTGGGACATGACTGAAGTGCTCTTGAGCAAGGCACCTAACCCCCCAACTGCTCCCCGGGCGCCGTAATTAGGGCAGCCCACCGCTCCGGGCACGTGTACACACTCGCACGGATGGGTTAAATGCGGAGGACGAATTCCTATGTGTGCGCAAGCATACAATGGCCATCTATGCATTAAAATTAAAATCATTAAAATTAAATACCAGGGGCTGCACCTAGTGGGGCATCCAAAAGCAGCCATTTTTTAGAATTCAAGACTGGCTTCAAAGGGTTTTCATCAACCTTAAAGTGGATCAACACCCAGGATTTTGACTATCTTGGGTTTTGGTCCACTTCGGTGGGGCACCCCGATCGGGGGTGCCCCGCTGTGAGAAACCCCCCAGAAAGCCCCAAAAACTCACCTCTCCCCGCTCCCACGTGGCCGCTGCTGCCAAGCCCCGCCACCGGACAAGCAGGAGGCAGCGACGGACAAGAGAGCGCACCCGCCGCCGCCTCCCGCGCATCACTCTTACAGGGCACGCGTCCGCGCCGGACATTCACAAACGGCCGGCATGGGTGCGCGTCCTGCTAGAGGGACGCGCGGGAGGTGGCGCCGCTGGATCGAGGACCAGGTAGGGATTTAGGGGTTTCTGGGGGGTTGCACACAGCGGTTGGGGTGCCCCGCAGTCAGGGGACTGATCGGTCCGGGAATCTTATAGATTCCCGGGCCGATCAGTGGAGGGTGTTGGTCAACTTTAAGACAAACAAATCACAAGCCTTGTCCCATCATAAGTTTCAGTTGTGTGGCTGTCATTTTCTGACACACAAATAGGCACCAGATTTAAACCTGTGATGGGCCAGGGCTTGTGATTTTCCAAGTGGCTTTCACCTCTACCACCAACTTTATTTAAAGAGACATAACTGGACTAGAGCTCCATGTTATCTCCGGCTGTTCTCCCAACTCCCTTCAATAAAACACTGCACAACGTATATATCTTTGGAATGATTTAATCGGCCACAGCTGAACAAATAAATACAAGACAACACATAATCTCCGAACCCCTTAATCGAGTCTGAGTGGCAACCAACCAAACGGGCAGGCTGATTCATCATTAGCGCCAGGTAGCGACAGGTGAGCGTCTGTAGCAGGCATTTTCAGAGCGCCCGCTAGTAGTCGCAGTGCTCGGCCGTGGGTCGCTACTTTATAGCGACTCAGTCGCTGTTCAGTAATGTTGAATACATTGTGAGGAGTCGCTATTTGACCAGTACAGCGCTGTATGGGAGCGCATGTTAGCGACTGCTCATAGCGACCGACTCACACCATATTCAGCAAAAAAACAGCCTCACAAATCTCTGGCGCTGAAAAATACTTGTTTGAAGCCCAGAGCGCAGGAGGCGGTGTGTTTAAAGTCTGTTTTCAAGCATCTATCAACTAGTAACAAAGCGAAAACATATGGAATTACATTGTAACAACATAGTAACATGAACACTTTAATGGCAGACCTGTAATGTCATTTCTGAAGAAATATATAAAAAATGAAAAAATTATGAAAAAAATGCTATTTCAATGTCAGAAGAGGTCACAGAATTTGCGATTTTTTTGAAAAAAAAAAACAGTTTAAAGAGAAGAAAAGGTTCGTCCATTGAAATGTATGGGAGAGCGTCAGGTAGCGAGAGGTCATACCTGGCGCTGTGCAAGGGTGAACGCTGGCGCTGTTCGCTGTGGCTGCGAAAATGATGAATCAGACGCTACATGGCGCTATCCCAGTCGCTAAACAGATTCTGCTTGATAAATGTGTAAATGCGTGCCGTGTCCGGTGTTCACCAGTCGCTATCTGTCACTCATTAACCAGGCGCTACCTGACGCTATCCCTTCTTAAATAAGGGCCTAAGCCTGCGAGATTGACGAGGAGGAAATCCTGGATGCACCTGAATAAGCGGAAGCCATTTTTATTAATCTCAGCCGCAATCTCCGTTAGGCTCAGAGCTCACCGGGCTAACCGCCAGGGTGCAAAATGACAACAGCCTGGCTACCCCAAAACTGTAGCCATCCTCGCCCCTACGCTGGCCATGCTGGCTCGTTTTCCCGATCGAAAACAGCCGCATTTCTACGCCTCAGTACTCATCTAACCTGCCCACTCAGACCCGAAAGTGAGGAGACCGCCCACCGGCTGTGACGAAATGAATCCTCAAAATTAAATATCAATACATACAAAGTCACATACAACTCGCCCAGTCATTTAATATAATACAATACAATCCTTGCTACATTTTTTATTTGTATTATTTATTTTTTTTTTTATATATATAACTTTTTTTTTTTTTTTTTTTTTTATACATATATCATTTTTTTTTATCGGAATGATTAAAGGAATTATAAGGCCCACGCCTAAACCTTCAAGCTTTTTTTTTTTTTACATAGCTTCATATTTTTTTTTTTTAACTTATATATGTATATTGCACCCCGCACAGAACATTACATATACCCTGCCGTTAAAAACAAAATCACAAAATTAACCCAATACAGGGGACTGCTCTGTCCAGCGCCGAGGAGGACGAGGGTCGAAGAGGAAGAGGAAGGGACTTCCTGGCCTCTATATATACCCTACCCTCGTCCCTCCCCCCAACAATCACTGGCCGACTGGTCCAGCTCCCGATAGGAGCTCAGCCAGTCATGTGAGCGCCTCTATTAAAGGGCCGGCACCTTGAAATGGCAAGCTGCTCTGAGAACTAATAGGTAGTATGGGAGGCCCCAAAGTGGGCCCACCCATCAGTCTCATCTATGGGCTTTATTTATCAAGGGATAGCGACAGGTAGTGCCTTGTAAGCGCCAGGTAGCGTCAGGTGAACACCGCCCACGGCACGCAATACCACATTTATGAAGGCGATTCTGGTGAGCGCCTTTTACAGCGACACGTAGTGACCGATTCATCATCACAGACGGCTCAGCGGATTCTGGCGGCGCTCTGGCTTTCATTCATTTCAATGAATGTTACTTTTTTCTTCTCTTTAAACAGGGTTTTCTTTTAATATTTTTTTTTGTTTTGTATCATCATCACCTGGCCTATTTAAATACATTTTTTGGATTTTTTATATTTTTATGCAGAATTGTCATTACAGGTCTGGTATAGAGATGAGCGAGTAGTATTCGACCGAGCCGGTATTCGATCGAATACTACGCTGTTCGTCATACTCGATTTCGATCGAGTACAGCGGCGATGGCGCACTCACAATTCGTTTCCCCTCCCACCTTCCCTGGCGCGTTTTTTACACCAATCACCATGCAGGGGGGGTGGGACAGGTCCTGGGAGGACGCTGGCATCGCGAAAACGGCGTCTACACGCATTGGCTGGAAAAACCATGTGACCTCGAATATACAAAACTCAGCACTTCCTCTTCGTCAGCATTAGCAGCTTGAACTTAGTGAGGGACAGACGCTCACAGCAGGGAAAGACAGGCTGTCGCTGGCAGGGCCCCAGAAGCTCGGAATATCGCTTTTACCACCATCTATACCAGCTACCAGAAGACAAGACAGTCCTTAATAGCCCTTATTAGGGCTGCTACGCTGAACAGTATATAGCTCATTTTCTATTTAGTCAGGCAGGGCCCCAGAAGCTCAGAATATACCTTTTACCACCATCTATACCAGCTACCAGAAGACAAGACAGTCCTTAATAGCCCTTATTAGGGCTGCTACGCTGAACAGTATATAGCTCATTTTCTATTTAGTCAGGCAGGGCCCCAGAAGCTCAGAATATACCTTTTACCACCATATATACCAGCTACCAGAAGACAAGACAGTCCTTAATAGCCCTTATTAGGGCTGCTACGCTGAACAGTATATAGCTCATTTTCTATTTAGTCAGGCAGGGCCCCAGAAGCTCAGAATATACCTTTTACCACCATATATACCAGCTACCAGAAGACAAGGCAGTCCTTAATAGCCCTTATTAGGGCTGCTACGCTGAACAGTATATAGCTCATTTTCTATTTAGTCAGGCAGGGCCCCAGAAGCTCAGAATATACCTTTTACCACCATATATACCAGCTACCAGAAGACAAGACAGTCCTTAATAGCCCTTATTAGGGCTGCTACGCTGAACAGTATATAGCTTATTTTCTATTTAGTCAGGCAGGGCCCCAGAAGCTCAGAATATACCTTTTACCACCATATATACCAGCTACCAGAAGACAAGACAGTCCTTAATAGCCCTTATTAGGGCTGCTACGCTGAACAGTATATAGCTCATTTTCTATTTAGTCAGGCAGGGCCCCAGAAGCTCAGAATATACCTTTTACCGCCATATATACCAGCTACCAGAAGACAAGACAGTCCTTAATAGCCCTTATTAGGGCTGCTACGCTGAACAGTATATAGCTTATTTTCTATTTAGTCAGGCAGGGCCCCAGAAGCTCAGAATATACCTTTTACCACCATATATACCAGCTACCAGAAGACAAGACAGTCCTTAATAGCCCTTATTAGGGCTGCTACGCTGAACAGTATATAGCTCATTTTCTATTTAGTCAGGCAGGGCCCCAGAAGCTCAGAATATACCTTTTACCACCATATATACCAGCTACCAGAAGACAAGACAGTCCTTAATAGCCCTTATTAGGGCTGCTACGCTGAACAGTATATAGCTCATTTTCTATTTAGTCAGGCAGGGCCCCAGAAGCTCAGAATATACCTTTTACCACCATATATACCAGCTACCAGAAGACAAGACAGTCCTTAATCCCTTATTAGTGCTGCTACGTTGAACAGTATATAGCTCATTTTCTATTTAGTCAGGCAGGGCCCCAGAAGCTCAGAATATACCTTTTACCACCATATATACCAGCTACCAGAAGACAAGGCAGTCCTTAATAGCCCTTATTAGGGCTGCTACGCTGAACAGTATATAGCTCATTTTCTATTGAGTCAGGCAGGGCCCCAGAAGCTCAGAATATACCTTTTACCACCATATATACCAGCTACCAGAAGACAAGAGAGTCCTTAAGAGCCCTTATTAGGGCTACTACGCTGAACAGTATATAGCTCATATCCTATGTAGGCAGGCAGGGCCCCAGAAGCTCAGAATATAGCTTTTACCACCATATATACCAGCTACCAGAAGACAAGAGAGTCCTTAATAGCCCTTATTAGGGCTGCTACGCTGAACAGTATATAGCTTATTTTCTATTTAGTCAGGCAGGGCCCCAGAAGCTCAGAATATACCTTTTACCACCATATATACCAGCTACCAGAAGACAAGACAGTCCTTAATCCCTTATTAGTGCTGCTACATTGAACAGTATATAGCTCATTTTCTATTTAGTCAGGCAGGGCCCCAGAAGCTCAGAATATACCTTTTACCACCATATATACCAGCTACCAGAAGACAAGACAGTCCTTAATCCCTTATTAGTGCTGCTACGTTGAACAGTATATAGCTCATTTTCTATTTAGTCAGGCAGGGCCCCAGAAGCTCAGAATATACCTTTTACCACCATATATACCAGCTACCAGAAGACAAGACAGTCCTTAATAGCCCTTATTAGGGCTGCTACGCTGAACAGTATATAGCTTATTTTCTATTTAGTCAGGCAGGGCCCCAGAAGCTCAGAATATACCTTTTACCACCATATATACCAGCTACCAGAAGACAAGACAGTCCTTAATCCCTTATTAGTGCTGCTACGTTGAACAGTATATAGCTCATTTTCTATTTAGTCAGGCAGGGCCCCAGAAGCTCAGAATATACCTTTTACCACCATATATACCAGCTACCAGAAGACAAGACAGTCCTTAATAGCCCTTATTAGGGCTGCTACGCTGAACAGTATATAGCTCATTTTCTATTTAGTCAGGCAGGGCCCCAGAAGCTCAGAATATACCTTTTACCACCATATATACCAGCTACCAGAAGACAAGACAGTCCTTAATCCCTTATTAGTGCTGCTACGTTGAACAGTATATAGCTCATTTTCTATTTAGTCAGGCAGGGCCCCAGAAGCTCAGAATATACCTTTTACCACCATATATACCAGCTACCAGAAGACAAGGCAGTCCTTAATAGCCCTTATTAGGGCTGCTACGCTGAACAGTATATAGCTCATTTTCTATTTAGTCAGGCAGGGCCCCAGAAGCTCAGAATATACCTTTTACCACCATATATACCAGCTACCAGAAGACAAGGCAGTCCTTAATAGCCCTTATTAGGGCTGCTACGCTGAACAGTATATAGCTCATTTTCTATTTAGTCAGGCAGGGCCCCAGAAGCTCAGAATATACCTTTTACCACCATATATACCAGCTACCAGAAGACAAGACAGTCCTTAATAGCCCTTATTAGGGCTGCTACGCTGAACAGTATATAGCTTATTTTCTATTTAGTCAGGCAGGGCCCCAGAAGCTCAGAATATACCTTTTACCACCATATATACCAGCTACCAGAAGACAAGAGAGTCCTTAAGAGCCCTTATTAGGGCTACTACGCTGAACAGTATATAGCTCATATCCTATGTAGGCAGGCAGGGCCCCAGAAGCTCAGAATATAGCTTTTACCACCATATATACCAGCTACCAGAAGACAAGACAGTCCTTAATAGCCCTTATTAGGGCTGCTACGCTGAACAGTATATAGCTTATTTTCTATTTAGTCAGGCAGGGCCCCAGAAGCTCAGAATATACCTTTTACCACCATATATACCAGCTACCAGAAGACAAGACAGTCCTTAATCCCTTATTAGTGCTGCTACGTTGAACAGTATATAGCTCATTTTCTATTTAGTCAGGCAGGGCCCCAGAAGCTCAGAATATACCTTTTACCACCATATATACCAGCTACCAGAAGACAAGACAGTCCTTAATCCCTTATTAGTGCTGCTACGTTGAACAGTATATAGCTCATTTTCTATTTAGTCAGGCAGGGCCCCAGAAGCTCAGAATATACCTTTTACCACCATATATACCAGCTACCAGAAGACAAGACAGTCCTTAATAGCCCTTATTAGGGCTGCTACGCTGAACAGTATATAGCTTATTTTCTATTTAGTCAGGCAGGGCCCCAGAAGCTCAGAATATACCTTTTACCACCATATATACCAGCTACCAGAAGACAAGACAGTCCTTAATCCCTTATTAGTGCTGCTACGTTGAACAGTATATAGCTCATTTTCTATTTAGTCAGGCAGGGCCCCAGAAGCTCAGAATATACCTTTTACCACCATATATACCAGCTACCAGAAGACAAGACAGTCCTTAATAGCCCTTATTAGGGCTGCTACGCTGAACAGTATATAGCTCATTTTCTATTTAGTCAGGCAGGGCCCCAGAAGCTCAGAATATACCTTTTACCACCATATATACCAGCTACCAGAAGACAAGACAGTCCTTAATAGCCCTTATTAGGGCTGCTACGCTGAACAGTATATAGCTTATTTTCTATTTAGTCAGGCAGGGCCCCAGAAGCTCAGAATATACCTTTTACCACCATATATACCAGCTACCAGAAGACAAGACAGTCCTTAATCCCTTATTAGTGCTGCTACGTTGAACAGTATATAGCTCATTTTCTATTTAGTCAGGCAGGGCCCCAGAAGCTCAGAATATACCTTTTACCACCATATATACCAGCTACCAGAAGACAAGACAGTCCTTAATAGCCCTTATTAGGGCTGCTACGCTGAACAGTATATAGCTCATTTTCTATTTAGTCAGGCAGGGCCCCAGAAGCTCAGAATATACCTTTTACCACCATATATACCAGCTACCAGAAGACAAGACAGTCCTTAATAGCCCTTATTAGGGCTGCTACGCTGAACAGTATATAGCTTATTTTCTATTTAGTCAGGCAGGGCCCCAGAAGCTCAGAATATACCTTTTACCACCATATATACCAGCTACCAGAAGACAAGACAGTCCTTAATCCCTTATTAGTGCTGCTACGTTGAACAGTATATAGCTCATTTTCTATTTAGTCAGGCAGGGCCCCAGAAGCTCAGAATATACCTTTTACCACCATATATACCAGCTACCAGAAGACAAGGCAGTCCTTAATAGCCCTTATTAGGGCTGCTACGCTGAACAGTATATAGCTCATTTTCTATTTAGTCAGGCAGGGCCCCAGAAGCTCAGAATATACCTTTTACCACCATATATACCAGCTACCAGAAGACAAGAGAGTCCTTAAGAGCCCTTATTAGGGCTACTACGCTGAACAGTATATAGCTCATATCCTATGTAGGCAGGCAGGGCCCCAGAAGCTCAGAATATAGCTTTTACCACCATATATACCAGCTACCAGAAGACAAGACAGTCCTTAATAGCCCTTATTAGGGCTGCTACGCTGAACAGTATATAGCTTATTTTCTATTTAGTCAGGCAGGGCCCCAGAAGCTCAGAATATACCTTTTACCACCATATATACCAGCTACCAGAAGACAAGACAGTCCTTAATCCCTTATTAGTGCTGCTACGTTGAACAGTATATAGCTCATTTTCTATTTAGTCAGGCAGGGCCCCAGAAGCTCAGAATATACCTTTTACCACCATATATACCAGCTACCAGAAGACAAGACAGTCCTTAATAGCCCTTATTAGGGCTGCTACGCTGAACAGTATATAGCTCATTTTCTATTTAGTCAGGCAGGGCCCCAGAAGCTCAGAATATACCTTTTACCACCATATATACCAGCTACCAGAAGACAAGACAGTCCTTAATAGCCCTTATTAGGGCTGCTACGCTGAACAGTATATAGCTTATTTTCTATTTAGTCAGGCAGGGCCCCAGAAGCTCAGAATATACCTTTTACCACCATATATACCAGCTACCAGAAGACAAGACAGTCCTTAATCCCTTATTAGTGCTGCTACGTTGAACAGTATATAGCTCATTTTCTATTTAGTCAGGCAGGGCCCCAGAAGCTCAGAATATACCTTTTACCACCATATATACCAGCTACCAGAAGACAAGGCAGTCCTTAATAGCCCTTATTAGGGCTGCTACGCTGAACAGTATATAGCTCATTTTCTATTTAGTCAGGCAGGGCCCCAGAAGCTCAGAATATACCTTTTACCACCATATATACCAGCTACCAGAAGACAAGAGAGTCCTTAAGAGCCCTTATTAGGGCTACTACGCTGAACAGTATATAGCTCATATCCTATGTAGGCAGGCAGGGCCCCAGAAGCTCAGAATATAGCTTTTACCACCATATATACCAGCTACCAGAAGACAAGACAGTCCTTAATAGCCCTTATTAGGGCTGCTACGCTGAACAGTATATAGCTTATTTTCTATTTAGTCAGGCAGGGCCCCAGAAGCTCAGAATATACCTTTTACCACCATATATACCAGCTACCAGAAGACAAGACAGTCCTTAATCCCATATTAGTGCTGCTACGCTGAACAGTATATAGCTCATTTTCTATTTAGTCAGGCAGGGCCCCAGAAGCTCAGAATATACCTTTTACCACCATATATACCAGCTACCAGAAGACAAGAGAGTCCTTAAGAGCCCTTATTAGGGCTACTACGCTGAACAGTATATAGCTCATATCCTATGTAGGCAGGCAGGGCCCCAGAAGCTCAGAATATAGCTTTTACCACCATATATACCAGCTACCAGAAGACAAGACAGTCCTTAATAGCCCTTATTAGGGCTGCTACGCTGAACAGTATATAGCTTATTTTCTATTTAGTCAGGCAGGGCCCCAGAAGCTCAGAATATACCTTTTACCACCATATATACCAGCTACCAGAAGACAAGACAGTCCTTAATCCCATATTAGTGCTGCTACGTTGAACAGTATATAGCTCATTTTCTATTTAGTCAGGCAGGGCCCCAGAAGCTCAGAATATACCTTTTACCACCATATATACCAGCTACCAGAAGACAAGACAGTCCTTAATCCCTTATTAGTGCTGCTACGTTGAACAGTATATAGCTCATTTTCTATTTAGTCAGGCAGGGCCCCAGAAGCTCAGAATATACCTTTTACCACCATATATACCAGCTACCAGAAGACAAGACAGTCCTTAATAGCCCTTATTAGGGCTGCTACGCTGAACAGTATATAGCTTATTTTCTATTTAGTCAGGCAGGGCCCCAGAAGCTCAGAATATACCTTTTACCACCATATATACCAGCTACCAGAAGACAAGACAGTCCTTAATCCCTTATTAGTGCTGCTACGTTGAACAGTATATAGCTCATTTTCTATTTAGTCAGGCAGGGCCCCAGAAGCTCAGAATATACCTTTTACCACCATATATACCAGCTATCAGAAGACAAGACAGTCCTTAATCCCTTATTAGTGCTGCTACGTTGAACAGTATATAGCTCATTTTCTATTTAGTCAGGCAGGGCCCCAGAAGCTCAGAATATACCTTTTACCACCATATATACCAGCTACCAGAAGACAAGACAGTCCTTAATCCCTTATTAGGGCTGCTACGTTGAACAGTATATAGCTCATTTTCTATTTAGTCAGGCAGGGCCCCAGAAGCTCAGAATATACCTTTTACCACCATATATACCAGCTACCAGAAGACAAGGCAGTCCTTAATAGCCCTTATTAGGGCTGCTACGCTGAACAGTATATAGCTCATTCTAGCTATATACACACTGCACACAACGGCTGCTTTAGTGAGGGGTAGCTGCTGCTGCTGGAATAGGGACAGAAAGACTTCAGTGGTGTATTAGCACCTATATACAAAACTATATACACTCTGCTCAAAACGGCTGCTTTAGTGAGGGGTAGCTGCTGATGCTGGAATAGGGACAGAAAGACTTCAGTGGTGTATTAGCACCTATATACAAAACTATATTTTGCAATACTGTTTTGTGTCCTCTGTGCCAACAAAACCTTGTTATATACCCGGTGCGTATATAGGCACCATTTCACCTTCTGGCAGTATACGGCTGTATAGCCAGGTGTTCTTAAAAATATATTGATATTTGGAACTACTGTTTTGTGTCCTCTGTGCCAACAAAACACTGTTTTATACACGGTGCGTATAGGCACCATTTCACCTTCTGGCAGTATACGGCTGTATAGCCAGGTGTTCTTAAAATTATATTGATATTTGGCACTACTGTTTTGTGTCCTCTGTGCCAACAAAACACTGTTTTATACACGGTGCGTATAGGCACCATTTCACCTTCTGGCAGTATACGGCTGTATAGCCAGGTGTTCTTAAAAATATATTGATATTTGGCACTACTGTTTTGTGTCCTCTGTGCCAACAAAACACTGTTTTATACACGGTGCGTATAGGCACCATTTCACCTTCTGGCAGTATACGGCTGTATAGCCAGGTGTTCTTAAAAATATATTGATATTTGGCACTACTGTTTTGTGTCCTCTGTGCCAACAAAACACTGTTTTATACACGGTGCGTATAGGCACCATTTCACCTTCTGGCAGTATACGGCTGTATAGCCAGGTGTTCTTAAAAATATATTGATATTTGGCACTACTGTTTTGTGTCCTCTGTGCCAACAAAACACTGTTTTATACACGGTGCGTATAGGCACCATTTCACCTTCTGGCAGTATACGGCTGTATAGCCAGGTGTTCTTAAAAATATATTGATATTTGGCACTACTGTTTTGTGTCCTCTGTGCCAACAAAACACTGTTTTATACACGGTGCGTATAGGCACCATTTCACCTTCTGGCAGTATACGGCTGTATAGCCAGGTGTTCTTAAAAATATATTGATATTTGGCACTACTGTTTTGTGTCCTCTGTGCCAACAAAACACTGTTTTATACACGGTGCGTATAGGCACCATTTCACCTTCTGGCAGTATACGGCTGTATAGCCAGGTGTTCTTAAAAATATATTGATATTTGGCACTACTGTTTTGTGTCCTCTGTGCCAACAAAACACTGTTTTATACACGGTGCGTATAGGCACCATTTCACCTTCTGGCAGTATACGGCTGTATAGCCAGGTGTTCTTCTTAAAAATATTTTTATATTTGGCATAACGCGTGGCCAAAAAAGTAAAACGTCTGAAATGCGGAGGGCTAGCGCAAAGGGACGTGGACGAGGACGGGGGCGCGGAAATGCTGGTGGGGGCACAAACCGCGTTGAAGCCAGTGGGGATACAATGCGTGCTGGTGAGGGGCAGCCAGCATTACGCTCATCCAGCTTCCCTGCCTTTATGGGACAGTTATGCGGGGGGCGGGGTACACCTCTGTTAAGGCCTGAGCAGCGTGAACAGGTGGTGCAATGGATGGCCGATAACGCTTCCAGTCACTTGTCCACCACCCAGTCATCCACACAGTCTCACTCTGACCCTCCTTCCTCCCAACCTGGCCAACAGAGTCAGCCCACCCTTGACCCCTCCCAGGACCTCTTTTCGGGTCCTTTTCCAGATGTGCTGCAAGAATCCCAGGAGCTAGCAGAGGAATTTGTTTGTAGTGATGCCCAAACACTTGAGTATCCGCCATCTGCTAGTGATGTGGACCCGGAACCAGCATCTGCTATCATGAGCGATGATGATGAGACGCAGTTGCCATCAAGGGAGGCTGTTGGAATGTCCAGTGGGCAGGAGGAGGAGCAGAGAGAGGAAGTGGAAGAGGAGGTGGTGGACGACGAAATGACCGACCCCACTTGGACAGGGGTGATGTCCAGCGGGGAAAGCAGTGGAGATGCGGTCTGCGCATCACCGAATAAGGCAGCAAGAGGCAGAGGACAGTCCAGAGGCAGAGGACAGTCCAGACAGAGAAGGCAGGCCACAGCCAGCAGGGCCGAAGCTCTTCCCGGCAGCAGGCAGTCGCGCGAAGCTCCCCCATCGAGGCCTCGTACTTCTGTGGTGTGGAGATTTTTTAACGTTTGCGCGGATGACAAACTGAGCGCGGTTTGCGCAATCTGCCACTCAAAACTGAGTAGGGGCTCTGAGAAGAGCAATCTGACCACCTCAGGCATGCGCCGTCACTTGGAATTAAAGCACTGGGCTGAGTGGGAGAGAGCAAACGCAATACAACCTGCGCCCCGTCTTGCTGCCACTGCCTCTTCCCCTTTGTTGTGTGCTGCCACTGCGGTCCAGACCTCCAGCCAGGACACCTCCACATCTGCCTCTGCCTCGGCTACTTTGGGGCCTTCTCCTTCAGCCCCACCTTCCCCCGCATCTTCGTCTGCACCTTCCATCTCTTCGTCCCATCAACTGTCCATCTCGCAGGCGTTCAACCGCAGGCGGAAGTACGCCTCCAGTCACCCCCAAGCCCAAGCCTTAACCTGCCTCATCTCCAAACTGCTGGCCCTGGAGATGTTGCCGTTTAGGCTTGTGGAGACGCAGGCCTTCCGCGACCTGATGGCGGCTGCCGCACCTCGCTACTCCGTCCCTAGCCGCCACTATTTTTCCCGGTGTGGCGTCCCCGCCCTGCACCAGCACGTGTCGCGTAACATCAGGCGGGCCCTGAGGTACGCAGTCAGCGCAAAGGTCCACTTGACCACCGACTCGTGGACAAGCGCTTGCGGCCAAGGACGCTACATCTCTTTGACGGCACACTGGGTGAATGTTGTGGAAGCGGGGACGGGGTCGCAAACAGGGACGGCCTACATACCACCCCCGCCCAAGATTGCCAGCACGGGTTCTGATAGACCCCCCTCCTCTTCCTCCTCCTCCTCCTCCTCCTCCTCTGCCTTAACATCGCCCTCAGCCCCTAGCTGGAAGCGTTGCAGCACTGGCGCGGGGAGACGTCAGCAGGCGGTGCTTAAGCTCATCAGCTTGGGCGACAGGAAGCACAGCGCCGCAGAGGTGAGGCACGCCATATTGCAGCAGACAGAGATGTGGCTGTCGCCGCTGCAGCTAGGACCAGGCATGGTCGTGTGCGATAACGGCCGTAACCTGGTGGCGGCTCTGGAGCTTGCAGAACTCAATCACGTACCATGCCTGGCCCACGTTTTTAATTTGGTAGTACAAAAGTTTCTAAAGACTTACCCCAACCTGGCAGAGCTACTGGTCAAAGTGCGGCGCTTGTGCGCTCACTTTCGGAAGTCAACTGTAGCTGCTGCTAGCTTAAAAAAAATCCAGCAACGCCTCCATTTGCCTCAACATCGGCTGTTGTGCGACCTGCCCACTCGCTGGAATTCCACCTATTGCATGTTGGCCAGGGTGTGTGAGCAGCAGAAAGCATTGATGGAGTACCAGATGATGCATCCACGCGTGCCTCCAACTCAGCTCCCTCAGTTTGCCAACCACGAGTGGCCATGGATGGCAGACATATGCGATGTATTGCGTATCTTTGAGTAGTCCACTAAGAAGGTCAGCAGCGAGGACGCTATAGTGAGCGTAACCATCCCGCTCCTATGCGTCCTTAAAGAATCGCTCATCGCAATAAGGGAGAACGCATTGCACACAGAGGAGACGGGGGTAGGAGGAGACGCAACGCAGGTAGACAGTCAGACCACACTTTTGTCTGCTGCTCGGTGGCAGTTGCAGGAGGAGGAGGATGAGGAGGAGGAGGACAACGTGGAGGTGGCTGTGGAAGAGGATGCTGGCGGCGAGGGTAGCAGTCAGGCTGTGTGCGTCCCATTGGTTCAGCGCGGATGGGGCGGAGAGGAGGAGGAAGAGGAGGAAATGGAAAATGATCCTTCTGGTGGGGGCAGTGAGGTCATGCCTACTCAGAGTCTGGCACACATGGCTGACTTCATGCTGGGCTGCTTTTCCCGGGACATACGTGTTGTCCGGATATTGGAGAACAAACTATACTGGGTCTTCGCACTCCTGGACCCCCGGTATAAAGATAACTTCTCCTCTTTTATTCCGGTAGAGGAGAGGACGAATCGATTACTGGAATACCAGAGGGAACTCTTGCAGAACATGATGCAGATTTTCCCACCCAGCATCGCTGGCGGCAGAGAGGAGAGTGTCTCCCAGAGTCTGACAACATCGATCAGGCCCACAGCCACCAGGGGAACACTCTCCAAGGTGTGGGACACGTTCATGTCACCCCCTCGTGCAACTTCCATCACTGCGGGGCCCGCTATCAGCAGGAGGGACAAGTATCGGCGGATGTTGCGGGACTACCTGGCAGACCACACCCCTGTCCTCCCCGATCCCTCGGCGACCTACACTTACTGGGTCTCCAAGTTGGACACGTGGCTGGAACTGTCCCTGTACGCCTTGGAGGTGCTTGCCTGCCCTGCCGCCAGCGTGCTATCAGAAAGGGTGTTCAGCGCAGCCGGGGGCATTATAACCGATAAGCGCAGCCGCCTGTCAACCGACAGTGCCGACAGGCTGACGCTAATCAAAATGAACAGCAAGTGGATTGACCCGGACTTTGCTTGTACAACAGTGGAAAGCAGCCAAGAGTGAAGTGCCATCTGTATGAAGTGCCATTTCCTCCTCCTCCTCCTCCTCCTCCTTAACCGCCGTAGAATTGCTGTATTAATAAAAAAAAATTATGGCTCACCTCTTGGGCTTAATACAATCAATTTTTAAGAGGTCTCAGCTCGTGGGACTCCACACAATTTTTAAGAGGTCTCAGCTCTTGGGACTCCACACAATGTTTGAGAGGTCTCAGCTCTTGGGCCTCCACACAATTTTTAAAAGGTCTCAGCTCTTGGGCCTCCACACAATTTTTAAAAGGTCTCAGCTCTTGGGCCTCCACACAATTTTTAAAAGGTCTCAGCTCTTGGGCCTCCACACAATTTTTAAAAGGTCTCAGCTCTTGGGCCTCCCCTACTGCTGGGGTGACACACTGTAACAAACCTCCTCCTGTAAGCTTCCCCTACTGCTGGGGTGACACACTGTAACAAACCTCCTCCTGTAAGCTTCCCTGACTGCTGGGGTGACACACTGTAACAAACCTCCTCCTGTAAGCTTCCCCTACTGCTGGGGTAACACACTGTAACAAACCTCCTGTAAGCTTCCCTGACTGCAGGGGTGCCACACTGTAACAAACCTCCTCCTGTAAGCTTCCCCTACTGCTGGGGTGACACACTGTAACAAACCTCCTCCTGTAAGCTTCCCTGACTGCTGGGGTGCCACACTGTAACAAACCTCCTCCTGTAAGCTTCCCCTACTGCTGGGGTAACACACTGTAACAAACCTCCTGTAAGCTTCCCTGACTGCAGGGGTGCCACACTGTAACAAACCTCCTCCTGTAAGCTTCCCCTACTGCTGGGATGACACACTGTAACAAACCTCCTCCTGTAAGCTTCCCTGACTGCAGGGGTGACACACTGTAAGAAACCTCCTCCTGTAAGCTTCCCTTACTGCTGGGGTGCCACACTGTAACAAACCTCCTCCTGTAAGCTTCCCTGACTGCAGGGGTGACACACTGTAACAAACCTCCTCCTGTAAGCTTCCCCTACTGCTGGGGTGACACACTGTAACAAACCTCCTCCTGTAAGCTTTCCTGACTGCAGGGGTGCCACACTGTAACAAACCTCCTCCTGTAAGCTTCCCCTACTGCTGGGGTGACACACTGTAACAAACCTCCTCCTGTAAGCTTCCCCTACTGCTGGGGTGACACACTGTAACAAACCTCCTCCTGTAAGCTTCCCTGACTGCAGGGGTGCCACACTGTAACAAACATCCTCCTGTAAGCTTCCCCTACTGCTGGGGTGACACACTGTAACAAACCTCCTCCTGTAAGCTTCCCTGACTGCAGGGGTGACACACTGTAACAAACCTCCTCCTGTAAGCTTCCCCTACTGCTGGGGTGCCACACTGTAACAAACCTCCTCCTGTAAGCTTCCCTGACTGCAGGGGTGACACACTGTAAGAAACCTCCTCCTGTAAGCTTCCCTTACTGCTGGGGTGCCACACTGTAACAAACCTCCTCCTGTAAGCTTCCCTGACTGCTGGGGTGACACACTGTAACAAACCTCCTCCTGGCTTCCCCTACTGCTGGGGTGACACACTGTAACAAACCTCCTGTAAGCTTCCCTGACTGCAGGGGTGCCACACTGTAACAAACCTCCTCCTGTAAGCTTCCCCTACTGCTGGGGTGACACACTGTAACAAACCTCCTCCTGTAAGCTTCCCTGACTGCAGGGGTGACACACTGTAACAAACCTCCTCCTGTAAGCTTCCCTGACTGCAGGGGTGCCACACTGTAACAAACCTCCTCCTGTAAGCTTCCCTTACTGCTGGGGTGCCACACTGTAACAAACCTCCTCCTGTAAGCTTCCCTTACTGCTGGGGTGCCACACTGTAACAAACCTCCTCCTGTAAGCTTCCCTGACTGCTGGGGTGACACACTGTAACAAACCTCCTCCTGTAAGCTTCCCTTACTGCTGGGGTGACACACTGTAACAAACCTCCTCCTGTAAGCTTCCCTGACTGCTGGGGTGACACACTGTAACAAACCTCCTCCTGTAAGCTTCCCTGACTGCTGGGGTGACACACTGTAACAAACCTCCTCCTGTAAGCTTCCCTTACTGCTGGGGTGACACACTGTAACAAACCTCCTCCTGTAAGCTTCCCTGACTGCAGGGGTGCCACACTGTAACAAACATCCTCCTGTAAGCTTCCCTGACTGCAGGGGTGCCACACTTTAACAAACATCCTCCTGTAAGCTTCCCCTACTGCTGGGGTGACACACTGTAACAAACCTCCTCCTGTAAGCTTCCCTGACTGCAGGGGTGACACACTGTAACAAACCTCCTCCTGTAAGCTTCCCTTACTGCTGGGGTGCCACACTGTAACAAACCTCCTCCTGGAAGCTTCCCTGACTGCAGGGGTGACACACTGTAACAAACCTCCTCCTGTAAGCTTCCCTTACTGCTGGGGTGCCACACTGTAACAAACCTCCTCCTGTAAGCTTCCCTGACTGCTGGGGTGACACAATGTAACAAACCTCCTCCTGTAAGCTTCCCTGACTGCTGGGGTGACACACTGTAACAAACCTCCTCCTGTAAGCTTCCCCTACTGCTGGGGTAACACACTGTAACAAACCTCCTCCTTTAAGCTTCCCTTACTGCTGGGGTGACACAATGACACAAGAGGACATGTCTGACCACATCTCACACACACACACAATGACAATTAGGGGTGGGGTATATTTATTTTCCCCCTTGCCTATGCCATCTGTGGTTGTCATTAGGCAACGTGATTTTAAGGGGTGCAGAATTTTGTTCTTCTTTTTTGTACAGTTTGGCTTGGGGTCCATGGCAATGTAGAGGAAAGAAGGTTTCCTTGTCTTGTCTCACTTTACGTAGAAGTAATATTGTGTTTGGAGTGTATTGTTGAGAGGCTGTGATAGTGGCGTAATAGTGCGACTTGGGCGCGTTATATGCACCCAGACATGCTTCCCCTGCTGTCCCAGTTGCATTCCAGCAGTGTTGGCATCATTTTCTGATGTTTCAGGGTGGACTTGGTGACCTCCAAGTGGTCGAATTGAGATTTCCAAGTGTCGAGCATTTTTTTCCCATAGACTATAATGGGATTCGATATTCGGTCGAGTAGTCGAGTAACGCGGTCTATTCGAATCGAAATTCGAAATTTCGAATATTTCACTACTCGCTCATCTCTAGTCTGGTATTAAAGATTTAATGTCACAATGTAATAACAATGTAATTCCATATGTTTTCGCTTTGTTACTGCTGGATATATGTTCAAAAACAGACTTTAATCACACAGCTTCTGGCGCTCTGGGCTACAGCGACACCATTTTGAGCGCTGGCGTTGTGTGAGTCGCTCACACTGACCAGTCGCTACCGTTCGCTCCCATTTAGCTCTGTACTGGTGTTATAGTGACTCACACATCAAATTTATCAATGCCGGTTACTACAGCGACTGAGGAGCTCTGTAATAGCGCCTCACTGCCGATCAGAGCGACCACTAGTGCCGCTGTACAGACGCTCATCTGCCGTTACCTCGCGCTAGTAATGAATCAGCCTGCCTGATGAGACTGATGGGTGGGCCCATATTGAAGCCCCCCACACTACCTATTTAATTCTCAGAGCAGATTGCCATTTCCTTTCATTTAAAGAAACATTCGTGACAAATGGTTTGTCCAGGCATGAAAGCAAAAAAGGCTATACTCACTTTTTATCCCCTGCATGACTCCTAGTCTGGCTCTCTAATGCTTTCACGATCCAGGTCCTGTGCCACCCAGCATGATCACCCACCGCTTCCGTAATATTGACAGCGGACCATCCCCCACCATTCGTCACAGAAACTATAGCACTCCCCCCCCCATTCGCTGCAATGGTGGGCATGCAAGATCTTGACACGCCCCACTCCAGTGCAGTGAATGGTGGGGGCATGCCATAGTTTCTTTGACTGATGGCAGGGGGCAATCTGTTGCTAATACTATAGAAGTGGTTGAGGATCAGGACAGACAGGTGGTGGGACTTGGATAGAGTCATCTGGTAGGTGTCAGAGTGCTGAATTAGGAGTAATAGTCTGTGGGGGATGGTCAGGATAGTAACATAGTATATAAGGCTGAATAAACACTTTAGTCCATCCAGTTCATCCTTCCAGTGGTCCAGTAGCCATAGCTGGTAATGTTATTACATGCCAGGAAGGCATCCAGGCCACTATAGATCTCCTTACAGTGGTCTAGTAGCCATAGCTGGAAATGTTATTACATGCAAGGAGGGCATCCCGGTCACTATAGATCTCCTTCCAGTGGTCTAGTAGCCATAGCTGGAAATGTTATTACATGCAAGGAGGGCATCCCGGTCACTATAGATCTTCTTCCAGTGGTCTAGTAGCCATAGCTGGAAATGTTATTACATGCAAGGAGGGCATCCCGGTCACTATAGATCTCCTTCCAGTGGTCTAGTAGCCATAGCTGGAAATGTTATTACATGCAAGGAGGGCATCCCGGTCACTATAGATCTCCTTCCAGTGGTCTAGTAGCCATAGCTGGAAATGTTATTACATGCAAGGAGGGCATCCCGGTCACTATAGTTCTCCTTCCAGTGGTCTAGTAGCCATAGCTGGTAATAGTATTACATGCCAGGAAGGCATCCCGGCCACTATAGATCTCCTTCCAGTGGTCTAGTAGCCATAGCTGGAAATGTTACTTATTACATGCCAGGAAGGCATCACAGCCACTATAGATCTCCTTCCAGTGGTCTAGTAGCCATAGCTGGAAATGTTATTACATGTCAGGAAGGCATCCAGGCCACTATAGATCTCCTTCCAGTGGTCTAGTAGCCATAGCTGGAAATGTTATTACATGCCAGGAAGGCATCCCGGCCACTATAGATCTTCTTCCAGTGGTCTAGTAGCCATAGCCGGAAATGTTATTACATGCCAGGAAGGCAACCAGCCCACTTTTGAAGATTCCCCTCCTATGTCGGTGGAAAAAGCACCTTTCCTCTAACCTTAGTGGATGCCCCCGGGTTATGGTTACACTCCGGGGTATAAATAGATTGTGGGACAGATCTTTGTATTGACCCTGAATATATTTATACATAGTTATTAGATCACCCCTCAGGCATCTTTTTTCTAAACTAAATAAACCTAACTTTGACAATCTTTCCGGGTACTCTAGCCCCCGCACTACTTTTATTAACGTTGTTGCCCTACTTTGAACGCGCTCCAGTTCTTATATGTCCTTAATAGCTTTTTATGTTTTCATGCCTGGACAATGACTTTAAATGACCCTGCTTTCTGCTATCCCCATGCTGGCTATCAGGTCTGCATCTTTCATTCAGCCTGCTTTGTATTTTTTAATAAGACCTAGGAATGCTCTCCCTTCTGCTGGGCTTCCTCAGCAGCAATGGATGACTTACCCATGATGAAGAAAAAACAAGGATAAAAGAGAGGCCTGGACCAGTGACTAGGGGTTCAGAATAAATATAGCTGATTTAATGTACATGTACACAATACACATGGTTCAATATTACCAAGCATCATTTGTTAAAATTATCACCATATTGATTGAAGTTTTGATTGGAGGCACGTGGCACAAACTATAGATAGATTAATCTCCTGATAAAGCTCAGAAACTGGGTGAAATGCGTGGCGAGAAGCTGAACTACGTTTTCCTATCTCCAACAAACCTATAAAGGAGAATACTTTATGTTATTCTAAAATACACCAGAACATACTGTACTATGCTTTTGTGTCTACTAACCAGTTCTATAGGGTTTATCAAGGAATGCAATGTACTGGTAAACAAACGATGCAGCCCCTGGCAGCCATCTGGGTGCATGCAGAATGCAGCATAATTCAACTCTCTGACTATAATGTCTGTTTAAATTGAAGAATTAATGTTGCCCTGGAATAGTCACACTTTTTGTGTCTTGTGTTTTTTTTGTAGGCTCTAATTTGGCATGAAATAAAAAAAACAAAAAGTTTGTGCTACTTTGTTTTCTTAGCTCTCTATAAGTAGAATCTATAGAGGCAATGACTGTTCATTTTTGCACTTAAAAGCCTTGGTTCTATATATATCGAAAGCCACAGTGTCTGCTGCTATGCGAGATCAACTCAAGGTTTTGTACATTTTAATTTGAACAGTTGCTCGGTTGTTAATACACAAAAATGGATGAGGGTGGAGACCCCTGCCTAGCGCCACAAAAGGCGTAAAAGCAAGGACCACCTACTCATAGGAAATTACCTGGAGACTTAAATTAGACTTGTCATAATTTCTCAATGTGAAACAATCTACCTTTTCTTTACAAGTTTGCACTGCTTCCTGTTACTTTGACTTGTTTTCACCTTATTTAAGTTAAAAATGTCTTAAAGGAATACTGATATGTTTTTATTAGTATCTAGTAAATACTACCAATCCTTATTGAGTAAATACTTAATATGGAAATATAATGCTCTCTCTCTCTCTCTCTCTCTCTCTCTCTCTCTCTCTCTCTCTCTCTCTCTCTCTCTCTCTATATATATATATATATATATATATATATATATATATATATATATATTAAAATTATAAAATGTACTATTTTCTACTACTTTAGTAAATACTTAATATGGAAATATAATATAATTCTCTCTCTCTCGCGCGCGCTCGTTATAAAATGTACTATTTTCTACACACACACACACACACACACACACACACACAATCATATATGTATAAAAAATGGAGCTGAGGCAGGGCAGGGGTTAATATATATATATATATATATATATATATATATATATATGTTAAGATTTAGTACTAGCTGTAGCTATGACTCTCTGACACAATTCATTGCTACCTACCGTATTTTACACCCTATAAGACACACTTTCCCCGCCCAAGTGAGGGGAAAATATCGGTGTGTCATATAGTGCGGATATGTGTGTGGGGAGGGCTGTGCAATGGGGGACCAGCGAGCAGGAAGCAGTTAAGCTTGCTTCCTGTCTGCCGGTCCTCCAATGCCCCCACCCTCCCCACATACACACACAGACACATACAGTACCTTACAGCGCTCCCACAAGGCCGCTCGAGATCCTAGCTCCGGTAGGTAGGCGTATTAGGCACGCCTGGCGTTCATTCATGAATGCTGGGCTGTATAGGCCACTCCCCCCACTGGAAGCAGGAGCTCCGGCAGCGATGGCACGGAAGCGCTGTAGGGTACTGTATGTGCCTCTGTGTGTTTGTGTTTGTAGGGCCATACATTGAAGGACCTGCTCCCTCCTCACACATGTGATTTAGGGGCTGGGGGGATTGGGGATGCCACTCACTGCCCACTGCTTACTGCCTGTAATATGGGATGCCACTCAGTTTCTGTATTGTGGGATGCCACTCACTGCCTGTAATGTGGGATGCCGTACACACTGCCTGTAATATGGGGTCTGTATTGGGGTAATTGGTGGGATTCTGCACACTGTCTGTAATGGGGTGATTGGGAGGGTGTATTTTAGCACACCATTTGGTACAGAATATTTTTTTTCCTATTTTCCTCCTCCTCCAAATCCTGGGTGAGTCTTCTGGGCAGGTGCGTCTTATAAAGCGAAAATATTGAGGAGAGGAAGTGACATGGGCAAAGTTTCGGATTTTTTTGATGCAGCTATTAGTGATGCTCCAGGAGCCCAAATTCTTACCTCTTCCAGAATTGCATCTATCAGTGGCTTGTTGAGGGACCCACGTAATATTCGATGGCCTGGTCGTCGATGGCCATGTAGGCCCAGGTCATGGAAGAAGAGAAGAAGATTGTGGGCGAGGTGAATGCTGGGCTCATGAGCAGCAATGGATTTGCCTCAATTTAATTTTCCCAAAGTGTGTGATTAATTTAAAAAGTTTTAGACCATCAGTTACCACTTACCTTTTTCTAATTATATCCAGTACCACTCGGGTGGTACCACTTAGTAACCAACTGTGGTAAAAATCCAAAACAGTCAATTAAAGCGAAGAAGGCACCAATAAATGCACATAAATATTGTTCTTACCTTTTGGAGCAAATCAGGCATGGTTGGAGTATAGGTGGAAACAGCAACGAATCAGTTTGGGATATGGCCTAGTCGGCAACTTTGTTGAGTACCACCTGATAGGCTCTAGAGTACCACTGGTTGAAAACCATGGCTCTATTCTCATTTAGCAGAAACAAATTTAAACACCATATTTTCCGTCTCTATAAGACGCAAAAAAAAAAAAAAAAAAAATTCTGAATCAAATGGTGTGCTAAAATACCCTCCTCCCAATCACCCCATTACACACAGTGTGCAGAATCCCTCCCAGTCACTCCATTACAGACAGTGAGCGTCACCCCCATTACAGACAGCATGCTGCATTCCTCTATTACAGACAGTAAGCAGAACCCTCATTACAGGCAGTGTGCAGCATTCCTCATTACAGACAGTGAGCGGCGTCCTTCATAACAGGCAGTGTGCGGCATCCCTCATTAAGGCAGTAAGCAGCATCCCTCATTACTGGTAGAGTGTGGAACGCCCCATTAGAGGCAGTGTGTGGCATCCCTCATTACTGGTAGAGTGTGGAACGCCCCATTAGAGGCAGTGTGCTGCATCCCTCATTACAGGCAGTGAGCGATATCCCTTATTACAGACAGTAAGCGGCATCCCTCATTACAGGCAATGAGCGACATCCCACATTACAGGCAGTGTGTGGCATCCTGTAACTGGACGCCTGGTCGGCAACAAGTTGAAGTTTATCTGCTTCCTTCCTGCCGGTAAGTTGATGTGATGATGGGGGCCCGTGGTAGGGGGCCCTGCTATGGGGCTCTATCAGGACTATGTAAGCCCTTGCTGTAGGTGTCATAAAGACCAGAAAGTATTGAACAAACCAGAATACAAGCTTGAGGTGCCACTAACACTGGAGCTCCTTGCTTTTCTTTTAGGTGAATCTTTTAAGATTCTACAGACAGAAGTGAGGTCAAATGTCCATAACTTGGTGACATACAGCAAAAAGAATATCACAATGGTTCTATACTTTTCCTACTTCAGCCAAATCAGCTTTGGTTAAACTGACCATTTTCTGAGGCCTCAGGTCAGATTCTGTTGCACTGGAGGTGCTGGTGCCAGGCTACCATGCCAAATCACTTAGTGCCAGGCTAGATGAGGGCCAGTATGGCCAGGCTTCTCGGGAAAGGCTTCCCAGAAGCCATAATGCAGAGGCTTATAGTGCCAGGTTAGCAAGGGATTGACATCAGAGGTTCATCAGATAAGCAAATCGCACATGATAGATATAATTGCTCCTGGTCTATTGATAGCTATGCACCCTAAAATCTGATCTGTACAACAAGAGTTTGTAAAATAATACATCAACAATTGCTGGAAGGAGCTGAAAACATATAATAGCCTAGTTTTTCTTGCTCGATATGAAGGATCTCTAAATCACAGTGCACATTTCTAATACCTAAGTGTTATACCAAAACAATACATTTTGCGGCCAGGCAATAAAACGCAATAAAAGAGAAGTAGAACCAGCCATCCAAGTGTCTTTCTAAGCTTCAAAGTCTTGCTTTTTCTGTTCTCTGTTCTAGGTATGGTGTTTGCTTGATTGGTGTCTGTCGGGAAGACAAGGCCAACATTCTTCTAAATCCAGGCCCATGCCACATTATGTCTTCGAGTGACACTTGTTTTTACATCAACATCTCTAAGGAGGAGAACTCAGCCTTCAGCTTTAAGGAGCACGAGCATTTTCAAGGATCAGGAGGAAATAAATCTGCTTACCATGGTCTGACCAGGCTGCCAGTACACAGCATTATAGCCAGCATGGGTATGTATGTTTGGGGAGGCTTGTTGTCACAATTTGTATATAGTATTGCAGTACAGTATTGCATTTAAGCTGGGAAGCAACATAAGTCCTCCAGGTTTAACCTTTGCAAAACCATGTTTTGTCCACACTTTGGTGTTTTGGGGGCTCAATAGTAAACTTTAGAAGGCAATTATTCTTGATAGGGTTACGTAAGTATTTAGATTGACAAGAAATGCACATACAAGTGTATCCTTTATAATTGACCTGATTCATAGCCTCCGTGGAAATGCTCGTTTTTTTTTGCATATTACCGCTTGCTGGTCGAGAAGCTCTGTCTGCTCGTCTAATTCATAGTCGCATCTGAACTGAGTTTGGTTGGGGATACACAAGTGTAAGTGGTTTGCGTGAGCTTCAGCTTTTTCCGAGCATTTATGGTTTTGCCCTGTGAAAACGCATCTTAAGATGACAAAGTATATCTCTCCATGCTTATATTGCCGCATTGTCCTTCTTTCTCATTGCTGGTTGATCTTGATCAGTGCAGGAATACACATGTTTTTTTTTGCTTCCCTGTTGCTGTACTCCTCCTTTGCGGCATCCCAAGTTGTTGAATGCTCCCTGCAATGTCACTCACCTCATTCCTCCTTCTTCCTGCATTGTTACTCATTCCCTCTCTCGTGCTCTTACTTACCCGCTTTCCCTGAGTTGTTTGGGCCACCTCCCCCCCCCCACTTTCCCTTTCTTAACCTGCATTTAGGCTGTTGTTTTTTTAAAAAAAAACACCACACACCTTTATTGTATGATGTGTATTGGCAGAGACACTCTTACCCAAAACAATATGGTCGGGTGCAGTGGCTAGTGGTGGAGCCGCCATAACATATGTTAATAAAAGCCAGCACTCCTAATTTCCATATTTGCTTGTATTGTGCAAAAAATATATACATGCAGTAATCAAATTTCATCCACTAGTTTGCGCCAATATGCATCTATACGTCCAACGTTTCGGGGTGTTGATACCCCTTCGTCAGGGACAAACAAGAACAAAGTCAAGCAGATTACCTTTTTTTATGGTAACATTTTCTTTTTGTCTTATAAGAGTTAATATATATATATAAAATATATATATATATATATATATATATATATATATATATATATATAAATTTGCAAATAATATTTAACAATTCAACTTTTAACAATTTATGGTTAACCACATGCAAAAACAATGACCAGTTGGTAGCCCCCCTGGATGGCGTCTCAGACAACTGTGTGGCAGCTGGCCCACACCCAAAGCTGCCCGGGGTGACATATGGGCCCAGATTGCCCGGAGTGTCACTAGGGCAGGGCCGGAACACAAAGTCACCAAGTAGATGTCGAAAAATCTGTAGTTGGTTATTAGAAAAAAATCAGCCTGAGACGCCAGGCGGTTATGAAAGGGACACACATGTTTGTTAAGGCATGGGCCGGACGTTATGAAATCCAAGCGGAATATCAACCACCCATTGTAATTATCCAATGTGAGATGCTTTATCTTAGTTTAACTCCCAAATCTGTGACACATAGATTAGGTTGATGAGTGCAACCACATAAGGGTGACCTATTTTGTTTGCTTGTTCCTTCCTTTGCAGCACACAGCCAACAGGAACCCAGGCCTCCATCAACGCCACCCACTTTACCTGCCAACAGCCAGGGTGATGGGACCCAACCATGAATGAGCTAAATGGGGGTGCACCTGATGTCGGGTCTGAGGGACAATGGTTACAGAGTGTCACAATGACACTCAAACAACAGCAGGTGCCATTGTAGGAGACTCATACTCAGATAGATGTGTAGCCAGCATTATTGGGCTGATGGAAAAGGGGCAAGGTGGATGTTAAGGAGGAGGCAGTAGCACTGAAGTGGGGTATGAGAAGTGCAACAACATGGATGATATTGCAGAGATGGAGGATCTGAGGTGCAGCATCAGCAGCAGCAGCAGTCCAACACACAACACAAGCCGTAAAAACCGTCAAGTGTGACCGTATGTTTATGCCAAAAACTGTAATAATACACCTTATACTCATTTGGGCGTACAAAAAACGAAATTTTATGAAAAAAAACCCTCTCACAAAACACCGTCTACTGAATTGCTTTAGGTCTATATGCACGCAAAACCGAGAAAAGTAACCACTCTGAATCAGAGCAATTCTCTCTCTGGGTTGGTTTATGTGAAGGCAAAATAAAAATGCTTCAGACAATTCTAGCCATTTTGGCCTGTTTGAAGAGAAACATTCTTGATTCAAATTTTATCCATAGACAAAAAAAATTTAAAAAAATGTTATAGTTCAGGATGCCATTCATAAATAACATTGATCCAGTTGCTTTCTTAACCCTGTTTTTTTTTATTCTCTCTGCACCATATGCAAAATATTTCCCTTGTCCCTATATAATTAGTTGAGAACTGAAGGTTCTCAAGCCTTTCATTGTAACTCAGACCCCCCATTCTAAGTACAAACGCAGATTGAAGGTGGTGTAATGCTTATTAATCAAAAGAGATGATCTTTGGTTTCTGGTCAAGGTTAAATTCAACCCGTATATTGCCAAATTGGTTTAGTCTGACCAGACCCAAGCAGCAGCAATATTCTAGACATTTGTTCCTGGGGAGGATGGCAGATGGAGGGCTCGATTCAACAAAGGTAGAAAATAGATTTTTCGTGTGTTTTGTGCTTAAAAAGTTGCGATTTTGCGATAGTTATTTTCACGAGTGATTCAGCAACCTGGAACCATTGTAAAACACGAGTCACTCGAATTAAATTCGATTGTGATTGTAAAAGTGCGAAATAAATTAGTGGATCGAAAAATTTACTACTGCGATTCGAAAATTTTACTACTGATTCAGGTGGACTTGATGAGCCGCACACATGATATAAATTAGAGTGTTTCACACTAATTTTTTAATGCAGCTTTCAGCAGGAGAAAACTCGTTTTGCTCTTTCTTTGCAATGGCAGTAAACTCTAATGGTAGTAAAATATTCAATTCATAAGAAAAAAGCCTGAGAATTCCACTGTTTGTGAATCACTAGTTAGGAAGACAATGAAAGTCAATGGTACTTTTTTACTCCTGAAAAAAATATTAAACTTTTTACCCCTTTTTACTAGTAGTAAAAAGTTCCATAAGAACATGGGAAGGTACATGGGAGTAGTCGACCTTTGGGTTTTTACACTGCGGGGAACCAAAACCCAGAATAGTCAAAATACTGGGTTTTGGTCCACGTTATAGTGTAAGCATAAGAATGGCGTACCATGAGGTTAAAGCTAGCAAAGAGCTGCTCCCTGCACCCAGGGACACGTGGTGCTATGTGAGCAAGCTTTGTATAGAAAACAATGGCCACATTTCTGCATCAAAGGAAACATTTTTAATACAGGTCCCTGGCAATCCAACCAAACACCCCCCAAAAAAACAACATACATGCCTCTTATAAATATTACTGTTTAATTAGTACTTCCAATACAGCATACCTTGCCTCTTTATTACATGTATCCACAATGTTAGCCATGTACATACAGCTACACAGGCAACTTAAAAAGTTGAAAAAAATTATGCATTTACATTTACCCATTAAAAAACCTTACAACACCATGCAGCAGTCAGAAAACAATACTAAACAGTAGAAAAAAAAATTGAGTACATTTTCCAATAATTTTTGCTTGCGACAGCCTTTTTACGAGCATTTTGAAAATTTTACGAGTGATTCAAAAATGTTACGATTGCATTTTCGAGTGCATGTATTTAACTCAGCCCCTTTTCTGAATCACTCTAAAAAGTTACAAATTTACGCATGCGATCCGATTTTTCGAGCAACACAAATTTATTTCTACCTTTGTTGAATCAAGCCCGGACTCTTCTACATCCAGCTGTCTGATGGTGGTTCTGGTAATTGAGCGGGGGGTATTGGCAAGTTACCCACTGCTGCTGGCACCCCTACACTTGAACTTATAAGGGGTCCATGGGAAACCCTTATCAGTTCACAAGGTTTACCAGGTTTAAAAATGAAAAAAGTAGCATCTGCGCGGCATCCTCTGTCTCCTCTAGCAGGTCCAGCAGGAATTCTGGGCCTCTGTCTTGTGCGGGGCATGGTCCTCATCTTTACTCGCATTGGTGGTCAAAGCATCCACCCTGCCAGCAATTAAGCTCCAGGGGGAGAAAGGTCACAATGCTTACACCCTATACACTTGCCATTGTGCTTACTATTGCAGGGAGCAGGGGAGTACATAGTGCTAATGGGGCCCTCATCAGCTCCCCCCCCCCAGGACTTACCAGCCAGGAGGTGATGAGGCGGTATGCACATGAAGACAAGGATAGTGTGCTCAGAGATCATGGCAGCAGGCGGCATGTAAAAGGAGACATGCACTCGGGGCAAGGACGTGGACGTGGGCTAAGGAGGTGGCATGGCTAGGTAGGTCCCCAGGCGTACATGCTGAAGAGGCACTGAAGGTAGCTTGAGCCATGGCCCCTGTTTCCACGGGTCTGGGGGCACAAGCCTGCACTGCCTCTATGGTATGTACACCCCTGCAGTTAGTATTTCTCCCCCAGGCATAGCTTCTCTGGGATAATCCCTCCTGCCTCCTAGCTGTCTGTGACACTAGGGGAAAACCCAGTAAAGTCATCCCATAGTGTATAAATTCCTCTCCCAGACTTGTGCTGAAAGGCATAGAGGCTGTTACTTGCCAGGGCCGGTCACTAGGCCTCTAAACCCTGGGTTACCATCTCCTATGCCTGGTGCGCCAGGCTAGTAGCTCAGGGAAAGACACTATAAAATAAATAAAATGACTTGAATGTGTTTGGTTTTGTGTTTATATGAAACTCAAATAACCGGACACATTCGCCTGTACAGCCTCTAAGCCCAATAGCAGACTGTTCTGCCCTTCACTATTATTATTATTATTGTTTATTTATATAGCGCCACCATCTTCCGTAGCGCTTTACAAAGTAGTAATTACAGACAGGGTAGAAACATACGGTACATATACTATTTCAAATGCAGTTTTACAGAGTTGACAGTGGATATTCTGAGTACATGATACAATAGGGGATAGAGCCCTGCCCTTGCAAGCTTACAGTCTAAAGGAAGAGGGGTGAAGACGAGGGGGGAGGGTCACAAACAGTCAGTATTGAGCTTTGTGGCATATGCCCTTTAGAAGATTGGTTAGGCCAGATTATATGCTTGTCTGAATATGTGAGTTTTAAGGGCGCCTTTGAAGGTTTTGAGGGTTGTGGAGTGGCGGATTGGGTGCGGGAGGGCATTCCAGAAGATTGGAGTTGCACGTGAGAAGTCCTGGAGGCAGGCGTGAGAGGCGGTGACCAGGGTGGAGGACAGGAGAAGGTCAGCAGCAGAGCGGAGGCTGTGTCTAGATTGATATTGTTGGATATTGTTCTTCACTATTAATCACTCCAGCGTGCCTGGAAACTTCTTCCAGTGCAAGGCACGTATTCCCTAGGGGAGCTATTCTATTGGTTCTAAATTTACTTTACTTAGCAAACTTCTCTTTTAATATTTCATAACTTTTTTAGATATGGAAATGCAGCAATTTTTATGGCAAATTATATTCCGCTCAGGTTAGTCAAATGCATTTTGTTATTGCCTGATATTTTATGCATTTTTTTACATGCATTTATTCCAGTGAGATATTAAAGCAGCTTTCAGAGACAAGTAGATGCAAAAAATAAGAAAAAACTATATGTGCTATTATTAGGGCAAGACGTTTTCACAAACTTTAACCTGCTTTAATTAAATGTTTTTTTTTCTGTTTTCCTGTTTTCTGTGATAACCTGGGGAGTCTAACCCTGTTTTCCAGGCTCTGGTGGAACAACAGGAGACACTAAATCCTTTTTTTTTCATCTAGATGAGCCCGTTACTACAGCTCTTTCTTTAAGGATCTTTAAAGTGGACCAAAATCCAGGATTTTGACTATCCTGGGTTTTGGTCCTTGCCCATGCTCCCCCCCGATACGAGATACTCTGCTTTGTGAAACCCCCCAGGTTGCCCACTCTAACTCACCTTTCCCCTGTCCTACAGTGCATGCGCAACCTCCCGTCCCATGAGCGCGCTTGACTGCGCTGACATGAACTTAGCTAGGCTCGTCTAAGGAGCCAAGTCTAGTTCAGCTGCCCCATGCTGCACTGAGCACATCTGCGCTGCATCCCTGCTACCCTCTAACAGGGAGAGTGCCCACGTTGGCCATTCACAAATGCCTGGAGTGGGCACACGCCCTGCTAAAGGGATAGCGGAGATGCGGCCGCTGCTCACACATGCGCCGTTGGCCCAGGGGAGGCGGTGAGGGACCTGGGGGTTTCACACAATGGACGATCCCGATTCTAGATGCCCCGGGTGGAGGGGATCAATAGGCCCTGGAGGGTCATGGGTTTTGGTCCACTTCAAACCAGAATAACACCTAAGATATAAATTTGCTGCATCTGGAATGTGCAGCCTCACTATTCAGATTACAGCAAAACAGTGCTCAACATTTTGCTAACATAGGAAAGATTAAAAACATACTAAATTAGCTCAGAACATCCTTTTGGCATAATAAAATACACTTTCAAAAATTCCATCGAAAGTGGCCTTTTACCTGCAGAACATGTGTTTTCTTTTTCAACTGAGAGAACTATGGGGGTAATACTGAAAAATATGGCAAGCTTGTTGCTTAATGTAGCTAGTGTACAACCTGAGTTGGCTGGTATTGACATAAGCTTGAAGAAATCTCCACATCAACACAGAAATGCAAAAAGAAATGATATCTATAGTCCCATACACCTGGTTTTGGGGTAAAAAAAATTAAGATGCTAAACTCTTTGACAAGTCAGACTTTTTTCACAAATAAGAAAATATTACCCTATGTAGGGTATACACCAGGTATGCACAACCTGGGCCGCAGCACCCCTAAGGAGTTAGCGAGCAGAGCTTTCCTTGCAGTGCAAGTGGCTGACCACTAGAGAGCAGTGTGTCTCTGAATTTCCAAATCAGAACGTGGGTAACCGATAAACCTCTGGAGATGCCTATGTAGACTCGTCCCAGCTCACCTCTGCCCACCTGACTTTTGACCACCTCTTTCCTCCTTACCTGGTTTCATTTTACCTATGCTTACCTCTACTTACCTCTTTCCGCCTTGTCCCATCTTAACTCTGCTCCCCTCACCTCTACCTATCTTTATCCACCTTCTACTGCCTCACCTTTATCCATCACTTCTCTTACTTTCTCACCTCTGCTCATCCCACCTCTGCTCACCTCTTCCTGCCTCACCTCTGCCCACTCCTTCCCACCTCACCTCTTCCTGCCATACCTCTGCTCAATTCTCTTGCCCCTGCCTTACCTCTGCCCACTTCTTCCCACCCACATCTTCCTATCTCCCCTCTACACATCTCACCTCTGTCCATTGCTTCTCTTACCATCTCTTTTCTCATCTCCACTTGCCTCTGCCTACTACTACCCACCTCTGCTCACCTCACCTCTTTCCACTCAACCTTTTCAGAAATGACCTTTCCCAGCCTTACCTTTACCCACTCTTTCTCACCTAACCTCTACTCACCTCTTCATGCCACCTTTGCATATACATAAAGGTATTTACAGCTTACATTTTTTGCACCCCCTTGAAGTAGAACAATACGACAATGTGGCCCCTAGACCAAAAAAGGTTGTGTGAAGGACTAACATAATATAGTGAGCTTGCACTGAAAGTCGACTCAAAACCTCTGAAAGTAGAGAGCTTGCCACATTTTATTGAATGACTCCCTATGTACAAATATAACATAGCTTGGTTTTCCTATTTTTTTTCCATAGGCACAGTGGCCATTGATCTTCAGGGCTCCCGAAGCCCAGAGAGTGTTGATGGCAAATTGTTGAGCCCACCGGCTAACTCCACCCATAAAAGGAAACACAGCATTGATCCTGTGCCTGATCTTATTGATGGGGATAGCAACACGACGTTTGACCTTCTGAGTGACCAGTCTGAGGATGAGATCAGTCAGTCGGATGAAGAGCTGGGCTCATATAATGAGTATGTTATCTAACAATAGATGGAAAAATGAAGTGTCTCAGTAGTGTACATGGAATGACAATATATACATATGGTAATACATCAAGGCAGCCAGGGTTGAGGAACACAGCTGGATGACTTGTGAAACCTCTGCAAGAAAAATATAGTGCAGCAACTTTAATTTATTACTATAGATATACCATGACCTGGATGAATAAGAACCTTAACAGATGTATCTATAGATTCTCAGGGAAATCTACCCCTGTGGGGCAGATTTTCCCCTCCGTAGTATAAATGCTCTCTTACCTCTATCCTCCAAATTTTGTTGTCTGGTAAACTCGATTGTCAACTGGCAGTCAAGTGGAGTTGTGAAACCAGCAAGGTTGGTACCAGGCCGGTACCCTGCAGGGCTAAATGGACAAACAGTCATTTTTATATTGTTGGTCCTCTTTAAACAGAACCTCATCTAGGAACCGACTACCACCCTGGGAATTCTGATTTGGAATGCATGTCTTCTTTATACCCATTTGCAAGCCCCCAAATCAGGCTCCAAGGGTCCATGTGTCACAACCCACGAGCATATAATAGTTTTTGTATATGTCTTCTTGCATAATGCAGTAACTCAACAACCTCAAACCTGTTTCTCATATTCTAGCAGTTATGGTGACAACCCTCAGTGCTGCCATAAAATAATTCTGAGCAAAATGTGAAGGCCTACTGACCCTTGCCCTGCCCCTTATTTCCATATATGATACATACCACCCAACTTTTTAGGGTGGGTAAGACGGACAATTAAATTAGACCACGTCCCCTCATTGAGGGATGGATAGGATGTAACAGTTACAAAAAGAAACACTGAATAGGCAAATGAATTTATTGCTGCTGATCTGCATGTTACACCTTAAAGAGGGACAAATTAAAACAACGAGGGACAGAATAATTTTGTTATGCTAATAGTGCAAATAGTGGCCATTGGGTGCTAATGTACACATGGAATTCTTCCTCTGCATTTTTCCCATCCACGCACTTGTGAACAACACATTTCATGAACACACCAGTGAATAAACACTATATTAGTGATTACACATCCCAGTGAATAAACACTATATTAGTGACTACACACAGGTGAATAACACACCAAGGGGCACTGAAGTGCATACGTGCCCGGAGTGGTGGACCACCCTAAACTCAGCAACTGGGGAGCAATTGGGGGTTAGGTGCCTAGCTCAAAGGCACTTGAGACATTTCCCATGGCTGGGAATCAAACCTGTCACCTCCCGGCCACAAGCCCACTTCCCTTACCTCTAGGCCATAACTGCCCCCACAAACATGTTTCCACCCGGTTTCGATACAGGGGACCTTTCGCGTGTTATGCGAACCTACCTGCCCTTTTGAAGGTATGTTAATAGGGATTTGGCAAGGAGGTCATATTGTTTGGAAAGTGTTGGGGAAGCACTTGTAACCAGCCTAGAGGTCAGTTCCAATTTTTTCTGCATTGATCGCTCATCCAATCCCTGGCCCAGGCTTTACAGGAATCTGGTGATCCAGGTTGAGAGGTCATAGAGGGCCACCTACTGGCAACATCACACACAGCAATGTGTATTGTCCCTCTACTGTCCCAATATATGTTTATTAAAACATACAATGTTATTGTGAGCCGTTTTGGTTTCTTAGACTGACCGTCCTGCTCATATCTACATTTTGGTTGCTTGGGGATCCATTTGTGTCTCATGTGAGCTTATATATATATATATATATATATATATATATATATATATACTTTATATTCTGCAGAGTAGTGACACCATTTCACAATTGGATAAAATGCAGCTGTTTTTTATAAAAAAAGAACACAGGACTGAATTGATAAAAATGGCCAGAAATGGGTCATTTCAATTTGTAAGCTGTTTTGGTCCATGACTCAAAACCTAAAGCAACGAAACCCATTAAAAAATAAGCGGCATCCCTAATCTTTTACCACTCTTACAATGAAGGATAGCTGTGCCATGGCAGCTTTAATTAGGAGAAGCAATTACACTATTACCTGCCCTTTTTCAAATACTTCTAACTCTGATTCTGATAAATTCTTCAGCGCTTGTCTGAAGCCACAACACTCTTTGGTCCCTCAGGCGCTCTTTACCCAATTAAAATTGAAAAAAATATACCTGTCCTAAAGTAACCTCTTTTCTTTCTTGCAAAACAGTTTTTACTACCAGAACCAATTAGGGGTCTGTGTCCGAGCTACAACGCTCAGAATAAAAAGTAGATCTTTATAAAACTTTGATCTAAGATATTGATACATATTCATTAAAGCACCTCTAGGTTGTCCATAAAAGTATCTACTAGCTTGTACTGACAAATGTCTAAAATAAAGGTCAGTCCTGAATAATACCAATTGATAAAGTACATTGTACTGAATATTTGATGAAGATAACTTGTTTAAAATCTTACATTCCAATTTTTTAGAAATAAGAAGGTGTTTTATCTGACCTAGGCCCTTATTTATGAAAGGATAGCGTCAGGTAGCGCCTGGTTAATGTGAGGTAGCGACAGATAGCGACTGGTGAACGCCGGACACGGCACGCAATTCCACATTTATCAAGCAGAATCTGTTTAGCGACTGGGATAGCGCCATGTAGCGTCTGATTAATCATTTTCACAGCCTCAGCGAACAGCGCCAGTGTTCAGCCTTGCACAGCGCCAGGTATGACCTCTCGCTACCTGTCGCTCTCCAATACATTTCAATGGACGAACCTTTTCTTCTCTTTAAACCGGGTTTTTTTTTTTTTTGCCAAAAAATCACAAATAAGTCTGTGACCTCTTCTGACATTGAAAAAGCAGTTTTTTCACATTTTTATGATTTTTTTAAAATTTCTTCAGAAATGACATTACAGGTCTGCCATTAAAGTGTTCATGTTACAATGTTGTTACAATGTAAATCCATATGTTTTCGCTTTGTTACTAGTGGAAAGATGCTTGAAAACAGACTTTAAACACCCCGCCTCCAGCGCTGTGGGCTTCAAACAAGCATTTTTCAGCGCCAGAGATTTGTGAGGCTGTTTTTTTCCTGAATATGGTGTCGGTCGCTATGAGCAGTATCTACCATGCGCTCCCATACAGCGCTGTACTGGTCAAATAGCGACTCCTCACAATGTTTTCAACATTGCTGAACAGCGACTGAGTCGCTATAAACTAGCGACTCACAGCCGAGCACTGCGACTACTAGCGGGCGCTCTCAAAATGCCTGCTACAGACACTCATCTGTCGCTTCCTGCCGCTAATGATGAATCAGCCTGCTAGACTCACTTTGGTCACGGGGAAGTTCCTTGAAATGTTCATTAAAGGGAAGTTCATTAAGAGCCTGATTTAAGAAGCGGCAGTGCCACATAGCACCACATTTTCGGCCTCTGCGGCACTCAGCGGAGAAATTAAGCAAAAAAAAAGCACTGATGCGGCCGCCGATTAGCGTCTTATTTAACACTAGTGCCAAAAATGATGTTGCGTCAAGCACTCTGGTTGAAGCAACACCAGATGAAACCTGCCGATGTAGCTCCAGATCCCATAGAGCACAATGGGCAGAACTAGATTGAAGTGTTTAATGCTTATAATTAATATTACGCACATTTATTTGTACAGAAACTTGCACTGTCAATAATAGAAACAGAGGAACTAGATGGGCCAAAATATTTTTTTGGGGGGTTATTAAAATTGATTTTAATGCCTTCTTTTCCTTAACAATGTGTACTTTGGACACCAACAACTAAATTTCAACCTAAAAGCACTGTAAAGTTTGTCCCCTTTGTCCCCAGCAGTGATTTATTGTAACTGTAATGAAAAAACGCAGACCAGCCCCGGAAAAATACAGCTCGAAAGATTTCAAAATCATAAATATGCTGGGAGCTCTGGAATAATGGCAGTACAAAGTGGCGCCGGCTCGCACTCTGTGTCACGACCAACTTACCTTGGGATCGGTCCCGCGTTGTCTCCGGGAGGCTGAGCGGGGCTCATCCTGCCCAACGGCCGCGCCGAGCGACGGTTTGGGCAGCGTCGGCTTGTGTGGCGTTGAGCACGGGTGCCTCCTCCCTTCATTGCCGCATCCCCAGCCTCTCTGAACATGCTCGCACATGCGCGAACACGTTTCTCTTATGCCCTCCGGCGGCCGCGCTGTGTACAGCCGCCGGAGGGCATAAGAGAAACGTATGTTAAAGGGCCAGTGAGCCCAGAGCGGTTTTGGGCGAAAATGCCCTTTAAAGTTTAAACTGGGCAATCAGCCCAAGGTTCCAGTTTCACCAATCTCTGCATTCCCTTCAGCCAATCCTGTTATTTCCCATCATATAAAGGGTGTTTCCCCACACTTATTCCTTGCCCGTGATAGCGTTTAGCTGGGTGTGCTCTTGAACCTGAGAATTCCTGTTTGATCCCGTTGCCGACCTCGTTTGTTTGACCATTCTGTGATTGCCGCCTGGCCGATTCTTGCTTGAACCCTGACCACGTTATTATCTTGTCCCTTGTGCCGCTTAGTTAAGTACAGACTTCCCGTGTATGACCCCGGCTTACCCGACATTGCCCAGTCTGGCCTTTGGTTCATCTGCCTTCACCCCCTGTAAGCTCACATGCTTTTTGCTACTAAGTCCTGGGGGCAACCGTGTCCAGCGAGTCATGTAAAGCATCCCGGCAAACGGGGGCTTGACTAAAGGTGAAGCTAGCAGCGGAGATTGGGGGTTGTGGGCTTACCTTGAAGTTGTCCCACGGGGCCTGAAACTTGGATAATCGTTCAGCAAGTCCAACAGGTGCTGACATAGGCCGGCCAATACCTAGTGCAACAATCAAAGCTATTAATTGTAGCGTTCTGTGCAGCAACTGCCGGCACCAACGTAGTTCACAGCACATTGTCAAATAAAATGGGAATGAGGGGGCTCCGGACCTGGCACTATAGCCACAAAAATGATGGTAAAAGGCGCACGTCATAAATAAGGCCCTAAACTTCTCTTGGGTGGCACAGGATAGCCTTGACTAGCACAAAATATGGGTTTTCAGTTACGTCTATTTCCAGTGAAAACCTGGCTGATCTTATTTGTCAATTCAGGAAGTGGGACTGAATATCTACAACTGTAATACAAAAAAAAGACACTCTTTTAACCAATTACTACCAGGAATTCTACTAGCCAGGAATTCCAAACCAATTCACAGAGTAGGACGTGGAAAACCACCTTCCCCCCATAGTGGCCAGGTGGCTTGCTGATGGCCTGCCTTTGGGGGGGGGGCGCCATCCCAGGAGCTCTCAAATGGGCGAGCAGGCCTCTCTTTTCCAAAATACCTCCCCCCATCTTTTTATGCACATTTCTTTATAATCCTCTTGTGACTTATTCATTTTTCTTGAATTTCTCTCTCTCCATTTTGTTTAATGAGGCCCCCATTTTCTTCCCTTTCTGCACCCTCCTTTTTTCATGTCATTTCCACATTTTTGTCTTTCAGTTGTCACATTCCTTCTGTCTATCCCTCTTTTCAGGTTCTTCCCAATTCCCTATAATTTCACCTTCCCTCCATCTCTCTTTTCCAGTTTCTTTATTCAGTTCTCTTTTGTTCCATCTTTTTTTTCTTTCTGACTTTCCTTCTCCCTCTTTCTTTCTCTCTCTCTTTCTTTTGCTTGCTATCTTTCTTATTCCTAATTTTATCTCTCTCTTTTTCTAGCCCTATTCAACTCTCTCTTTCTTCTCCACTTTTGTTTTTCTACATTTCTCCCATCCCAATCTCATACCCTCATTCATTCTCGCTTGTTTACCCACATTTCCCCCATCTTGCTCTCATTTCCACATTTCCTCCATCCTTCTTTTGTCACATTCCTTCAATCTCCTCTCTCTCACTTTCTATGTCATCCTATGTTTTTTGAATCTTTACATCCTCTCTATTTTCACCTCTCCATATTACATTCCTTTTTTCTTCCCTCCATCTCTTTTCCAAAGTTCCTCCTAATTTTCTATTGTCTGCTTTCAGTCTTTCTACATTCCCTCTGTTTTTCTCACCCCTTCTCTCTGACTCCTTCTTTTCCATGTTTCCTTTGTTGCTCGCTTTCCATTTTTGTGCCTGTGTCTAGGGGACCCCATCCTGAAATCTTACACAGGGCAACACTTCCTCCAAGGTCGGCCCTGTCCCCCCCCGCTAATTACCCCCAGCTCAACCTTATTGTCCGATCATGATAAGATACAATAAATTGTGGGAGAATGAACACCATACAAAGTTATGACCGCAGGAATTGGCTACCTCGACGTTTCGGTCCCTAAGGACCTTTCTCAAGAGGATGCACAATATTTTGCACCCTATGGTTGTATACTTTCACCCATTGGCATTAAATTATGACTTTAATAGCATAACTTTGTATGGTGTTCATTCTCCCACAATTTATTGTATGTATAACTGTGTGGTACTCAGGTAGGCGGGAGTACCAGGGATTATTGAACCCAATTCTGCTTCTTTATCTCCTGTTTTGCTACCACTCCTTATTAAGAATTTATTACAGAGTGCTACAACCTATCCCTAATCACCGATCATGATAAGACCCTTTAAAAATTTGTTTGACCGAAGCAATATGATCAAATACATTGATACATCAACCTCACAGCAATCTTAGGGTATCAATGTTAGACATTGTTAAGATCAACTATATGTTTAATGGCTGCCACCAAGTAAACTGAGTACTAACCAATATTTAATCAATACAGGCGAGACACTGCTACCAACTCTGACATTGACAATGACACATAAATTATACAGAGATTATACTGAGCTTTACACTATACCAAGCAGAATTTCAGTGCAAGAGTTCCTCTTAGTCTAAAAGAAGCCATTAGAGTCCAATTGGGTAAGCTGGGTCAGCAGGGCTTAGAAGCAGAGGTGGGATTTGAAGTTTTAGCTACCTATTCCCTGTATATAAAGTTGTCAAGTGCTGCCAACAGTTTATTTTTATATATTTTTATAATAAATGTTTTACATAATAATCAGCAAACTATTAAATTATGTCTAAGCAATATTAAGGGATTGTATAACTTATTTGTGCCAGTTCTCCTCGGTTCTGAGAACTGTCCCAATTTTAACAACAGGTTCTACCGAACCAGGGAGAACGCGCTGAATCCCACCCCTGCTTAGAACAATGCTTTGCGATTCAGATTTCAAAGTATGTTAGATCCTGGAGAGAGGTGCTGTACTAATGGGGCTAGTCCCTTTTCAACACAACCACCCAGGGGTAGTGGTTCTGGAAATTTTCTGTACCCCCCCCCCCGGTAGAGTACTGAGGTCCTATCCAGACTGAATCTTCTATAGTCTGCCAACACCATTTGGGGGACCTTGCAATCAGTTCCATCTGAACAGAACCTTGTTTGGCCCATACTAAATATGGGGGGGGGGGTCTATTCCCTCAGGTTCGGTTGTAGAGTAAAAAGATGGTTTAATAGTGATGCAAAGTTTGGCCTGGCTTATGTGAGGTAGCTCTCAGTATTTCCTGGCTGGATGACGCATGCTAAGGAACACTGATGAGCTATTGGGTCACTCTAATTATATTTCAATCTGAGTAATCTAAAAAAGATAAGTAGGGGAGGAGCAGGTTTGTCTGATTCTCACTTCCATCTTTATCAGGCTGTGACCATTGTGGGAATTCATTCTTTTTTTCTTTCAGTGACTAGTCATGCAATTAAACAGAATATGTATGGGTTTCACACAGTACAGATGGTTGTCAGGGCTTGGTGATCTCACTTTCTGTTTGATCACGAGCAGGCTGATTCATCATTAGTGGCAGGTAGCGACAGATAAGCGTCTGTAGCAGGCATTTTCAGAGCGCCCGCTAGTAGTCACTGTGCTCGGCCATGGGTCGCTAGTTCTTAGCGACTCAGTCGCTGTGCAGCAATGCTGAATATATTGGGATGAGTCGCTATTTGACCAGTACAGCGCTGTATGGGAGCGCATGTTAGCGACTGGTCAGTGCGACTGACTCACAACATATTCATTAAAAAAACAGCCTCACAAAACTCTGGTGCAGAAAAATGCTTCTCTGAGGCCCAGAGCGCCGGAGGCTGTGTGTTTAAAGTCTGTTTTTCAGCATGTATCCAGTAGAAACAAAGCGAAAACATCTTGAATTACATTGTAATAACATTGTAACATGAACACTTTAATGCCAGACCTGTAATGTCATTTCTGCAGAAATATATAAAACATGAAATTTTTTTGAAAAAACTGCATTTTCAATGCCATAAGAGGTCACAACATTAATGGAGATTTAAAAAAACATAAAAAAAACAAAAACCCTGTTTAAAGAGAAGAAAAGGATCATCCATTGAAATGTATGGGAGAGCGACAGGTAGTGAGAGGTAATATCTGGCGCTGTGCATGGCGAAACGCCGGCGCTGTTCGCTGAGGCTGGGATAATGATGAATCAGACGCTACGTGGCGTTATCCCAGTCGCTCAACAGATTCTTCTTGATAAATTTGTAATTACGTCCCGTGTCCGGCGTTCACCTGTCGCTACCTGTCGCTAACTCTCATTAACAAGGCACTACCTGACGCTATCCCTTCATAAATAAGGGCCTGAGAATAAAGTTGTCAACAGAATTTTCTATAGGAGATAACCAGTACAAAATACAGGCTTCTTTTACAACTGACACCTTCCTGCATTTTTATTGGATGAACTTCCTGTCCGGTCCCACTTGGCTTCCAGAAAATCAAACATTAATAGGTTCCAACCCCACGCTGTCCAAAACTCAAAGCAGGTTTTACGGTTGGATTTCATGAAAAACAATATTTTGTTTAAACCAATACAGAGGTGTTTTTTTTTAGAACAAAATAAAATAGTAAATTTCCAGTTTGGGTGCTCTAGTTCCACAAATCATACTAACCAGTCACATTGCCTGACTGGACCATGGCTTTTTATATTGCAATATTAAATAAATCCCGATTGTCTGATCTGATATTACAGCTTGTTTTCACACTCTTTTTTTTCTTCCAGCTGGGTGAAGGGCTATCCCTCGAATACCCCCTATATTGGCAGCTCACCCACTCTATGCCACTTACTCCAGCAGAAGAGTCAGTACTGCTGTCTCCGACTTGATAAGGTAAAATATTTGTAATTTCCTCACTTATTCATGTTGGCATAACAACTTTTGACCTAGAAAGTTCTTTATCAATATGTGGTGATCTCTCCATCCCAAGACATCTCAGGCCACGTTGTGTTAGAATTTATTTTGACTTAGTTGGGCTTTAAGGTTAAAAACTTTTTCTAGGTGAAAAAGTGGATGAAAAAAGTGTTGAAAAAGTGGATGAAAGAATGAAAGGTTTTTTTCCTGGATAAAGTGTGTAAGAGCAGCTGCTCTACACTCCCAGTGGTAGTCATTGGAGAAACGCTACTGGATTCACTGGGGGCTACAAAAACCTTACTAGATGAAAATATTGGCATCATTAGTGATAAACTCTGGATCCGGGACGTGGGTACAGAAGATCCGATGTGGCTCATTTTATCTGGTTCAACAAGTTCTGAATAGAGGGAAAGTATGACTTTTCTCAAAATCATTTGTCTCCTGGAATGCTGAACAAATCAGCATTCCAGGAGGTCACATGTGTCCAACATGTGGGATGTGATCAGGCATCTGATTGGATTTTTAGATAAAGTCAGACTCCTCCCATATAGACTTTAACAAGGAAAAACTGACCCCTGTGCAAGCAGGTCCTATTAGCCCCTAGCTATCACATAGATTACCTTTTGGATGTCGGCATCTTCCAGTTCGCCACCATGCTGCTGTTCCCCCCCCCCCCCCCGGCGTCTTAGCCGCCTGTGCCAGATGCTGGGGAGCTTAGCTGTGCAGGGTCTCTACTGGCTGCCCACCCCCCCCTCGCTAGCAGCTTGGAGATCTTTCAACTTTCTATGTGTCCTGTAGCCAGAGATGAGCAGTGCAGACTATACACTGCACAGGCGTGAGATCTTGGGGTAGTGCAATGCATCCTGGGATTGAAGAAGGTAGAAAAGATGGCACTGCCCTACTGGTAGCGCACATAGGAGGATGAGTGCAGAGGAAAGGACAGTGGAAACTGTCAGATTGGAGTAATAAAGGGAACGAAGGGTGGAGTTTAGGGATTTTTTGAGAACTCCCCAGACTGTCCAATGTTCCTCTTTAATAGAATTATTTACTTCTTTTTAGTCAAACCAAATAGGCCAGAGCCATGTACAGTAGTCCTATTTTTAAATAGAAATCTGTACTGGTGATACTCGTGTTTGTCTGAGCATACTACCAACCTAAAGCAGGCCAAATGTTTAACTGGTCCATAGGGTTCTCTTCAACTCCAATTTTCGTCCCCTTGAGGAAGGGTGAGATTACATCACCGGAAATAATGGGTTGTGATTTGTAATATGCCTGCACCCTGAAACTCTATCAATGCTATATATCAATGCTCCATTTTTTGCTCATGTATGAAATTGTGAACTTGACATAACTATAGTCCCAATAGTGTCAAAACCAATCTGTAGCCCATATGCTGCATACTATTCCTATGTAAACCACCATGTTGGCCCACTGGAGGATAATGCCACCTGGTTATACATTTATGTATAGCGTCAATTGTACTTTTCAAAAAGACATAAAAAATTGAAAAAATATCTTGTTTGCATATAATCACAAATTTAGCTTCCTCCTTATATTCCCAACCAGTCCGTAGGGCCATTTTATCCAAAGCGGGCATCCTATTGTGGGATACCCACTAGCGTAAACCTCCCCATAATGGTTGTGGCATTTATATCTGTGTTTTCACCAATCTGGCAATGACCAACTGGATTAGCCACCAGTCACGTGAGAAATTTCTCCAATTTCCAATCTTATGAGCAGGGCTGTGGAGTTGGTAAGCCAAAGCCCGACTCCAACTCCTCAATTTTATCAGGCTCCAGCTCCAGCTCCGACGCCAGAAAAGGCCAATAATCAGTAATACATTTCCTGTAGTAAAATTGTAACATCAGTATTTTTCTCACTACTATAGTAAGCAATAGAGCTTCTTCTACAGTTCAGAATTTCAATTTTAGATAGCATAAGATTTTCTATATAATCAGGATACCCACATTCACCATAAACTCCACATCACTCCAATACCACCTTTATATTTAACAATCCCCACATGTTAGGGATAGACCTGCTGGTTGTCTTACCTCTTCAAATATATGGGCTTCATATTAATAACCCATCCCCCATCAATCCCAATTATTCTACACTGCCTGCATTTCACTGATGGACAGGGTATTATACTACACTGCCTGCATTTCATTGATGGCCAGGGTATTATATTAAACTGCCTGCATTTCATTGATGCCCAGGGTATTATACTACACTGCCTGCATTTCATTGATGGCCAGGGTATTATACTACACTGCCTGCATTTCATTGATGGCCAGGGTATTATATTATACTGCCTGCATTTCATTGATGCCCAGGGTATTATACTACACTGCCTGCATTTCATTGATGGCCAGGGTATTATACTACACTGCCTGCATTTCATTGATGGCCAGGGTATTATATTATACTGCCTGCATTTCATTGATGGCCAGGGTATTATATTATACTGCCTGCATTTCATTGATGGCCAGGGTATTATATTATACTGCCTGCATTTCATTGATGGACAGGGTATTATTCTACACTGCCTGCATTTCATTGATGGCCGGGTTTTTATCCTACACTACCTACATTTCATTGATGGCTTGTGTAATCTCATACACTGCCTGCACTTCATTGATGGCCAGGGCCCTATCCTACAGTGCCGGCATATCATTGATGGTCAGGGTATTCTCCTACACTACCTGCATTTCATTGATAACCAGGGTCCTATCCTACATTGCCTGAATTGTATTTATGGTCAGAGTGCTATGGTATACTGCATTTGATTAAATGTCCTATGGGGCACTGTCTGCAATCCTAGATGGTCAGAGTGCATTTAATTGATGGGTATGGTGTATTGCACACTGCCTGCATTTCATTGATAGTCAGAACCCCATGGTACACTTCCTGCATTTCATTGATAGTCAGAACCCCATGGTACACTTCCTGCATTTCATTGATAGTCAGAACCCCATGGTACACTTCCTGCATTTCATTGATAGTCAGGACCCCATGGTACACTTCCTGCATTTCATTGATAGTCAGGACCCCATGGTACACTTCCTGCATTTCATTGATAGTCAGGACCCAATGGTACACTTCCTGCATTTCATTGATAGTCAGGACCCAATGGTACACTTCCTGCATTTCATTGATAGTCAGGACCCCATGGTACACTTCCTGCATTTCATTGATAGTCAGGACCCAATGGTACACTTCCTGCATTTCATTGATAGTCAGGACCCCATGGTACACTTCCTGCATTTCATTGATAGTCAGGACCCAATGGTACACTTCCTGCATTTCATTGATAGTCAGGACCCCATGGTACACTTCCTGCATTTCATTGATAGTCAGGACCCCATGGTACACTTCCTGCATTTCATTGATAGTCAGGACCCCATGGTACACTTCCTGCATTTCATTGATAGTCAGGACAAGAACAAGAGGAGGAGTAATGCACACCACACTTTAGAAATAAATTGATTCAAAAAGTTTATATTTGCCAAAAGGTGATCTGCAACAATAATACAACCTCAGACGCCAATATTCCTGGGCTGATAAATTATGAGTACAACAGTATGTATAGTCTGATCACAACTTTGTGTTAACCGTTAAACCCATCACAAATGCTCCACCATATCTTGGAAAAAATGTAGGATTCAACTGTATAAATGAAAAATGAAAGACAGAGATAACTTCTCTCTGTTAAATGAGCATAAAGAACAGGAATCCTTCAGTTTCCAAGCATGGTGTCAATAACACACAGTACAATGCTGCCCTCTAGCTATATACAAAGCAAATTGCATTCCAATGGATCAGACCTATGATGAAAATGACAGGCAGAAACACTAGTATTTACATATATACAATAATCCTCTATGGAAATAATTTATCCAAAAACCAGCAGAAAAATGACAATGAGTATACAACACCATGTGCTGAAGTGATCACCCTTGCACATAAGAAAGCATGTGCTAAGCATACAATACATGCAGCGCTATGCAATGAAATAGTCACAATATCTATACAAGAGACATCACAAACATTTGACCCATTGGTTCTTATGTTTACCAAGTAGTAGGATCGCTCAAGGGGACGTTTCGGGACGTAGTCCCTTCCTCAGCTGAGCGATCGCTCAGCTGAGGAAGGGACTACGTCCCGAAACGTCCCCTTGAGCGATCCTACTACTTGGTAAACATAAGAACCAATGGGTCAAATGTTTGTGATGTCTCTTGTATAGATATTGTGACTATTTCATTGCATAGCGCTGCATGTATTGTATGCTTAGCACATGCTTTCTTATGTGCAAGGGTGATCACTTCAGCACATGGTGTTGTATACTCATTGTCATTTTTCTGCTGGTTTTTGGATAAATTATTTCCATAGAGGATTATTGTATATATGTAAATACTAGTGTTTCTGCCTGTCATTTTCATCATAGGTCTGATCCATTGGAATGCAATTTGCTTTGTATATAGCTAGAGGGCAGCATTGTACTGTGTGTTATTGACACCATGCTTGGAAACTGAAGGATTCCTGTTCTTTATGCTCATTTAACAGAGAGAAGTTATCTCTGTCTTTCATTTTTCATTTATACAGTTGAATCCTACATTTTTTCCAAGATATGGTGGAGCATTTGTGATGGGTTTAACGGTTAACACAAAGTTGTGATCAGACTATACATACTGTTGTACTCATAATTTATCAGCCCAGGAATATTGGCGTCTGAGGTTGTATTATTGTTGCAGATCACCTTTTGGCAAATATAAACTTTTTGAATCAATTTATTTCTAAAGTGTGGTGTGCATTACTCCTCCTCTTGTTCTTTTCATATACTTACTGACCAGGGTGGTACACTGGTCGGAGTTAATTGCACCCTTTCTCAGGTTTATAATTAAAGTGGTATAATCACTTGATGGAGTGCTGGACCTATTTGTTTATAAATATTGATAGTCAGGACCCCATGGTACACTTCCTGCATTTCATTGATAGTCAGAACCCCATGGTACACTTCCTGCATTTCATTGATAGTCAGGACCCCATGGTACACTTCCTGCATTTCATTGATAGTCAGAACCCCATGGTACACTTCCTGCATTTCATTGATAGTCAGGACCCCATGGTACACTTCCTGCATTTCATTGATAGTCGGGACCCCATGGTACACTTCCTGCATTTCATTGATAGTCAGGACCCCATGGTACACTTCCTGCATTTCATTGATAGTCGGGACCCCATGGTACACTTCCTGCATTTCATTGATAGTCAGGACCCAATGGTACACTTCCTGCATTTCATTGATAGTCAGGACCCCATGGTACACTTCCTGCATTTCATTGATAGTCAGGACCCCATGGTACACTTCCTGCATTTCATTGATAGTCAGGACCCCATGGTACACTTCCTGCATTTCATTGATAGTCAGGACCCCATGGTACACTTCCTGCATTTCATTGATAGTCAGAACCCCATGGTACACTTCCTGCATTTCATTGATAGTCAGGACCCCATGGTACACTTCCTGCATTTCATTGATAGTCAGAACCCCATGGTACACTTCCTGCATTTCATTGATAGTCAGGACCCCATGGTACACTTCCTGCATTTCATTGATAGTCGGGACCCCATGGTACACTGTCTGCATTTGATTAATGGCCATGGTCCTATGGTGCATTGCCTGCATTTTATTGCTGCCCGCTATCCTGTCATACCCTTAATTCCATTGGGGGCTCAGGGTATCATTATGCTCATTGTTCACTACCTACTGTGACAAGACTTGGCTTGACAAATTATTCTTTCAGTTCTGTATGTAAATGTCATGTAGTAACCTGCTCTATGTTCTATATATCATTTTATGTATCACAAGCATTTATTGTTCTGTGTATGCTGTACACATATCAATATTGTTACTGATATCATATACTTCTTTTTCCTATGAAGAGCTGCCACCATTTTCCCTATGAAGATGCTCGGGCATATGGTTTTAGGAACGCCTTGGTGATTGTGTCAGCAGAAAGAGCTGGGAATGGACTTTATAACTTCATTGTTCCTCTCCGAGCCTACTACCGAGCCAAAAAGGAACTGAGCCCCATCATACTTCTTCTGGAGAACCCGTAAGGATAACATTCCCTTGTATTTTTTCTCTTAGCTGCTTTATATTAAGTTAAAGTAGTTGGCCACAGGAATAGGTAAATAGTATTCATTGCCTGCTTCCTGTACCTGTTGGGCATTTGGGGCCCCTGTCAGATGAAATAGATTTCTGATGGCTGCCTAATGTTCTATATACTGTACAAAGCCACCAATAGTGACGTTCAAATTGTGCAATGGTTAGAAACTACTGGTCCATTCTGCTTGAGGGATACAGAGAATGCTCTACTGTAGAGAACTCTCAGGCCCTTATTTAACAAGGGATAGCGCCAGGTAGCGAATGGTGAGCGAATGGTAATGACGCTCACCGCCACGAGAACGCCGGCTCCCCTCCGCAATCACACATTTATGAAGCCGATCCTGCTTAGCGACTGACAGAGCGCCAGATAGCGAATCATTCATCATTATTCCAGCCTCACCCCACAGCGCCAGCGAGCGACCTTGAACAGCGACAGGTATGACCTCTCGCTACCTGGCGCTCTCCAATGCATTTCAATGGAGCAATCTTTAAATATTCATAATTAATTGCTATTATTTTTTTTTTTTTAATGTCAAAAATTCTGTGACCACTTCTGCAATGTTAGATATTTTTTTTAAGCTAAAAAAAAAAAAAAAAAAAAATTTGTGCAGAATTGATATTACAGGTCTGATATTAATGTATTCATATTACAAAATGTTTTGAAAAACATGTTTTTTTTTTTTCTAAAAATATGATTGTTTGGGGGTTAAAAAACTACTTTTAACCCATCGCCGCCAGCGCTCTGGGGTTTAAACAAGCATTTCACAGCGCGAGAATTTTTGGAGCGTGATTTGTTAATGAATATGCTGGGAGCCGTTCACTGTCATGCGCTCTCATACAGCGCGGAACCTGTCAAACAGCGACTCATAACCCCGTATTCAACATTACCGCACACCGACTGGGTCGCTGTCAACAGCCGAACAACGGCCAAGCACAGCGAATACTAGCGGGCGCTGTGAAAATAACGCTACTGTCGCTCATCTGTCGCTACCTGGCGCTATTAATGAATCAGCCTGCCCGTTTAATATGGGAAAGCTCCCTATCTCACGTATCCAATAGGGATTGTTACTTCTGTAATTTCTCCTGTAGAGTATCTCACTTGCTAAGGATTAAAAAAACATATTACATTTTTGCACTAAGCCCCAGCCCTAAAGACTACAAGCTGACATAGCCCACATGGGCACCGGGCTCTCCTGCACCCTAGGGAGTGCAGACAATCGTACAGAAGGGTTTCGCCAACATGCCAACAGGTGACATGCCACCCCCTCCTTCTCTTTGAAGTAGTATAGGGGTCCAAAGCACACAAGTCCCAGAGATGCAGGGAAGCCATTCACACCCTGTTACTCACAGTGATATCAGAGGAATTTCTTTTGATGTCACTGTAAGTAACAGGTCGCGTGATCGACTTATCTAACAGCTCACTTCTGGCACTATAAAAAGCCCCTTCCTGAGGCAGGAGTAAGTAGCAGTAGCAGGGACCTGCCCCCCTGCAGAGCAGGAAGTGATGTAGGACAAACTACATTCCTAACTTTTACCCATAAGAGTCGATTCATGGTCGTGCACAATTGAATTTGCATGTTTTTTTCAGCGCCAAGTCATGCTCGGGCTTCCACATGATTCATGGTCGTCAAAATGGGATGCGCATTTGTTTTTGCGCCAATTTGCAATTTGCGCACTAGTGTTCAACAAAGCGCCAATTTGCACCTGAAATTTTCTCCTAACGCCATTTTGGCACACCAAAATGTCTCTGGTGCCTTATTTATGGTATATTTAGAAGGTAGAAACGTGTGCGCAAATGGGGCAATTTAAAGAATTTCCTGCAGCCACAGGGGAGCCGGGGATGCGGCCGTCATCACACCTCTGCCAGAGCGCAGATCAAACCTGCTGCTTTATGCCGCGCATTAGTATGCACCGTATTAAAGCGCTCATTTAATGAGGGAACAGAAGGTGAGTGAAACTGGGCGATCTGGGGCATTTCACTTAGGGGGGCATCCTACAGTGGGATGCCCCTGAGGTAGGACCCGGTCACCAGGATAGTGGAAATCCTGGTAATTGGTCCACTTTAATAAAGCTTTGCTTGGGTCCTGTTTTGAGTAGACGGTTTTGCTCAATAGATTCCATGGTCTCAGTAGTTTCAAGTGGGTCCAGCCATCACTATCCATCAAATCCTTTCCTCTGAGGCCCTTATTTAACAAGGGATAGCGACAAGTAGCGACTGGTGAGCGGCCGGTAATGACGGGCCCCGCCACAAGAACGCCGGCTCCCCACCACAATCACACATTTATCAAGCCGATCCTGCTTAGCGACTGAGATAGCGCCATATAGCGACTCATTCATCATTATTCCAGCCTCAGCCCACAGCGCCAGCGTCCGGCCTTGAACAGCGACAGGTATGACCTCTCGCTACCTGGCGCTCTCCAATGCATTTCAATGGAACAATCTTTAAATATTCATAATTAATTGTTATTAATGTTTTTTTTTTTTTTTAAATGTGAAAAATTCTGTGTAATAATTTTTTTAAGGTAAAAAAAAAATGTGCAGAATTGATATTACAGGTCTGATATTAATGTATTCATATTACAAAATTATTTTAAAAACTTGTTTTTTTTGGTTTCCAAAAATATGGTTGTTTGGGGGTTAAAAAACTACTTCTAACCCATCACTGCCAGCGCTCTGGGGTTTAAACATGCATTTTACAGCGCGAGAATTTTTTGAGCGTGATTTGTAAATGAATATGGTGGAAGCCGGTCGCTCTGACCAGTCGCTATCATGCGCTCCCATACAGCGCGGAACCTGTCAAATAGCGACTCCTCACCCAATATTCAACATTACGGCAAACCGACTGAGTTGCTATCAACTACCGAACAACGGCCAAGCACACCGACTACTAGCGGGCGCTCTGAAAATGCCGCTACAGTCGCTCAACTGTCGCTACCTGCCGCTGTTAATGAATCGGCCTCTTAGACTGTCAATGTGTCCCTAGGCTTCCAGAGCCCACAAGGACATACTAATAATTTCAATCTATTTTTAATGGCTCACTCTATGAGGATGGCAACACGGGGAGAGGAATCTATACACTGGAGGAGGAGTTTTCACAGGATTGTCCATGTTGCCCTTTGGCATTGGCCTTGTGTTCTTCTATTGACACCCGTGTTTGGGACACCCTTGTCATGGAAGTCCACGTACCATTGTTGGGGAGCCCCTGGTTTGAAAATGAAAATAGAAATCACAGTAAAAGAGGGACAATTTTGAAATTAAAAGAGCATGGAAATGTTAAAGATCGTGATGCCTGCGGCACCATTTCCAATGCAGATGCTGCTGAATCTAACATAAAGGGTAGAATTAGAAAAAAATAAAAGGTGTTCAAGCAGCAACAGCTCCCCCACCACTTGCCTAAACAACAATCCTATTGAGATGCTGCTCATTTGTTATCCAGGTAATTACATGCAACGCACTTTTCAGTCTCTAACAATGAGCGCTGTAATGAGAGCTTGCAGATGCGCGGCACACACAGGTAATGTATTGCCCATCCTGTGATGTTCAGATCCTGCTCATGTACAACTAATTCACATATCAGCCGTCAACTTAATGAGCGCCACATAAATGCAGGTCTGATACAATAACATTGCTAACAATTCAGGCCCTTATTTAAGAAGGGATAGCGTCAGGTAGCGCCTGGTTAATGACAGGTAGCGACTGATAGCGACTGGTCAACGCCGGACACGGCACGCAATTACACATTTATCAAGCAGAATCTGTTGAGCGACTGGAATGGCGCCATGTAGCGTCTGATTCATCATTTTTACAGCCTCAGCGAACAGCGCCAGCGTTCAGCCTTGCACAGCGCCAGGTATGACCTCTCGCTACCTGGCGCTCTCCCATACATTTCAATGGACGATCCTTTTCTTCTCTTTAAACGGGTTTTTTTTTTTTTCAAAAAATCACAAATAATTCTTTGACCTCTTCTGGCATTGAAAAAGCTGTTTTTCATATTTTTTTCATTTTTTAAATATTTCCTCAAAAATGACATTACAGGTCTGGCATTAAAGTGTTCACGTTACAATGCAAGTTCAAAAAAAATACATGTTCAAAAACAGCCTTTAATCACACAGCCTCCGGCACTCTGGGCTTCAAACAAGCATTTTTCAGCGCCAGAGATTTGTGAGGCTGTTTTTTTGCTGAATATGGTGTGAGTCGGTCGCTATGAGCAGTCGCTAACATGCGCTCCCATACAGCGCTGTACTGGTCAAATAGCGACTCCTCACAATGTATTTAACATTACTGAACAGCGACTGAGTCGCTATAAAGTAGCGACCCACGGCCGAGCACTGCGACTACTAGCGGGCGCTCTGAAAATGCCTGCTACAGACGCTCATCTGTCGCTACCTGCCGCTAATGATGAATCAGCCTGACAGTTACAGTGACAGGCAGCGTCATTTATATTCCAGTTGTCAGATGATAATACTGGTTTTCAGGTGTAACGGTATTTGATATGTCGTTATGATAATTTTTGATTCTGGGGCCATCATATGACATTAAAGCGGACCTTCACCCTGAATAAGTCTATCTTATATGTTTCCCACACCCTGTACATACAGATTGCTCACATTAAAAATCTTCCTACCTGCATCTACCATATGTTATGAGCCTTTAAACATCCAAGACGGCGGCTCATGGAGCATCAGGCAGCCTGCAAACAGGAAGTGTCTTCTGACTATGTCGCTCTGCATTCTGGGATTGCTGTCCTTTCCCTGACCCCAGCTCTCCTCTGTCTGAGCAAAGCACAGCTATAACCCCACCCCCTGTATTTTATCCTGCTCTCCTCTCCTCAATATGTGTGATGCTTCTGAGGCAAGATGGAGGCGCCTGTATCCTAGAGTCCTGAACAGAGTTGCAGCCGAGTGGGGAAAAGAATAATAAGTAAGTTAAAATCTATTAACTTTAGATGCTGGGGAATAGTTTTTTAAGGGTTTGGGCTTTTCCTTAAATTCTGCTGAAGGTCCAGTTTAAGCTCAGCAAAGTGGTGGCAAATGACATGGATTTTGTACCCTTATGGACTTGATTGGCCGTGGTATCCATACTTTTTATATAAAGACTCCAAAAAGAGCCAGCACTTCAACAATATGTGATATATTAGTATTACAATCCGGCATGTGCAGAAATGCAAAAAGTCCAACGTTTCGCTGTCACGGAGGGACTCTTTTTTCAAGGAAACATGCAAAGTCAAAGAACTATGCCGAAAACACGTGAAGGCTGATTCATTTCTAACACCAGGTATTGGCAGATGAACGTCTGTATATCGGTGCTTAGAACGACCGCTGGTAGATGCTGTAAGCAGGTATCAGGCGCTGTAACAGAACGTCTCAGTCACTGTAGTAACCTGGCCCGCATTGATGAATGTGATGTATGTTGGGCGCTCTAACACCAGTACAGCGCTGCAGGGAGCAAAAGGTAGCGCCAGCTCAGTGTGTCCCACACTTGGCGCTCCACATCATACTTATCAAAAAAGGACACACACACAGCGTCAGCGCTCTGGATCTGGTTGCTATAGCATCGAGCGCCAGACGCTGTGTGATTAAAGTCAGTTTTTGAACACATATACATCTGTAACAAAGCGAAAACACATGGAATGACATTAACACTTGAGTGCCAGACCTGCATAAAAAACAAAAAAATCTAAAAAGTTTTCAAAAATGACTTTTTCTAGGCCAGGAGAGGTCACACGATGATTTGAGCAAAAAAATAAAAAATGTCAAACACTCTGTTTAAACGCAAGCAAATGAACGGCCATTGAAATCTATGGGAGAGCGACACTGAGCGAAAGGTAATACCTGGCGCTCCTGAACCTAGAGCGCTGGCGCTATACGCTGAGCCCTCTGTAATAATACATGTGACGCTACATGGTGCTGTTAGAGGCGCTCACCAGATTTGCTTTCATAAATGTGGTTTTGCCTACAGCGACCAGCGATCACCTGCCGCTACCTGCCGCTACGAGGCACTACTTGGCGCTATCCCTTCATGAATAACCCCCTTATATACACAAGAGGACCAGTAAGGTCATGTATGATTGTATCCCCCACTATCCCTCTAGCTACCCGCTCCAGGAATTTGTGAATGTCTGGTGCAGGTACATGGAGAACAGGGGTTTGGGCAGCAGCTGTGGCTCAGACATGCGCTGCTTGACCACCACAACATAAGATTTCTATGGCAGTTGTGGGGGTTTCAAATGAGCAGGGCAGACAAAAAGGGACTGTTATCTGACAAGGGAGGCCTTGTAGGGCAATGTTCCCTAACCCTCTCCTCAGGAGCCACAAACAGGTCATGTTTTGAGGATCTCTACCTATTCTTCACCTGTTCATCTGTGTGGAGAACTGCAAAACATGACATGCCGGTGGCTTTCGGGGAGAGGGTTGGGGAACACTGTTGTAGAGTATAATTTTAAAGAGACTGTCCAGGCTGAATGTAACAGTATATACTTACTTGCAACAAAGAGGATTCCTCGTAGTGAGCTGCTGAATAAAGCTTTTGTTGTGATTTAGCTCCAGGAGCTGAGCTACAGAAACGAGGCTGGATCTCTGCCTTAACAGTTTTATTCAGCAACTAACCAGGATAAATAATCAGCATGGTAGGTATTCAAACAATGATTTATTTTTACAGTTAGACTGGACAATCCCTTTAGGTCATGGGAGACTTCTAACTTTGCATGATATGTTCTACAACATATGAGTTAGTACGTAGTATGTTACTCATGGTAAAGCGCAAATATTACCTATGACTAATAAAATACATAGAGAATCGTTAAAAGTGGGCCTACAGCCTAAAGTAATGTCTGTGTCTAATACACAGGCTCCACCCACACCAGCTTAGTGAGTTCAGTAGTTAAAGTGGACCATCACCCAGGGGTGATCGGCCCGGGAATCGATAAGATTCCCGGGCCGATCACCTCCCTCACCGCGGGACACCCGAGATCGGGATGTCCCGCGGTGAGGGGCCCCCCCAAAACCCCAAATAAACTCACCTCATCACCTTCACCGTCTGTGAATGGACGGCGCGGGCGCGCGCCCTGTCAGAGCGACGTGCGGGAGGCGGCGGCGGGCGCACTGTCTTCACCGTCTGTGAATGGCCGGCGCGGGCGCGCGCCCTGTCAGAGCGACGTGCGGGAGGCGGCGGCGGGCGTCTTGTCCACCGCTGTCACCCGCTTGTCCGTGGCCACGTGGGAGCGTGTTGAGGTGAGTATTGGGGGCTTTCTGGGGGGTTTTACACAGCGGGGCACCCCCAATCGGGGTGCCCCCCTGAAGTGGACCAAAACCCAGGATAGTCAAAATCCTGGGTGTTGGTCCACTTTAAATAACAGCGAGAGGGGGAGCACAGTTGCTTACTCTGTGATTTTTAGCTAAATAACAATAGGATTAAATGGGTTTGGGCCATACAGGAGGTTATAATGCACAGGGCTGTATTTGGTGTTCAGGCTGCCCCAGGCACTTTCAGTGATTGTGCCCACTTTTGTTAAGACGGGTTGGGGCCTTCAAATATATATAAAACATATCCAATGTATGTGTACAGTTCCTCAAAAATAGTGGAGGGAGGGGGAGATGGCACTAAGGTCAGAAGAAAGGGCTAAATGAAAAAAGTGGGTGTGTGGAGGGGAGAGATGGCACAAGGCATTAAATGAAGAGTTGCAGACAAGCCTATACTTCTTACCGGCTTTCCAGCTTCAGGCACACACAAGTTGAGGAAGGGGAATCAGGTCCTGTTGACAGCAGGGAAATGGTTCGGCTGTTGGCTGAATTTAACACCTTTTTCCTTCTCCCTCCTTCACACGCTCATACTGTTGTCTTTCTGTAGATGGGGTGTTCAAGAGGCGCCCTTAAATTGCTGACAATGACTCTCTTTTCCTTTTGGTAGAGCAGTAACAGTGTTATCTAGAGAGCCTCCCCACAGGTGGATGCCCTAGGCACAGGCCTAGGGTGGCCTAATGGGGAATACAGCAATGATAATGAGCTTTAGATTATACAAGGCAAACGCGTTCTAGAGAGAGCAGCTGTGATTTATAAGTAATTAATTAAGCAGAATCTAAAAGATTACAAAAAGAAAACAGAGCAATCTGATAAAATTAAGCGGTTACAAATGATAACATAAACGCAATAATAATAAAAACAATAACATTATTTAAACAGAAACATTAAAAAAAAGTAGGGTTACATGCAGTTTTGGCATCTATCTGGTTTTTAGAATGGGCTGCTCATGAGCTGTAGGACCGTGGGCAGGTGACTTTTACTGGGCAACCAGGGGTGTGTGTGTGTGTGTGGGGGGGGGGGGGGTTAACACAGTAAGAAGTCGGGATGCCCCAGGGTTAAAGGAGCACCATTGTGAAAATTGTCCCGATGATAAAAATCCATATACATTTGGATGGCAAGAGGAGGAGCCATTTATACACACGGCATCAAGAAATATCCAGCCAGGCTTGCTTATCTTTCCTTTAATGGAAGGAAAAGGACATCCAGGGTGACAGGCTCTGTTACTCCGATACACTTAACCTGTCACCCCTAGATTTTATTCCTCCCATAAGAGAATAAACCACAAGTTTGGCAGGAATTTTATTCAGTTTGGTTATATAAGTGACCCCTCCTCTCATTAGCCAACATGTTTAGATGTATTTTTAATATTACACAATTTTGTGATAGTGCTTCTTTGTGGACCAAAACCCAGTCAAAATTTGGTCCACTTTAAACAAATTATTCCAATGATACTGGCACTGCTCTTGGGTCAGTTAGGTGTCAGATGTACAAAGAGAGCTCTTTTTCAATGTAGGCCCAGGTGGGTCTGCGAACTGACACCTCCATTTAGAAGCTGGAGGAGGGTCCTGTGTCACATTTCCCCAGCCAGAATGATTTGGAGGCCGATTCATTAATAGCGCCAGGTAGCGACAGACGAGCGCCAGTAGCGTGATTTTCACAGCGCCCGCTAGTATTCGCTGTGCTTGGCCGTTGTTCGCTTGTTGACAGCGACTCAGTCGGTGTGCGGTAATGTTGAATACGGGGTTAGGAGTCGCTGTTTCACAGGTTCCGCGCTGTATGGGTGCGCCTGACAGCGAATGGCCAGAGCGAACGGCTCCCAGCATATTCATTAACAAATCACGCTCAAAAAATTCTCGCGCTGTGAAATGCTTGTTTAAACCCCAGAGCGCTGGCGGCGATGGCTTAAAAGTAGTTTTTAACCCCCAAACAACCATATTTTTTGATTAAAAAATTAAACAAGTTTTTCTAAACATTTTGTAATATGAATACATTAATATCAGACCTGTAATATCAATTCTGCACAAATTTTTTTTTTTTTTTTTTTACCTTAAAAAAAATATCTAACATTGCCGAAGTGGTCACAGAATTTTTGACAGTTAAAAAAAAAAAAAAAAAAAAAAACTTAAAATCAATTAATTATGAATATTTAAAGATTGCTCCATTGAAATGCATTGGAGAGCGCCAGGGAGCGACAGGTCATACCTGGTGCTCTGATGAGATTAGTAGCGGCGCTGTTCGTTGCAGTCGGCTACATGATGAATCCCGCGCTAGCTGACGCTCTCGCCGGCGCTAGCCTCATTTAGCGTGATAAATGCGTGATTGTGTCCGCCACCGGGCGTTCTGGAGTCGGTAGCCGCCGATAGCTGGCGCTACCTGGCGCTAGTGAGACACTACCTGGCGCTATCGCTTGATGAATAAGGCCCTTAGTTTTGATTTGGTTTTGCCTTGGTCCGGACATGGTGGTTCCTGAGAACTACCATGGTATTTTCCAGCACGAAGTTCTGATTTCAATGGTAGGAAACATAAGAAGTTTGCTCGATGTAATGAGCACATATATCAATAAAGCAATATTGCTACTGTAATTGAAACTCTACAGTCCTTAGAAACCATCATAATTATTGATGAATAGCTTACTTAACCATTGTAAACAGATGTGTGTCTTTCTTTCAGGCCGGATACTCAGTTCCTTGAGGCCATCTGCTGGTTTCCTCTAGTCTATTACATGGTTGGCTCAATTGACAAGTAAGTAAAAAAAGAAAGATTTTCTTTGTGACTATGCTCAGTAATGGTCTAAAGAAAGCGGAGGTCAAGAAATTTTTCAATTGTCCCCTTCTCTCAGGAACTCATCCCACCTTCCCACAAAATCTGTTTCTGTTCCAGTTCAGTTTTCTTTCAAATAAAATGGCCCATGTATGTATGGTGATGCAGTTGGTGCCCAATACATAGCTCACATGGACCTACAAGCCGCTCCAAGGTTTCCCCATTGATGGCAAGTGGCCTCCACCACTTGCCCTGCTAAGGGACCCCCACCAACCTTTGGGTTATGGTCTGGTCTAGGAGGCTTTTCAGTCTTTGGTCTCACGGGCCACAAAGTTGGCGGCAGTGGGGGCACCTCCACACCTGGGCAAGCCACAGGGCAGGACAGAGAGTCTAGAGCAGCGAAGCCACCATCAGCAACGCTACAGTGAGGGGTGCATGCAGAGCTGTCAATCGGCAGCCACTCACTGCACATAAGCCACCAAGCACAGCTGCTGGCAGCTCAGTGCAGGCAACTGTTTTCTGCTGGACCAACTGGGCGACTGCACTACCCCCCACCCAGAATGGCAAAACAAGACTTCCCAAGCACCTTCACAAGGGTGGCACAAGGGACTTGATCTGATGTTCCAGTAGTTAGGTGGGGGCCTCCACCAGATTTTGTGCCCAGGGGCCTCCACCACACATAATCCAGCCCTGGTGTCAGCTTATTTCAGGCAATGCCACAGCACACAGGTATATTAGTCAAGGGTAAGGGTTAATGGGAATGCAGCATGACAAGATGGTATGTCAGCAGGCAGACACTCAATAGCAAAAAGAATAAGTGAACACATCAGCTTGTTTTATTGTTGCAGGGTTATGAGGGTTATAAAAAAAAGGTGGAATACTCTAAAGCAGAACTTTAGAGGCCTTGGAATCTAAAAGACGTCTGGTCTGTCGAGTTCCTGTCCTTGGGGCTTCCCGAATTTGGATGCCCCACAGCGTGAAACCCCCCAGATGCCCAGATCCACTCTCCTTCTCACGAGCCCTTGTTGTGTCTCTGCACTGCGGGCGCATCCCCGCACACCTCTAGCCGTGTATGCACCCAGCCTTTCTAAATAAGCGGCTCGGACACGCCTCGTCTGCAAGTTGAGCGGGGGGTGTGGCTGGCGGTGCAGATGGCTTAGCCATCAGCGGCACCAAGGAGAGCAGAGTGACAGCAAGCACGCTGATTGACTGAGCGGGACGCTGAGAGTAATAAATATATTTTTTAATCTTTTTTAATTTAAAATTAAAATAAAAACACATAGCAATTACAAACCAGACATTTCATATTAAAGTCTCAACTATGACGAAAAAACTGTATATAATTTTCATGGATATCCCTGGAAAATTCCTGCAAAAATTACAGTTAAATATACATATCACAAAATGGTAAAACATGGCCTGTCAACAGAGACTGACAGAATTGCAAGTAGGCTGGCAACTAAAAGGTTAAAATTACCTATGCATGTTAGGTATTGTGCTTTTCAGCAACCTTGAGCTTATAGATTTAGCTTGTATTTTCCTGTTTGCATATTGATATTTTAGGAAAATGTGGTTTTTATTTTGCAATTGTATTAATTTTTTAGGGAAACTCTGTGCAACCACAGAATTCCTTGAAGCTTTGCGTCCAGAAAACTGTGCCCACGACAAGAAGCCTGGTACACCTAGAAAGCTTGAGGTGTGTAATTCTAGAGAATATATAGTTTGTGGAGGGGATTTTTTATTTAAAGTATTTTTTTCTTGTAAAACTGCAACTATCCTAAAGGCCTCTTTTCAGTTTGAGGTGTGTCCTGGGTAGAAAAAGGGTTTTAGTGATACATATGTTGTACCATTGTAACCAAGAGGAATGGAGGTTTTACACACAATATAATTTTATTGAGAAACTTACATTTTATATTTACAAAAAAGCTACAAAATGTAAAAATAAGCATTTTTAAATTTTTCCCCACATAAGTCACCCATACACCCAACACAGAAAAACATACAAACAAGACATCTCATGCCCCGCTGAAAAAAACAATATATTGTTTTTCTGGGAAATCCCTGGACATTCCTGCACACATCAAAAGTAACATAATGAAAGTGGCATGGCAGCATAGGGTGGCACTTAAAGGGACAGAGGGGCTGTTGGGCTGCCAGCGATTAAGACACACGGGTAACCTCTACTCCATACCATCCAAGCCCAGACCATTTCCCAACACAAACAAGGGCTTCTCCCTCACACAGCATTCACTGCATGGCAGAGGAATCAGACAGGGGCAACCATACCTTACCAGAGTCTCAGGCATAGTGGCTTCCTCCGCATGGACCCTCTCGATCCTCTCTACTCTGCTTCCTCTGTCACATCCACACCAGGACCCTCATGGGAGCCGGTGGCCATCATTTTGTAGCCCTTGTTGGGGCCTATTTCAAATGCTGCTGCCGCTGCCACCACCATTATCAGGCAGGGGATCAAACAGAGGCGAGCTACAGCAGCTTCCTGCTGCTACAACCTTAGGTGAAGTAAGTTGATGCAAGTCAGACCTTCTGTATATGGTTATGGTATTGTTCACCCAAGCATATACTGTAAATGCTGAGAACCCCCTCCTAGTGGAGACCATCTATAGGGCATGCCAAACTGGGATGTGGAATTGCTTGACACCTGCAGAGTGGCTGCCAGCGAGTAACACACGGGTAACCTCTACTCCATACCATCCAAGCTCAGACCATTTCCCAACACAAACAAGGACAAATACCTTACCAGAGTCTTGGGCATAGTGGCTTCCTCCTCATGGCCCGACAGTCCCTTTGGATCCTCTCTACTCTTAAGGGGTGCCTCCTCTGTCACATCCACACCAGGACCCCCCTGGGCTTACTTAATGATCATGTTTTAGTCTTGTCTCTTTTGTAGGGTTTCACACTCCTCATAGATTATATCAGCCAGGAGTTTTGGTTCAGGAGACAAGATGTAAAATGCTCCTATTAGAGCTCATCTTGGAACTCCAAGTACTTTCTTTTATTTCAGTATTGTGACAAGTGCCATTGTATTTGATTGAGCAGCTCACCACTTAGATTAGTGATAAAATAGAAGAATTTCTCATAATATTTTTAAACTGTGAAAAAGAGATTACAGGTAATTTGATGTTGCCATGCACTCTCCATTCACTGCAATTAAGGTGGTGTAACAGGCTTCAGGAGTGCCAAGTATCTTGGAGGCTTCTGGAAACGAAGATAGGTGTAGGACAGCATGAGAAATTCGATCTTCAGACGGGTCAGCTCTTTAGTGAGACAACTTTAGGTCTCTCCATAAATTACTTCTGGTCTGTCATTTGATCTCTGCACATTTAAAGAGGACCAAAACCCACACCGATTGGTAAGATTCCCAGACCAATCGATTCCCTCCCCCCAGGGCATCCAAAATTGTGATGCCCCACTGTGTGAAACACCCCAGGTCGCCCATACACTTACCTTCTTTCCCGGTCCAACGGCGCATGCAAGAGCCACGGCCGCATCCCCACTATCCTTCTAGCAGGGCTTGTGGCCGTGCCAGGCATTTGTGAATGGCCAGTGCGGGCAAGCTCCCTGTTAAAGGGAAGCGGGGGCTGCGGCCGCCAGCACGCTCGGAGCCGCTGGCCTCAGACGAAGGCTTAGACAACGTGACATCATCGGCTCCGAGCGTGCTGATTGGACAAGTGATTGCGCATGCACTGCAGGACTGGGAAGAGGTGAGTTGGGCTCGGGGGTTCTGGGGAGTTTTACACAGTAGGGCACCCTCGATCGGGGTGCCCCGGGGGAAAGGACCAAAAACCCAGGATTTTGACTATCCTGGGTTTTGGTCCTTTCCCCCAGGAAACAGAATGGTCTCATGCAAAAGCAAAAAGGAATGCAGGTTAATGACTGTGGCTCAAAACCCTTTTTTCTTGCCCCCACCCGCCCTCCCTGCCTAAGTAGCCCGTGCTATGATGCCGACTGGACCGTGGCCCAGTTTTTTTTTTTTAAGTGGTGTCTCCCATCGTTGAGGCCACACCGCCTGGCAATTTTGAGATCCCTGATTGGCTGATCTCAAGAATGCCAGATAACTTTTAGCAACCCGCTGGCTGCATCTCCAGTTTTCTTCTTGAGTGCTCGCAGCTGAATAGCTGGATACGGGAGCACGCACATCTACAATGATGCCGGGGATGCAGTGGTTAGTGATCACAGCATTGCAGGTGGTGCAGGTAAAGGTTAGTTTCCCAGCAACCCTGGTAGTTTCATAGCATCCCGCTATAGGAGAGGCTGCAAAGGATTCTGGTTTAAAGTCCCTGTCCAAACATAAAAAGAAAACTCCCCCCCCAGACCTTTTGTTGGGCTTGGCCCTTAGTTTAAACTAAACCTTTGGCTCCAAAGCAACCAGGCTCACCTCAAAATCCAGAAAGACCTTATAGAAAATGAAAGAATGGGCTCCTCTATAACCTGCATGTGATGGTTGGGGCCTTAGTTTTAACTGGACCTCTGTTTTCAAGGCATTCAGGCCATAAAGGAAACTGAAAATCAGACTGGGGGCCCAGACATCACATTATAGGTTATGAGGGGCCCAGACACAATATAAGCCCTATAGAGATGGCCCCACTCTCTAACCTATGTGTCATGGTTTGGCCCCTAGTTTGAACTGGTGCAGGCACCCTCATTTAAAGTGGACCGAAACCCGTGATTTTGTCTATCCTGGGTTTTGATCCACTCCCCTGGGGCACCCCGATCGGGGGTGCCCCTCTAAGTGAAACCCCCAAATCGCTCCCATAAACTCACCTGACCGCGGTCCTACAGAGCATGTGTGGCCGCTCGTCCAATCAGCGTGCTCGGAGCCGCTGAGCTATGCACGTCTAAACAGCGTCTTAGCTCAGTGGCTCCGAGCGCGAGCTGTGCATGCGTCTTTGGACCGGGATTAAGGTAAGTGTAGCAGGCGACCTGGGGGGTTCCACAAAGCGGGGCATCCAAAATTGTTCGGAAGGGAATGGATCGCCCTGGGAATCTTATAGATTCCTGGGCCAATCCAGCTGGGTTTTGTTCCACTTTAACATCATTTAGAAAAGCATGTATCAATTTCTTTACACTTTACAAATACTTGCTACTTTGTGTTGTTCAGATAAAATCTCAATAAAATGTTTGTGGCTATCTATAAGATTCCCGGGGAGATCAGATCCCTCTCCGCTGGGCATCCGAAATCTGGATGCCCCGCGGAGTGAAACCCCCCAGGACACCCAGAAACCTTACCTTATCCCCGTTCCAACGGCGCATGCACGGGCCGCGGCCGCATCTCGCGCTGCCCTCTAGCAGGACGCGCACCCACGCCGGCCGTTTGTGAAAGGAAGCGCGAGATGCTCAGAGCCGCTGTGGTTGTCCGTCGCTTGTCCGTACATACCGCAGCGGCTCTGAGCGCTCTGATTGGACGAGCACTCGCGTAGGAGCGGGGTGCCCCGCGGAAGTGGAGCAAAAGTGTTGGTCCACTTTAAACATTTGAAATAGCTCAAGGGGTATGAATACTTTTTGAAGGATCTCTCTCTCTCTCTCTCTCTCTCTCTCTCTCTCTCTCTCTCTATATATATATATATATATATATATATATATATATATTCCTATGTTTATAATATTTATATTTTTTATATTATGTTTTGTATATAAAACTTTTGTTCATCAGTTTTGTGTACCGTGAGATGCACACAACGCTGGATTTCCCATCAGGCTCTGTGTGTAGGGCGTACAAATGAGAGAAAAAAGTAAAGAACTGAAAATAAGGATAAAGATTTTGAGACAGAAATTTAATGCAACAAAAAACATCCAAATTACATTTCAAAGGCTCAACACAGCTTAGGCCTGGGTCCTTGTCCTCTGGGAGTACACAGACGGAATCCGCTTTGCCTTCGCTTTCTCACAGCCTTTTATGTTTGCGATAAAACTAATTTGCAGCAACCCTTCGGGTCAAAGAAGATTCCTTTTCTGCTTATCTGAAAGCTTCAGAATTTTTCCAGAGAACCATATAGCCGGCCACAATCCCTCTTTATATTTGCTTTATGATTTTAGCTTTTTAGGTTAGGAAGTAGGAGAGGCCTTCGCCATATCTGAATTTCCCTGTAGAGCTAAGGAATTGAAACCTTTGCCCTTATTCATCAAGCGATAGCGCCAGGTAGTGTCTGACGAGCGCCAGGTAGCGGCAGCTAACGGCGACTACCGACTCAAGTACGCCCGCGGCGGTCACAATGACGCATTTATCAAGCAAAATGAGGCTAGCGCCGGCGAGAGCGACGGCTAGCGCGGCATTCATCATGAAGCCGCCTGGACCGAACAGCGCCGCTGCAAATTCCCTCACAGCGCCAGGTATGAGCTGTCGCTCCCTGGCGATGTCCAATGCATTTCAATGGAGCAAGCTATAATTATTCATAATTAATTGGTATTATTTTTTTAAATTTTTTTTTTAATGTCAAAAAATCGGAGAACACTTCTGCAATGTTAGGAATTATTTTTAAGTCCAAAAAAAAAAAAAAAAAAAAAAGTGCAGAATTGATCTAACAGGTCTGAGATTAATGTATTCATATAACAAAATGATTCTAAAAACATGTATAATGTTACATTAAAAAAATATGGTTGTTTAGGGGTTAAAAACTAGTTAATACAGATCGCCGCCAGCGCTCTGGGGTTTAAACAAGGAATGGACAGCGACAGCACATTCGGAGCGTGATTTTTTGATGAATATGAAGCTAGCCGTTCGCTCTGGCCATTCGTTGTCAGGCGCTCACATACAACGCTGGACCTGTGAAACAGCGACTCCCCAGCCCGTATTCAACATTACCGCACACCGACTGAGTCGCTGTCATCAAGCTAACGCCGGCCAAGCACAGCGAATACTGGCTGGCGCTGAAAAAATCACGCTACAGTCGCTCATCTGTCGCTACCTGGCGCTATTGATGAATCGGCCTCCTTGTCTTATGCAAATGATATCTTCGCGATACTTTTAATTGTCTACAAAATGAGAGGTCATGTCAGCTGTACCTTCTATTGAAATGGAATCTCCTTTTCCTTATCTTTACTCCTTATTTCTTCCTCTAGTCTGTCCTCCTCCTCTTATGCTCTGCTCTTTTGTCCCCTTGCATTGTCCCTCTTTTTATTCCTTTCTTTTCCCACGTTTATGCCTTTCTTTAATGCTGTTCCAGTTCCGCCTTCCCCTTCCCCCCCTCCCCTTCCCCCCCTCCTCCAGCCCCCCCCACCACAACACCCTGCCCACCGGCCCCTCCTTCTAGTCCTCTTCTCCAAGCTTACCTAACCTTATATTCCTTTTTCCTCTGGTCTGCACTCTATACCTGGCCTCTTTGCTGGCCTCCCATGTCCTGGTTGTTGGGCTCCCTTTATCCCCCTTCTCCTCACTGGTGTCCCTCTTTTTATGCTATGCAGTTCTGATTGGTGGCATTTTTTTCCCCTGTTCCTGTGTGGCACACTTCTCCTATATTTCTCCCTTAGCCTCGTTTGTGACCATTGTTCTATGTTTATTACCATTGATCCCTCTTTGCAGCAACCCCCCCCCCCCCCCCAAACACTGCATCAGGGACAGACCTGCCTGCTTACACTGTGACAGCTCTGTCTGGAGTGTAAGCTTCGCTGCTGTCATGCACCAATCACAGGTTGCATGTCGCGAGCATCACCAGTTGCCGGACAGATTTGCCCGGCCCCGGTGATGTCACGTCCGTCCTCCTACAGCAATGGAGAGAGCGAGAGGCTGGTTGCTATGCAGGGAAGTAGGTGGGGGTGGCTACTTGGTCATATGATTATTGTTATAATACTGTTAGTACCTAATGGACAGTTAGGCAGAGCTGTAAGAGTGTTGTTGACCTGCCTGTGACGTCCGTGATGACATCAGGTGCAATTTTTCAGGCTTTTTCATTGGTTACTGTGTTTTTATATATGTGTCACTCTGCTTTACATCCTTGTTTTCGCTTTTTGTCCTGATGAAGAGGGGCTTTGCTGTACCCCCGAAATGTCGACTACTGGAATGAATATGCTACTCCTTTGATCTTCAAGATATATTGGAGTGCTGGTCTTTTACTGCTATTAAAGAGGAACGACGCACAGGAATTTCACTTCCCCATGTGTTGTTCCTCTGTGAGGTGGCATCTCGAATTGGGTCGCCCTGTTTCACTCACCTTCCTTCCGCTCCCATGGCATAGACTCGGATGAGAGCGAGTACTCTGATTGGCTGAGTGGTGCGCTCGCTGTCACTCGGCTCTCTTCGATGCCAAACGGCGCTGAATGGAGCCGAGCTGCGCTGGCAGCCGCATCCCCCGCCCACCTGGTGGCTCTAACCCACATTTAGAAAAGGCCGGGTAGAGGTGAGTGGAGATGCGGCTGGAGCGCACAGACATGGCGAGGGCTTCAGGAGAAGGTGAGTTCAACTGGCAATCGGGAGGTTTCACACAGCGGGACATGCAAATTCAGGATGCCCCAAGGAGTGGAGTCCAGGGCCTCGGATGTTCCTCTTTAGGAGCTGATCATGGCAGTGTTATCATGGGAGGACAACGGGGGGCAGAAAAGAGTTGTCAAACATGTCTAATGACATCAATCGGTTCCTGACTGACAATGCATTTAGATAGGTGCCATTCTGATGATCTTGTCTGTAAATAACAATGTTGATGGTCATCTAAAGTTGGACCTACAGGACAAACTTCCTCAAAGGCAGGTGTGAAAAACCCATAGGGAGCACAGGGAGCACACCCAGTGGGTAGAGGTGTAGCTAGGCTTTCTGGCACCCAGGGCAAAGATTCGAAATGGCACCCCCCCCACCTGTTTCCAGGCCCCCTTTGGTGCCCCCCTGACCTGCTGCACTCGGGGCAAGTTCCCCCCTGCCCCCAATAGCTACGCCCCTGCAGTGCGCAACACTCCTTTGGGGCCAACTGGGCTGGCACCACTAAGTCCTTCTTACACCCCCTTTTGTACCTGCCTCAAGTCCACACATATACCTACCTGGCCTCCATGTACTGCACCTCCAGCCAAGATACCCCAGGCCACAGTTTGCCCCTGTAATGGTTATAGTCCCAGCATCATACTAAAACAGTATATGTCCCTACAATAATCCCTGTCACAATAGTCCATACCTACAATATTAAAGGTCAGTACCATCTTTTTAACAGTGACCATATCCCCCCCTGATCTGCATCTGCAGTGCTGTAGCATCGGCTGACAAACATACACATGACTGGCTCAGTAGTACCCTGGGGGTGGGGCTCAGCAGCTTGTGGACTGGTCATTGGCTTAATTTCTGGTCTGACATCCATTCAGTTAACCCCCCTCCCCATGTGCTTGAACAAATGCATAAGATACAAAAAGAGAGACTGCCATTTTTCTCGATAGCAGTTATGGACATTATTTATGTGCGCCATTTAGCATCTTTCTGGTGGCTATAGCACTAGTTTTGGAGCGTCGACATCTCGTTCTTTATTGGCACTGTTATTTTGACTAGAATGGCACTGGAAGTCAAAGTGCCGGATGTTAACTTTGATTGTTGCACTAGGTATTGGGCGGCCTGTGTCAGCGCCTGTTCGACCCGACTGCCGATTATACCAGCGCCGGTGAGCGCCACTTTATTCGCCATCATTTTGGCGCTGCACAACATGTTTATTACATTTTGCCACCCTGAAAAGGTTGGCTCTGTATTTTTCCAGTGCTGGACGGTGCTTCATCATTGTAGTTACAAGATATCACTGCTTGGGATAAAGGGGACACAGTTTGCATTTTAGTTGTTGTTGTCCAAATTACACATTGATAAGCAGAAAAAGCCACGAAACACGATTTCAGCAGAAAAAAATAAAATGACATCTAGGTTCCACGTTGACATTATTGACAAGTCACAATGCAAATTCTGTACAAATAAAGGTGTGTATTAATATTTATAAGCATACAACACTTCAATACAGTTCGCTGCTCTATGGTTGTATGGTTCTCTATGGTTGACCTACATCACCACTATAACCTGGCACTGCTTCAATCAGAGCGCCCAGCGCTGCACCCTATATGACACTAGTGTTAAATTAGCTGCATGCTGGTAGTTGCATCGGTGCTGCCTATTTTGTTTGTTAAATGGCACACCATAGTCCCGCTGAGGAAAAAACAAACTGGCGCTGAGTAGAATTAACAGGCTCTGATGCTTGATAAATCAGGCTCCCTGTTTCAAGCTGAGGTTGGTACGTTCAGCGTAGATTAAGAAATGATAAGACAAGCTGGGTTCGGTGCAGGCAACGCAGGTTCATATACAGGAAGACAAGCCATGGCTTTATGATAAAAACCTTCACTTATGGTATGACGTGTATGAATTTATCATCAATCTGAATGCGTTGCAGGATATTTTGGGGTGTCTACCCCAACTCTTCATGTGTGAGATGTAAGAACCTCGGGTTCGACTAATGCCCGAATGGTGGCTGGCATTATTTAACATTCTGTCTGCAGTTTTATCAGCCACCAGCGGGTGTCAGCAGAGCCCTGGCTGCTCTCTCTCCTCATCTTCTGCTGCACCTGGTGTGAGGGCTATTTAAAGTGGACCAACACCCAGGATTTTGGTCCACTTCGGTGGGGCACCCCGATCGCTGTCTGAAACCCCCCCCGAAAGCCCAGAAACACTCACCTCACCACGCTCCCACGTGACCACTCCAGCCAATCACAGCGCGCGTCCAAGGCCGCTTGGACGCGCATAGCAGCTCAGCGGCTCTGAGAGCTGGAGGCCGCGTCTCGCGCTTCCCTCTAACAGGGAGCGCGCCTGCGCCGGCCATTCACAAACGGCCGGCGCGGGTGCGCACCCTGCTAGAGGGAAGCGCAAGACGCGGCCGCGGGGAGGGATCTGATCGGTCCGGGAATCTTATAGATTCCCGGGCCGATCCCCCCTGGGTGTTGGTCCACTTTAAATGGATCCACCCTCCACCTGGTGCAGCAGGATTTTGTTTTGTTTTGCTTGTGCTTTGTTTCTGGCACTCTGAACCTGAACCCGAGTCTGTACCTGTACCTGTACCTACCGGAGTCTGGAGACTGCTGCCATCTGTCCTAGGCCCTTGGGTGAGTGCGGCAACTGTTGTTTTTGTTATTCGTTATTTTGTCCTTTATTTTTGAATTAAATAATTTATTATCAGAAACAAAGATCTTTTTGTTTCCTTTTACTTTAATAAACCCTTGTTAGAACATATTCTTTGTTGTGTCTCGGGCCAAAACAATCTGCTCCCCTGGAGGAGAGTTTATATTGGAGTACACTCCGGCCTCACATTAAATTGCATTAAATTGAGCCCACATTCTGTAGCAATCGCTTTGTCACTTAGACCCTTATTCATCAAGGGATAGCGTCAGGTAGTGCCTTGTAAACGACAGGTAGCGGCAGGTGAATGCCGGACACGGCACACAATTACACATTTATCAAGCGGATTCTGGTGAGCGACTGGAACAACGCCATGTAGCGTCCGATTCATCATTATCCTAGCCTCAGCGTACAGCGCCGGCGCTCAGCCTTGCAGAGCGCCACGTCTTACCTCTTGCTACCTGTCGCTCTCCCATACATTTCAATGGACGTTCTTTTCCTACTCTTTAAACAGGGGTTATTTATTTATTTATTTATTTAATGTTGTGACCTCTCCTGGCCTAGAAAAAGCCATTTTTGAAAACTTTTTCAATTTTTTATATATTTATGCAGAATTGACATTACAGGTCTGGCATTAATGTGTTCATGTCACAATGTTATAACAACGTAATTCCATATGTTTTTGCTTTGTTACTGGTGGATACATGTTCAAAAACAGCCTTTAATCACACAGCCTCAGGCTGTTTTTTTTAATGAATATGGTGTGAGTCGGTCGCACTGACCAGTCACTACCATTCGCTCCTATACAGAGCTATACTGCTCATATAGCGACTCCCCACAACGTATTCATCAATGCTGCACAGCTACTGAGGCGCTCAGAACTAGGGAACCACGGCCGAGCACAGCGACTACTAGCGGGCGCTCTGAAATGCCTGCTACAGACGCTGATCTGTCGCTACCTGCCACTAGTAATGAATCAGCCTGCCCGTTTGATTGACAAGTTCTATGGCCCAATGTGCTTTGATTGGCCCGCTCGTGTCTGCTACATGCCATTAGTGTGTGAGTTGGCTTGGGAGGAGGGCACATGTCCAAGAGCATTTTCTTCCTCAGCAAAGGTGTTAACAGCACCTGAATGCTGATTCCCTATCATTGTTCTGCCAAGAAATTGAGATGGGCCTAAAAAAGCAAACAACCCACAGCCCCCAAATATTTGGGTTGTACTAGGACCAAAAAATTATGTTTCCATGTTTTGGGCAGATTTGACACTGCTGTGTGAGTTATGGCACAGCGCAAAGGTGTCCACTGTGACTATATTGCCCTAAGGCTGACATATAACTGAAGCCGGCCCTGAATATGTGGACAGTGTTGGGCCCGGGCAAAAATCTTTCCGTTTTCAAATCCCATGGTAGAACAGAAGTCCAGAACATCTATTCTACTTCTCTGTGTGTCTTAGTACCTCAACAGAGAGAGAACACCACTTACCCCCATCCCCTGGAAACCCATTTGGAATGTCTGTCCCCACATCAGACACCTGACTCTTCTGTGAGAATGGAGCCTGGAGCCTCTGGAGCAGCAACCTCTTGTTCACATTACCACCAGTAACCAATAGGGTTTGACTGCACTGGGTCAACTTGACCTTAGATCTGTTTTATGATAAAGAAGTCTGATGGAAAATGAATGGACACGTATGAATTCATTGGTTATTCTTATGTCATTATGCTTTTTAACAGTCTGGATGATATGTTACGCTGCGGGGTGAGCTATGCCACACACATGGTCGTAGTGGGGGAGGAGAACTCTATGATTGCGGAGGAAGATTACATGGCAGATGCGAGGACCATTGTCAACGTACAGACACTTTTCAGGTAAGACAGAACCCAGCTTTGATAACTGGAAATAGTTTATTGACATCATACAACCTGCTGTCTGTCAAGGTTCCTATTCATCCAGATCACGAGACATCCCTACATCATTATGACTTGATCAAAGCTGCATAGTAAATATATGTAGGCCCTTATTTATGAAGGAATAGCGACAGGTAGCGACTGGTGAGCGGCCGGTAATGACGGGCCCCGCCACGAGAACGCCGGCTCCCCACCACAATCACACATTTATCAAGCCAATCCTGCTTAGCGACTGAGATAGCGCCATATAGCCACTCATTCATCATTATTCCAGCCTCAGCCCACAGCGCCAGCGTCCGACCTTGAACAGCGACAGGTATGACCTCTCGCTACCTGGCGCTCTCCAATACATTTCAATGGAACAATCTTTAAATATTAATAATTAATTGTTATTTTTTTTTTTTAAATGTGAAAAATTCTGTGCCCACTTCTGCCATTTTAGATAATTTTTTTAAGGGAAAAAAAATTGTACAGAATTGATATTACAGGTCTGATATTAATGTATTCATATTACTAAATTATTTAAAAAACTTGTTTTTTTTGGTTTCCAAAAATATGGTGGTACTTTTAACCCATCCCCGCCAGCGCTCTGGGGTTTAAACATGCATTTCACAGCGCGATAATTTTTTGAGCGTGATTTGTTAATGAATATGGTGGGAGCCAGTCGCTAGGGCCAGTGGTTATCATGCGCTCCCATACAGCGCGGAACCTGTCAAATAGCGACTCCTCACCCAATATTCAACATTACACAACAAACCGACTGAGTCGCTATCAACTACCGAACAACGGCCAAGTACAGCGACTACTAGCGGGCGCTCTGAAAATGCCGCTACAGTCGCTCAACTGTCGCTACCTGCCGCTATTAATGAATCGGCCTCCCCATCACTTCAATGAGTATTATCTATTGACTCTGATCATCTCTATACTTTAATTAGTATGGCTTCATGAATCAGCAGGCTGTTTGCATTAACATGAACAGCTCATCCGCTATCATTTCTTCTGCTTGTGTTCTACCACCTTTACATGTGATTGGGGAGTATAAATTAACTCATTAACATAGGTTTAAGGTCCTTCTTTAACCTTTTTTTGCAGACACAGGATTAAACTGTAAACAGGGAAAAATGCTCATTATAAGGTACAACATACAAACATAATGAATTAGGAAAAATATGATTTAAATTAATATTTGCTGCACGTTAATGTCCGATGTTTCTACTAGAGATTAATATTATAAATATCTCAAATACTAATAATCATATCAGCCCAGCGGCCACTAATTTGATACAAACCAATGGCCATGGAGGCTGTCCTCATATATCCAGTGAAATTTCCCAAAGAAGAAATATTTTTAATACCGTAAATACTTTGCAACTACAATCTGTTGTGTGAGAAATTATCAACCACACACACAAGTAAGATGTGTAAATTAAAACAGGTTTAATTTACCAGCACAGTAAATATCCTTCACTAACTCAATATGTTCATGAATTTTTCCCAGATAATCTTAGATATTACAGGCAGTTGTTACATAAATTACAAATTAAAAGTAAGTTTACAGTACAATAAATGAGCAAATGGTGAGAGAGAGATAATGGAGAGATCGATAGATACTTAGAACATTATGGTTGCTTCATCCTGGTAAGGGACCCATTCATTGTCTCCCCAATAGTCTTCCCAGCTTCCCAATCTATTGAACACTAGGCCGCCTCGTGGGTGTGTCTGCCATGATCTGCCCACATTCGGCCTCTGTGTGATTAGATACATATTCTATAAAGGGTATAATTCCCACAATAGCATGATCCCCATTAATTTCTTAGTTAAATGAACCTAAACATCAAATACATATCACACAGAGTATGATGCTATGTGGATTATCAGACTCTGAACAATATATGTAGACCATGTTTGATATCAAATGAAAGGAAATGAACAAGACTCTCTCATTAATAACTGACATTTTTAAGGAGCTACATCACTTCCTAGGAATATCATCTAATGCCCAAGTGTCCAGCGTGAATTTGAATGCCTGAGTTTGCCTCCAACCTAATTAGGAATTCAAGGATTCCATTTCAAAAGTAAGTGAGCTGCAGCTCAGGAGGTTGTTGGCAGCTAGGTGTAAATATGTGAATATAGGTTGACCAGGTGTAAATATAGTCTATTATATTCAGGGGACATGGTCTGTTTTCTTATAGACATGGCAGAATCTTAGACTACATACTATTTGAGTGTTAATTTGAGGGACAGCTGTCCTTTAACACATAATAATACTCGGGTGTATATAGCTATAGAGAACATAATATAGATACAAAATGTACATAGCAGAGCAATGGCATAAAAAGATTGACTACTTGTAAACTAGCAACAACATAATAAGGGTTTATAGGTTCAACTGGCAAGAATGGCACCTAGCTGCAGGAGAAACAACATAGCTGTATACATATGGTGCTCTCTAACTAGGTATGATCTACTGCTGGCCAAGTGGAGCTCACCAGCTTTGCTATTGTGGGGATGGCATCAGCAAATTTTGTGTAGTGTCCCCTTCATGCTGTATTTATATTCTATCACTTCCAGTACAACTTCTACTACTACTACCACTACTAAATGGGACCTATACTGTATTTGCCGGCGTAAAAGACGACGCACCAACATTTCCACTCAAAATATAGAGTTTGTTATATACTCGCCGTATAAGACTACTCCCTCCGCACACCGAATAAAACGTAAAAGAACATCAGATTACACTGCTCGCCTTTAGTTTGGGATGTGCCCACACTGGCTATTCAGAATGCGTCCCAGCTAAAGGCATAGTAGGGATGCAGCTGCAGTATAATGTGGTTTGGGCTCTGGGAAAAGGGCCAGATGGGGGGTTTCACAGAGTGGAGGATCACAATTTGGGATACCCCTGGAGTAGGGAACAAAACCCAGTGGGGCCTCCCAAATTTGGAAGCCCCACTGTGTGAAATACCCCCGACTGGCCTTTTTCCCAGAGCGCACATCAGATTACACTGCAGCTGCATCCCTGCTCGCCTTTAGTTGGGGACGTGCCTGTGCTGGCTATTCAGAATGCGTCCCAGCTAAAGGCATAGTAGGGATGCAGCTGCAGGGTAATGTGGTGTTGGCTCTGGGAATAGGGCCAATAGGGAGGGTTTTACAGTGGGGCATCCCGAATTGGAATGCCCCAGTGGGTTTGTTCCCTACTCCAGGGGCATGCCAAATTGGGTTTCCTCTACTGTGTGAAACCCCCCAACTGGCCCTTTTCCCAGAGCCCAAACCACATTACACTGCAGCCACATCCCTACTATGCTTGTGCCCACACAGTGCCTGAGAGCTCGGCGCTCACCCTGCTGGCCTGCTCAGTCTCTCCCTGCTCTGATCAACTAGTGCTGCCTGAGCAAGAGCATCGCTCTGCAGGAGGAGGAGGACAATTGTGCTGCCCAGCTTGGTGAAGGTAAGTACATTTATATGTATGTGACACAGGTGCACCCGGCGTGTAAGACGACCCCCCCACTTGGAGGCATGTTTTACAGGGGGAAAAAGTCGTCTTATACGCCGGCAAATACGGTACTTCCTAGCTTTGGTTACTAACTATTGCAATACCCAAAAATAGGCACATTTTTAGTCCCTATTTAGCCTAAAATGAGAAACATTAAAAAATTAGATGCCAAGTAGTGGTAGTCAAATAGTATTTTTTTATTTTATTGAAAGTTATTAACTTTTTTTGTTATTTATAACAAAGTGTCGCCTGTAATTGTTCAATGGCCCCTGTAGAATATTGCTGCCATGATGGCATCTAATGCAATTATATTCATTCTTATTGCCTTCCCAATGCCATTATAAAAAGACTATTATAAAAAAAAACAACCTTTTATTATCAATATGATATTCATAATCATTTCACCCAATGTGCATCATTTAGCTTCCTGACAATTTGGAATTTCTGGGTCGTCTAGTAAACAGATTGAATCATGACTATTTTTGTAATAGAAATATTTTTCCGACAGACACTCATAAACAATATTGCTCAAAGCAATATCAGACAAGAAGCGATGCGTGCAGGGCAATCTGGAGAGCAAGTGATATGTTTACTGGAAATAAAATTGTTGTAAAATGTTTATTCTGAAGAAGCGATTGCTATTTATGTCATTTTTAAGCCAAACTGGTATTATGCCATCATTATGTACACAGAATATAGCAATCGCTTAATAGAGCCTGATTGCGTATTCACTTTCCTAGCAGAGCACCAAAGCATCTCTTTGGATTAGTGTTATTCAACCCAAATTTTGCAGATTTGGGCTTAAAGTGGATCATAACCCAGGATAGTCAAAACTTTTGACTATCCTGGGTCTTGGTCCTTTTCCCAGATCTCCACAGCAACTCACCTCTTCCCGGGCCCACGGCACGTCTAAGAGCAGCGGCTCTGATGGCCGCATCCTCCGCCTCCCTCTAACAGGGAGCATGCCTGGCGCGGGCGCGAGCACTGTTAGAGGGAAACAGAGGATGTGGACATCAAAGCCGCTGCTCTTAGACGCGCCGTGGGACAGGGATAAGGTGAGTTGGCTGCTGCGATCTTGGGGGTTTCACACAGCGGGGATCGGGGTGCTTCCGGGGAAAGGACCAAAACCCAGGATAGTCAAAATCCTGGGTTTTGGTCCACTTTAAATTATTTGCAAAATTCATGTAGGGACCCTTTCACACTTGTGTTGTTGAAACAAAATAGGAAATTTAATTGTGCCATTGGAAACAAATGGGCTCTTTCACATCTATGTGCATTTTGGAGAATGCAGCCTGCAGTGTTTTGCCCACAGCGGGGATACACTGCAGCCCTATGTTCATAGCCAGTAACCAGTCTTACCAAACACTTAAAGCAGGGTTCGTAACTTGGCAATAATTCAACCATTATGCTGAGCTATAGGAGTGCAGGGGCAGGACATGGGGTGTTTTGGCTAGGGAGGAGGGGGTAGTGTGGACCCAGGTACAGAAATACTTTTTCAGGAGGCGGTTATAAGAGGAATTAGTAAATTCCAGCATCTGCTCTGGTTTAGTTGAACCACATGCTAGAGATTATGCCCAGCCCATCCCGTCCTAAAGCAGTGTGGTTGACCGGGGGTTTTCCCTGTGTCCTGTAAGGCCAACAGTTACAAATGACTTAAACCAGATTAAAACCCAAACAGTGCTCATATGCATCCCTCCCCAGAGCAATTTAGATGCACATAAAAATTCATTTACCTTTTTCTAACTCTTGTTGTAGTGAATTTTAGAAACAAAATGGTGGCTCATGCATTTGCAGGCCACCTGCAAACAGGAAGTACTGCTGGGCTTCCTGTTACTGTGCATTGTTAGTTAAGTCGGTTGAATCTAGACAGCGGCATGGCTGAGATGCTGGGAGAGGAAACTCCAAAATGGGTGCTACCTTTCTTTTCTAACTGTGCCAGGCTGTTGAGCCAGTTTAAGTGTAAATTATGTGTGACTGGGGTGGGAATGTCATATAGAAATTTTGAACAGGCATTGGCGAATGGCCAGCCCTGTTGAGGCAGCCAGTCTTTTGAAGGCCTCAAATTGTAAGTAAGCGTGTAAATAACCTAAAATAACCTTAACTGTAAATGTGAATAATGTACTTTATTATTTGTTCTGTTCCAGAGTTATATTGAAAATATATTTTGTCGCTTGCTTTTTCAAGGCTTTTTCCTGGATTAAACATCATAACAGAATTGACGCATCCCGCGAACATGAGGTTTATGCAGTTCAAGGCCAAAGATAAATACTCAGAGGTTCTGTCTAAGCTAGAGAAGGTACATGCTGTGACTCTCTTCTTCTCTGATGTCTGTCTCCCCCTTGTCTCTTCTGCTTCTGTTTCTAATCACTCCCTCAAAGCTCTGTCCTCTCGCAGAGGGAGCGTGAGCGTGGCTCTAACCTGGTCTTCATGTTCAGACTGCCGTTTGCTGCTGGGAAGGTCTTCAGCGTCAGTATGTTGGATACACTTCTGTACCAGGTACTGACCCCCAAATTTACCTCCACACATGCGTAATATATAACTGCTTATATTGCTCCACCAAATATGTCAGCTACCCTTCTGTATAACCCTTCCTATAACCTGAGATATTAGTCCACATCAACCAAGACTGCCATCAAAGATTGTTCTAATTCAAACTGTAAGGTATTTCATGACAACCTTAAATGTGCCTTGTTGCTGTGAAAAAAGGTTTTTCACTCAAAGGAACATCCCATCCTACCTTTGTCTATAGCAACAGCCAAAACATTATTGAAAGATTTCTGCATGTGTTAAAATGACTGGCCACAATAGATCTAATTTATTGATTATTATAGACAACAGCAAAAACATTATAACAAAAAAAACACAACCCCTGCTGGCAGCCAATATTTAGTATAACAAGGGGAAACTAGTATCCATGGTAGGCTAGAACAGTTGTTTTCAGCCTTTTTATGCCACGTACCCCCTCATCACAAGAAGTTTATAGGAGGAGACCAATTAGAATTGTGACCAACATAAGTATGTCACTGGCATTGTAGCACTTTTAAAGCAAGAAGGAATTATGTTTACTGTTGAAGTAGTATAATAGATCCATAAGGCTGAACCCAGTTGGTGCCCCCTGAACATCTCGGCGTACTGTTTGGGGTACGTGTACTGCAGGTTGAGAGTGGTCTAGATTACTATGTAAGCCAATGTTTGTAACTGGTGAGCAGTCTTAAAAATAACGGGGTTTGTAACATAGCCACAAGTCAGAGTTAGGATAACCATTTAATTGTCAAGCTAAAAAGAAAGAAGATAAAGGTCATTGCAGTTCAGTATGGGCAACAGTCCAGAGCAGTGCTGGTTGAGGTGCATGTTGGAAAAGTTTCAGTGAGGATACATGAAAGGAGTAAAGAAACAAAAAAGACAACTTTATAGGAAACCTTGTTAAAGATTAGGATGAACCTTGGGTCGTCAATCCTACATTGGAGTGATCAAGAGGTTTGGAGAAACAAGAAAGTATAGGGTTTCTGATGTACACAGTGGGATAGTAAACGCCACATAGAGCCACTGAGGGCATTATAATTAGACAATTCTGCAAATGGCTAAATTATTGTTCCGAGTGCCGTTTGGTCATGTCACTCTGTCTATTTGTCTCTGATTTGTAGACCGAGTACAAAAGGACAATGATGCACAAAAAATAAATAATGTGAAGAAATAACATTCTCCAAAAGACTGGGGGGTAAATGGAAAGAATTTGAAGGTAAAGCCTTGAATCAGTAAACAGCAGTGGCCCATATGTGAAGTAGGGTACTCGAGATTCCCTCTGGTGGTACTTAAGGCTATAGGAGGTACATAAAGCCCTGAAGACAAGCTGCTGCTCCAGTTTGATGCAGTGGGTGTCCAAGTCAAGGAGCTGCAGGCATATAGCACCATGGAATAACTGGCTGGCAGAAGATTATGTATCGTTGGGTCAGGTCAAATACATTCAGTATAAGTTCTCTTTGAAGATGACCTCCGCACTCCCCGGGTATTAGGTGGTTGGAAACTGGAAAATAGGAAAGAGTTGGGAAACCCTGGCACTTCTTGGACCAGTTCTCTTTTGTGGCAGTCCTGGTATAGTAGACCTGACATTTCTCCTGTAGGTTTTACCTGCTACTTCTTTCTGTTTTAATCCTGTTAACTTTCCGGTAGTTTCCTCCTATAACCCTTCTCTCACTCCCTCTCTTCCCTGTATGGCACAGTCCTTTGTTAAGGATTACATGATCTCCATCATCCGTCTGTTACTGGGTCTGGATTCAATGCCTGGTTCCGGATTCCTGTGTGCTGTAAGTTCATGTTATATTCTGCTCCATAGTTTTACAGTTTGCAATCTATGTTATACATATATTGTGGACCCAGATACCAAAGCCACATATTACTTTCAGGCCTACAATTGTTCTAGCAGAGTTGTAATGCTGGTGAGGGTGTTCCTAACCAGCAAAAGTAATACTTGTGGGGGGGGGGGGGGGGCTTGTAAGGATCCATTTAAACTGGACCTTCAGCATCATTTAATGATAAGCCTAAACCCATAAAAATCCCCAGCATCTAAAATTAATATATTTTAGGTTTAATTTTTAACCTCTTACTTATTATTCTTTTTCCTGCTGGGCTGTTCAGGACTCTAGGCTATGGGCGCCGCCATCTTGCCCCAGAAGCATCATGAAGGAGAAAAATTAAAAGTAGTATTAAATTTATGAGCCACCTCTATGCCATCCCTCACATTCCCGAGTGTGTGGAGGGTTTTTCACCCCTCCCCTCATAGGAATGACCATCATTAAAGAATGTTGTCTGCTTAATGAGGAACAGATGTTCTCAAGGTGTAAGCTAAACTTTATATATGTGCTGTATATATTTGAAATGTCCAATGGAAAAATGACATGTGTCCAGGCATCCAATCAGGATGGTCATTTAAGTTCCTTTGTCTAAACCTGTATTTAAGCAAGCCACAAAGGGGGCATTTCGGGCATTGGCTTTTGAGGTATGCAAGCACAACCAAATAAACATTGTATTTCCTGAAAACTTTTGCTTTTGAGTGCATGCCATTTCTACTTCGTTCACATATTGAGGACAGGAGAGGGGACTGGGTTATAGCTGTGGTTTGCACAGACAGAGCAGCGCTGGGGTCAGGAAAAGGACAGCAATCCCACAATGCATAGTCAGAAGACACTTCCTGTCTGCAGGCAGCTTGAGAGTCTATGTTCTGCCATCTTGGATGTTAATAGCCTCAAAAAATGCAGTAGATGCAGGTAGGATGATTTTTAATGTGTAGGCATATTGACCCCCACTGGCACAAAGCTGAATACTACTTGTAACATAACAGGCCCATAAATGTAAGGTTACTTTTATTTCTAAGAATATATCATCTTTGTAAATCATTGTACTTGTAGTTGTACATTTAGCTCAATATAATTTACATTTATTTATGAAAATATCTGAAATTGGTTTTGGAAAGTTAGGTAACTTGGTTTTAAAACAGTTATTCCCCCCAAAGCTTTAATAAAACAATTTTTCTACTATATGCCAACATCATTTTCAAAATGCTATGGGGTTATTCATCGAGGGATAGCGGCAGGTAGCGCCTCGTAGCGGCAGGCGGCGTCTGGTGAACGCCGGGCGCTGTACTCAAAACCACATTTATGAAGCCGATTCTGGTGAGCGACTCTAACAGCGCCATGTAGCGTACGATTCAATATTACTGGCAGCTCAGCGTAAAGCGCCGGCGCTCTAGCTTCCAGAGCGCCAGGTATTACCTGTCGCTACCTGTCGCTCTCACATACATTTCAATGAACGTTCCTTTTCTTTTATTTAAACAGGGTTCTTTGTTTTTAAATTTTTCTTTTCTCTCAAATAATCGTGTGACCTCTCCTGGCCTAGAAAAAGTCATTTTTGAAAACATGTTTGATTTTTTATATTTTTATGCAGAATTGTCATTACAGATCTGGCATTAAAGTATTAATGTCACAATGTTACAACAATGTGTTTTCGCTTTGTTACTGGTGGATATGTGTTCAAAAACAGACTTACATAGCGGCTCTATGCTATAACGACCAGTCTGTTTTTTTGTTGAATACGGTGTGAGACGTTGAGAGTCGGTCGCACTGAGCTGGCGCTACCTTTCGCTCCCTGCAACACTGTACTGGTGTTAGAGCGCCCAACATACATCTCATTTATCAATGCTGGCCAGGTTACTACAGCGACTGAGGCGCTCTGTTACAGCGCCCGATAGCTGATCACAGCGTCTACTAGCGGTCGCTCTAAGCGCTGCTATACAGATGCTCATCCGCCGATACCTGGCGCTAGTAACGAATCAGCCTTCCCATTGCTAGGATGTTAGAAGGATCTATGTTCCATGGTACTGAAGCATTACTGCCAATGGTGGTGAATTATCTACATTAGTATCTTGCTAAAATGTCTTCCTGGCAGATTTCTAACTACCGATTTATCTAACAACAAAAGTTCATGCATATTAAAGTGGACCTACACCCAGGATTTTGACTATCCTGGTTGTTGGTCCACTTAGGTGGGGCACCCCGATCGGGGGTGCCCCGCTGTCTGAAACCCCCCCGATCGCCGCAAAAACTCACCTCTCCCCGCTCCCACGTGACCTCGTCCGGCCAATGACAGCGCTCAGAGCCGCTCTGGTATGCGCGTCCAAAGCCGCTTGGACGCGCATACCAGAGCGCTGTCATTGGCTGCGTCTCTCGCTTCCCTCTAACAGGGAGCGCGCCTGCGCCGGCCATTCACAAAACAGCCGGCGCGGGAGCGCGCCCTGCTAGAGGGAAGCGAGAGACGCGGCCGCGTCTCGCGCATGCGCCGTTGGATCGCCGGTAAGGTGAGGATTGTGGGCCTCCTGGGGGGTTCCTCCCCGCGGGACATCCCGATTTCGGATGCCCCGCGGGGAGGGATCTGATCGGTCCGGGAATCTTATAGATTTCCAGGCCGATCCCCCCTGGGTGTTGGTCCACTTTAAGGAGGAACTTCAGACCTTTAAACTGCTAGGTCCTGATAGCCCCCTAACCTCAATGTTCCATACCTTTTGGATGATGGCATCTCTCAGATTGCTGTCATCCTGCTGCTTTTTCCACCCCCGGCATGTTATCTGTCTGTCTGTGTCTTTAACCATCCTCTGACGAGGTAAGGACTTCAATGCACAGGCGCGAGATCTGGGGGGTGGCGCAGTGCATCATGGAACAGAAAAAAGGGATAGCGGCAGGTAGTGCCTCGTAGCGGCAGACAGCGTCTGATGAACGCTAGGCGCTGTACGCAATACCACATTTATGAAGTTGAGCGACTCTAACCGCGCCATGTAGCGTCCGATTCATCATTACAGGTGGCTCAGCGTATAGCGCCAACGCTCTAGCTTCCAGAGCATCAGGTATTACCTGTCGCTACCTGACGCTCTCCCATACATTTCAATGGATATTCCTTTTATTCTGTTTAAACAGGGTTTTTTGTTCTCTCAAATAATTGTGTGACATCTCCTGGCCTAGAAAAAGTCATTTTTGAAAACTTTTTTGATTTTTTATGCAGAATTATCATTACAGGTCTGGCATTAAGTGTTAATGTCACAATGTTACAACAATGTCATTCCATGTGTTTTCCCTTTGTTACTGGTGGATATGTGTTCAAAAACAGACTTTAATCACACAGCGTCTGGCGCTCTATGCTACAGCGCCCAGATCCAGAGTGCCGACGCTGTGTGTGTGTGTAGTTTTTTGATGCTGAAATATGGTGTGAGTCGCTGAGAGTTGGTCGCACTGAGCTGGCGCTACCTCTCGCTACCTGCAACGCTGTACTGGTGTTAGAGCGCCCAACACTCTTTCATCAATGCCGGCCAGGTTACTACAGCGACTGAGGTGCTCTGTTACAGCGCCCGATAGCCGATCATAGCATATACTAGCTATACAGACGCTCATCTACCGATACCTGGCGCTAGTAATGAATCAGCCTCCCCATGGCACTCCCCTACATAAGGGCCTGAGAAGAATGGTCGAGGGCAGGAGGAAGAGCAGAAGACCAGTAAGTAAAACCTGTCAAATGCAGAATCAGGAGTTTAAAGGGAACAGAGGGAGAAGTTTGGGGAGTTTTTGAGAACTCCCCAGACTGTCCAATGTTCCTATTTAACATTTATCCCTTATTTATATATACACATGGTTTAAATAGATATACTGTACATAATAATATATTATACTAAAACAGTGATGGTAATGTTCTTTAGCCCAACCCCTTTTTCCTCTATGCCTTGATGAGAGAGACCTTAGGGATGGAATTTGAAAGGTCTACTTTTACCCGTTTAAGATGTATAGATAATATGAAAATGTAATAAGCAAAGCACAACTTTCTTTTCTTTAATTTTAAATTAATTCATTTGACGTTAAGTGCCAACGGGAATATGACAACCACAATCTCTATGTAAACACTTGAATGCCTCGTGTCTTTGCAAAGCCTCGTGTCTAATTGAGGCATAGGTTCTACTATTAAATGGAAAGAATCCATTGTGCATTCAATGGCCAAGATTTTTTTTGTTAATCTTTTTTATTTTGCATGGAATCCTAAATCAGACAGCCATGAATTCTGTTTATCTGTAGGGCAATCCATCAAGGGCATTGGAGCTGCAAGTTAGTGGAGCTCAGGACACACCTTAGGATGAAGAGGAGGGTTGTCGGGGTTTAGGAGGTGCAGTAATTGGGTGTCTGACCACAAAGAGTTTATTAGAAGAAGGAGCACCCAGAAAGTCATGCAAATCACCAATTGATATTCCTGCATCATATTCTCACGTTCACCATTTCAGGAATGCAGAAGCCACGTCTCATCTGTGCCACGTCCCCTCCATGGACCCTTCCAGATAAAGTACCTGGGTGTACCACTGGCCAACATGATTTGCCATCAATAACTTTGGTCACAAATTGTGCGCGTTTCTGGCTAACCACTTATTGTGGGTCTAAAGCCAAAATGATCTATAGGGCTACTTTATCCCCCTGTGTGAAGAATCCTCAAAAATGATTAAAGTCTGCAACACAAAATAAGGTGTTATGGTTTCTGCACCAAACAGTTTGTAGGGCAGCTTTAAAGTGGACCAAAACCCAGGATTTTGACTATCCTGGGTTTTGGTCCACTCCCCCGGGGCACCCCCGATCAGGGGTGAAAGGTGCTATGTGAAACCCCCCAGATCTACCGCATCAACTCACCTCACCGCAGTCCTACGGTACATGCGCAGCCGCTCGTCCAACCAGCGTGCTCGGAGCCGCTGAGCTATGCGACCTTTTTCGCTCAGCGGCTCCGAGCGCGCTGGTGGCCGCATCTCGCACTTCCCTCTAACAGTCCACATCAGCCATAGAGCATGAGCGATAAAATCATCCATCTTTTATTGCAGTCGATTTAAAAAGCCATCACAGCATACAGAGCAGTAAAAAGCATAGCAAGAGCAAACCCTTCGTCAACGCGTTTCGAGCCGGGGCTCTTAATCATGATTATCAATAAAAGATGGATGATTTTATCGCTCATGCTCTATGGCTGGCACTCCATTATTCCAGATAGTTACTACGTCAGAGGTGAGCGCTCTGTGCCGTGTTCCTATAGCCTGAGCGTATATGCATGTTCATGGGATCTGTGGCTGGCAATCTTTGCATGAAGCGCGTCTGTGTCGGCCATTCACAAATGGCCAGCGTGGGCACCCGTCCTGCTAGAGGGATAGCGGGGATGCAGCCGCCGTTGGACCGGGATTAAGGTAAGTTTAGTGGACGACCTGGGGGTTTCCCACAGCAGGGCATCCCGATTTTGGATTCCCCACGGGGAGGGAATGGATCGACCCGGGAATCTTATAGATTCCTGGGCCGATCCAGCTGGGTTTTGGTCCACTTTAATACACAAATGGCAGCAGATGTTTACTCTGGCAGACTCTCCAACTCCTGTGCAGGAGCTCTCTGGAAGCTGGTTGCAGCACAGCCTGCGGTATTTGTAGATGACCTACAGTGTACCAGATTATTCCATTCTGCACCAGAGAGGGTCCTGGTTCATAGAGACCCTCACCTACCCCCTCACATCATCACTGAGCCCTGCCCAGCTTTTCCTAGCAGAACTCCATCCAATGGGGCCCAGGAAATAGCTGCACACATGCCACAGTCACAGCTTCTGCCATAGGAAACCTGCTACTCTGGAGCCACAGAGTATTTTCTTCTCTGCATCATAATTGGCACAATGTTGGACAATACTAAAGACTTTAAAGTGGAACAAAATCAGGGATTTTCACAATCCTGGGTTTTGTTTCTTTTTCCGGGGGCATCCCAATTTGGGAAGGCTGCTATGTGAAAACCCCCATTTGCCCCCGTAAAAGCTTACCTTTCCCCTGTCCAGTGGCGCATGCAGGGGCTCTAATCCAATCAGCGCCATTTACCGTGCATATTTAATAGATCTGTTTAGACAAAGGACTCGACAATCGGGAGCAGAAGCGGCAGCATCTTTGTTTTCTCTTTAGAGTGTGCGAGTTTCTGGCCCCAGCCTATCTGAACAGCTGGGTGCATGGGTGCACCTCAACTTAGAGATTATTGAATACCTCGCTGCGGGAGCTGGGCGAGTTTACCAGGAATCGGGGGGGGGGGGGGGGGGTTCGCACAGCAGGGCATCTTGATTTGGGATGTCCCAAGGGCCGACCCTGGATATTTTTTTAGATTGCAGGGCCAGCCTGGTTGTGTTTTGTTCAGCTTCAATGATCAAGACAGCCCAAATCAGGGTGATGGCCAAAAGGGACCTAAAGTCATTTTTGAGTATATGTCTGCTTTAAGAGGCCTGCAAACTGGGCAAAAAAACATTTATCCTCCCATGTAAGGGGCAGTTGTGGCCTAGAGGTAAGGGAGCGGACTTGTGACTGGAGGGTTGCAGCCTGGGACATGACTGAAGTGCTCTTGAGCAAGGTACCTAACCCCCCAACTGCTCCCCAGGCGCCGTAATTAGGGCAGCCCACCGCTCCGGGCACGTGTACACTCACTGCACGGGTGGGCTAAACGCGGAGGATACATTCCTATGTGTGCGCAAGCATACAATGGCCATCTATGCATTAAAAAAAAAAAAATTTACCCGCTGTTATCTAAAAAAAAAAAAAAAAATATATATATATATATATATATATATATATATATATAATAAATTGGCAACTAATCAGAATGGTTTTTCGCTATAGTGAAGATTCTTGCCTTTCTCCCATGTGGCTGTGTCTTACTGCTTTTGAAGAGGACCAAAACCCACTCTGGAATCTATGAGACTCCAGGCATACCTGGGAAACCCCCCTGGTTGTCTGCAAACTCACCTCTGTTCCTGGTCAAACGGAACATGCACGAGCAGCAGCCGCATGCCCGCTATCCCTTTAGCAGGGCGCATGCCCGTGCCAGGCATTTGTGAGTAGCCGGGGCAGGCACCCTCCCTGTTAGGAAGTAGCGGGGGATGCGGCCGCCAGCGCGTTTGGGTCAGCTTGTATTAGACGAGCTCCTGGACGAAAGAGCTTGAGCGTATCCGAGCGCACTGATTGGATGAGCGCCCAAGCATGTGTCCTAGGACCGGGAAAAGGTGAGTTTGTTTGGGTGGCCTGGAAGGTTTCACACCGGGGGGCAAAAACCAAAACCCAAGATAGTCAAAATCCTGGGTTTTGGTTTACTTTAAATAACTTTAAATAACTGGAGTAGAGGTATCCAAGCAGGGGTATACGTAGGCTGGGAGGAGCCACACCTAGCAACAGGTAATACCTGGCGCTCTGGAAGCTAGAGCGCCGGCGCTATACGCTGAGCCGCCGGTAATGATGAATCGTACGCTACATGTTGCTGTTAAAGTCACTCACCAGATTTGCTTTCATAAATGTGGTTTGCGTACAGCGCCCGGTGTTCACCAGATGCTGCCTGCCGCAACAAGGCGCTGCCTGGCGCTATCCCTTGATGAACAACCCCCATAATTAATAAGGAGTAGGAGGAGAAACAATGTCGGGGCTTCCCTGACCTTCTGGACCCCAGTGCAGCCGCACCCCCTCAAGTTATGCCCCTGATTCACTGTAATTGGTGGCAGCTTGAGGAGTACATTCAATATGGACAGCAGGGCGCCGATGCAATTGCATGGGTGCACCGAAGCGCAGTTAAAAAAATTGTCAAAGCAGACTTGCCCAATTCATCTGTACTCCATTATGACATTAAGCAATATACTTATACTTCATGTGAGTCACAGTGTTCATTCTCTGTTGTTGAGCTCCCTCTGCTGTTGAAATTAATATCTAAAGTATATTTAAATGTAATGTTTTTTTATAGGTTTACATTTTACATTGCTTAATTTAATGTCATCATGTGACAATAATTCCCATTTAAATATCTGTTGATTCCTATTCACAGCTGCAGGTGACTGAGGAGGACCTTTGGATTCGTAGCTATGGTAGACTTTATCAGAAGCTCTGCTCGACTACTGGGGACATACCGATTGGGATCTTTCGCACAGAGATCCACATGCTGCCAGCTTCAGAGGTATAAACTATATTTTTGCAATATAGAGAATCGTTTATTTAATGAATTATAAACCATCTCATTCCTAATGACCACCATTGCTAGAAAATTGGAAGAGTTTTAAATCTGGATATTTGGGTGAAGCTGGTTTTAGTTCTAGATAGCATATAGGGGCATCTCAAATCAGGATGCCTTTCTGCAAATCCCCTGCCAGGAATCCCAAGACTATACTCACCGCTTCCACATACCTCCCACAGCTGCCGTTCATGTGACTGATGGCAGCCAATCGAGTTTGCCAGTCTGGCATTCACATGGCACAAGCAAACCTTATGGGCTGTTAGCAGTTAATTTAGGCAGTGAACCCCAAGGGAACATGGCCAGGTTGAGTATGTACTGTGTCCCCTGGGCTTCCCCAATGTCCCTGTGCTGTGCATGTGGGAGGGCCCACCAGTCAGTTTTGACTAGAGGTCCTCTCAAGGACTTAAGGCTGGGCCACACATCTACTCTGGGAAAGAGCGTGCAGTCTAAAAAGCCTTTAATCCCTCTAGTGGACAAGTGCCCTAGACCCACCTTTCAGTATGGCAAACCCAGGCAGTAGGTTTGATCCATGGTCGTGCGCCAGAATACCAAAAGTAAACGCTTCTGCATTCGCCTAGGCACCTGATTTATGGTTATGCACCTCGCACCAAATGGCATGCGCACGGGGCGAATGCAAAATTCCTCTTCAGGCACCTTCTGCATGAAATTCTGCTCTTTTGATGCATAAATGGTCCTACAAAATGCGCATTTGGCTGGCTAACCCCTAAATGGTCCCGATGGCCCCCCATGTTTCTCCCCTTTTTTTACTGTTTCCCTGTCACTTGTGTTCTCCTTAAATTTTGGTGTTGTTTTTTTATTGGAGATATCCTGATTCCAGTTGTTTTTCTCCATGCTTTGTCCCAGATGTTCTTTTTACCCCTCCCTCCCTGCCCTGTTTTGCGAATTACAGCTTATTAATTGCGCTACAAATGCTTTTTGTTTCATTTTATTTTATCAACAGTTGGCCCAATGTACACCTTTTTGTTGTTTTTATCTTTTTTAATATTTGTCAAGTGTGACAACTTTTTAAAGTGGACCAAAACCCAGGATAGTCAAAAGTTTTGACTATCCTGGGTTTTGGTCCTTTCCCCGGGGGCACCCTGATCAGGGGTGCCTCACTGTGTAAAACCCCCCAGGACGCCCGAACGGACTCACATCTTCCTGGTCGCACGGCGCATCTAAGAGCAGCGGCTCTGACAGCCGCATCCTCCGCCTCCGTCTAACAGGGAGCATGCCCGCGCCGGCCTTTCACAAAAGCCTGGCGCGGGCATGCGCACTGCTAGAGAGAAGCGAAGGATCTTAGACGCGCCGTGCGACCAGGAAGAGGTGAGTTGGCTGCGGCTATCTGGGAGGGTTTCACACAGTGGGGCACCGCGGATCGGGGTGCCCGTGGGGAAAGTACCAAAACCCAGGATAGTCAAAATCCTGGGTTTTGGTCCACTTTAACAATTTTTTTTCTCCACAAAACAAAAAATAGTAAAAATACCCCCCCATTTTTTTTCTTTCATTGCTAAAAAAGCATGCCAGGAATGAAATAAGCCTGTCAGTCAGATTTAGTTAGATATAACACTTTCTATACACTGGCTGATCAAACCATTAAGCAATTGGTCAGATAAGCTTATGACTGGTTACTTTCTGATATTATTATATATTATACAGAACCATTAGTTGTAATACTAACACCTATTGTAGTCACAGGTCTCTATTAGTGTGGAGGACTATGAAGACACCAGGGAGACTCGCTGGGGAGATACACAAAACCGGGGCCCACACCGCAACTCAACTTCTAGTGACCAGTCTGAACACCCTTTACTGCGCAGGAAGAGTATGCAATGGGCAAGGAGGCTGAGCCGTAAGGGAGCAAAGCAGCCTGGGAAATCAGCATCCGAAAGAATCAGCCAGCAGAGGATGAGTCTCTACAGGAGGTCAGAGCGCCAGGAACTCAACGCTTTGGTGAAAGCCAGAATGAAGCATTTGGGCCTTTCCACAGCAGAATACAGTAAGAGAACACTTACCGTTATTATTACCAATAAACAACTCACAGACAAGTTAATGTTTCACTGTTTTGCCACAGTATGACAGACAGAAATAGGCTGAAGCATATGCTTCTCTCTCCCAGCAAAGTGTGACTCAAAGAAAGGGGCTATATGACTTTAAAGGGCCACTCCAGCCCCTGTGTAAAATATTAACATACCCTTCACCCTGCCAGCTTCTATTAGCGGTAAAGCATGTGTAATAGAATGACCCTCACCCTTTGAAGCCGCACGGGTAGCGGCGGGCGCGTGGGTGTCTTTTGCTGCGGTCCCCCTTTCAGTGTGTTGCTGTGGCTGCTCTGTAAATTTGGGTAGTATCACTTTGATTCAGGCTGGCACAGGTTTTACAGTGTGCTATTTGGCTACATATGACCACCTGTTGTATTGGCTTTATGTCTGGGGATTGTTGTGGGGTTAGATTTCTAGTTACACGTTTAGGTTTAGGTACAATATGTATTGTTTTTTAATATAGGAATTGTTTAGCACTTGGCACTTTATATAGTTGTTTTCATGAAATTGTGTATTATTACTGGTTTAACATTATATTTGTATCATGATTACTTTTTGCATATAGATGTTTTACACCTTATATAATATTTTTCATGCACATAGGTGGTCTCTTTCACTTAAAGGGGCCCATTTTGGGTCCTTTTTGTGCCGGCACAAAAATACTTGAGGGTGTGTATATATACCTGTATATGTATAGATATATACAGATCCTCTATATACTTACTTTATTTATATAGTGAGTAAACAGCACACAGATTTTTCATAATATTATTTTGACCACTTGGATTATGATTAGGGATGAGCGAACCGGTTCGGACGAACCGGAATTCGCTCCGAATTTCAGGGAAAATTCGATTCGGCACGAACCCGAATTTTTTTTGGTTCGTGCCGATCGAATTTTCCCTGAAAAAAAAAAAAAAAAATGCCGGCATGGTGGGAGCGGGCAGGCCGGCTGCGCTGTCAGCGGGCGGCGGAAGCCGGCCCGCTGACAGCGCAGCCGGCCTGCCCGCTCCCACCATGCCGGCATTTTTTTAAAAAGCAAACACTTACCTGCATGGTCGGAGCGTGGAGGCCGGCGCCGCTCTCAGGTGCCCTCTGATGACGCGTCCTCTCATGACAGCTGAGAGCGGCGCCGGCCTCCACGCTCTGACCATGCAGGTAAGTGTTTGCTTTTTAAAAAAAATGCCGGCATGGTGGGAGCGGGCAGGCCGGCTGCGCTGTCAGCGGGCCGGCGGCGGCCCGCTGACAGCGTAGCCGGCCGACCTGCTGCCACCATGCCGGCATTTTTTTTTTTCAAATGAGCGATTCGTCAAAGTTCGATTCGGGCGAACCGGAATTTCTTGGGGAAATTCGGCGAATCGCCCGAATCGAACTTTCAAGAAGTTCGCTCATCTCTAATTATGATGGTTGTATTTATTGGAAATGATATGAAGGGGGACTCACCTTGTTTTTAATATGTCTTGTGTTGTATAGTTGTCTTTAGATGTTTTTATGATGAGTCATGTATAAATAAAATGAAATATTTTTGAAGATATATATATGTTAAAATTTTTTTGGGTGCTCCACATAGGGAGGGAGGTGTGGTCTTTCACGTCCACTCCATATAGAGCTGTTGTATCCATAGTGGGTGCGAGCACAAGTAATTGGATAGGTAGTGCACCCCACTATAATAATTTCATGTGTAATAGAAGAAATAGAAAATACACCCACCTTCACCTGTAATCCAGCAGATGCCGCAACAATCGCCCTTTAAATCTCAGGGTCACAAGACATATTTCTGTTGACATGTTTTACCGCACATTATACAGCACAGCCAATCACGGGGATTCAAATCAGCTCACAATATAACGGGCAGGCTGATTTATCACTAACGCCAGGTAACGACAGATGAGCGTCTGTAGCAGGCATTTCAGAGCACCCGCTAATAGTCGCTGTGCTTGGCCGTGGTTCGCTAGTTCATAGCGACTCAGTCGCTGTGCAGCAATGATGAATACATTGTGGGGAGTTGCTATATGACCAGTACAGCGCTGTATGGGAGCGCATGTTAGCGACTGGTCAGTGCGACCGACTCACAACATATTCATAAAAAAAAAAAAAAAACAGCCTCACACACCTCTGGCGCTTAAAAATGCTTAGCTGTAGCCCAGAGCGCTGGAGGCTGTGTGATTAAAGGTTGTTTTTTAACATGTATCCACCAGTAACAAAGCGAAAACATATGGAATTACATTGTAATGACATTGTAACATGAACACATTAATGCCAGACCTGTAATGTCAATTCTGCATAAATATATAAAATTTAAAAAGAAAATGAAAAAATAGCTTTTTCAAGGCCAGGAGAGATCCCAACATTATTTGAGAATAAAAAAAAAAATAATAAAACAAAAACCCTGTTTAAAGAGAAATAAAAGGACGTCCATTGAAATGTATGGGAGAACGACAGGTAGCGAGAGGTAATACATGGCGGTCATTGCAAGGCTGAACGCCGGCGCTGTACGCTGATGGATAGTGATGAATCAGACGCTGCATGGCGTTATCCCAGTCGCTCCACAGATTCTGCTTGATAAATGTGTAATTGCGTGCCGTGTCCGGCGTTTACCTGCCGCTACCTTTCATTTACAAGGCACTACCTGACGTTATGCCTTCATGAATAAGGGCCTAATTTATTTAGACACCAATTTAAAAAAAAAAAAAACTGAATAAAATTGTATTCATCAAATACATAAATTACATACTTACTGGGTATTTGGCAGAGAGGATAGAAGAATGGGTAGAGGACTAAAACACAAAAACAAAGATCAGTATTGGCAGAATAAGGAATAGAGGAAAGCAGCGAATAGGCTTCTGGATTAAGAGAAGAATCTTACAAGTTTGGGCAGCCGTTTCATGGTGCCATATGGAGAGAGCTCGGGTCTAAGTAAGATTCATTACGAACGCCAGGTAGGGGCAGGTGAGCGTCTCTATATGGGCGCTTAAAGTGACCGTTTGTAGATGCTGTAAACATATTTCGCGCGCTGTAACATAGCACCTCAGTCGCTGTAGTAACCTGGCCGGCATTGATGAATGTGATGTATGTTGGGAGCTCTAACACCAGTACAGCGCTGCAGCAAGCGAGAGGTAGCGCCAGCTCAGTACGACCGACTCACAAAAAAGGAAAGTGCTCCTCACAAAAAAGGAAATAAACACAGCGTCGTTTTTTCTTTGTATTGTGTAGGGTAACTACAGGGCTATCTACTGGTAGGCTCCTGAGGGTCATTTTAATGTTGGGCACCAATATTATAGAGTTTCTTCTTGATAATTTGGTTGTTTCTCTTCTAGTGGACATTATGGACACAGATAATTCTTTATCTTATATCCTTATAAATCCTTCTCCGGATACCAAGCTGGAACTAAATGATGTTGTGTAAGTTCCGACTTTTTCACGTATCTTAAAATCTTAGATTATATAAAAAATGCTGTACCTTATGTATTTTAAGCAAAGACACTTTGTTCTCTTTAATCTCTGTGTTGGGCTGGGAAGAGCGTGTCATGGCACAGCTTTATGTGTGTTGAGCATGCTCTGTTGTGATCTGAGACAGCTACAGGACCAATAGGATGTGGTAAATATCTAGCGGCATCAGGTGCTCCAGCTTATATTTGGGGGCAGTCTGATGAACTGGATAACTGCCTGGAGCTCAACACTGGCCTATTTTTTCTGTTGTAGAGTTGAAATATTGAGGGAAATCAGTGGGTACTGTACTAGAGAAGTGATACATAAACCACACTGTACCTATAACTGGCACTCCCTTTCAACCCCAACGATTTATTTAACTTCTTTACTGTATATTGTGAGGAAGAGAGGTCCTATATAGTTTATTAACCATATACTTTTTAACAGGTACCTGATACGCCCTGATCCTCTGACCCTCGTTCCCAATAATGCCAGAAAAGCCAGCGTTACTCGGACTGAGGGAGCAGACTCCAAGAACAGCACGCATCTGTAAACCATTATCCGAGGACCATTGAAGACTACAATGAGATAAGGACAAGAGGAAGAAGATTAAAGGAACTGATGCTTTATTTGAATCACAGATTTTGGATGTCCATCCTGACTCCATAGCTACCATCTGAATGAACAGAACGTGGCTTCTTGCTTTATATTAACCATGGCTTGCTTTATCTCCTGTTAATCTATATTTAACTTCTCCAGTGTTAGCTCCTTGGTGTTGCGTTCATAATAGTGGACTATTATGAAGGGTATGATATGGAGCAAATAGACGTGAAGGTTTTGGCAGGTTTTTGTATTATAATTACCCAGCCTCAGACATGCCAAGTAACTAATGACTTACACTCAGGTCTTAGGTTGCACTAGAGTAGCCATAGAGAATATAGTGTCCAACTTTCCCTACCAAAATTGGTTCTACAACTCAGATGGTCGATTTCACTAGGCTTAGCTAGATGGGTAGACAGGTCCTATTGATTTTCAGTCCAGCCTTTATATAAGCCTCGATATATCTTCATCCCAAAGTTCAAAAATGCTATCAAGAGTTGGGATGACAGCACACAAGGTCGTTGTCTAACCACTGAAAGTCCAGGCTTGGACTGGTCACTGTAGGCGTTTTGTAGTTTTTAAAGCAGTAGGTAGCTAGGTCTAACCGAATAAATTTACTCTTAAAGCTCTGGGCAAATAACAAATTGTAATCTAGTCATTAATAATATGCTTAATGTGTTTTGAATACCGCTAGTATATGAAATATCTCTTTATATTACATTTTTATGTGCGACACAACATAAAGTTTCTCACACAGTACTGTCAGTTCATCATGTTTTGGGCACTGGAGGCTGACAGTATGTAGACAAGTGTGTTGACAACTAATCAGAGTTTACTGTGCAAGACTTGGAAGACTCAGGAAGCTTAAGAGAACTGATATTGTCAACAATTAAATCATCCTTCTTGCTATACAGGGCTCCGAGGATGGCTAAACTGCATTGCATACATTCACATCCATCAAGATCTTCTGAAACTAACTATGTTCCTGTGGTGTGCTGGGTGGAGGAACCTGCAGTAGATGAGATCCAGCTTAGGATATCTGTAGAAAGACACAACTAATGGTGGTTCATAGACATTTTGAAGGCATCTAATTCCACAAAAGAAGGTCTATATCACCAGCTTATACAGGGTTTTTGGTACCAGACTCTTTTTTTATGACGGAGCTGAATGTTAAGACTGTCTGATAAGTAGAACAGTGCTGGGTTACAAGAGTTATGTCACTTGTGTGGGATATTTTTTGGTAGCCCACGATAACTACAGCGCTAAACCCAGGTAAATTTTGCCATGATGGATCAGGTCCAGTATTGAGCCAGGCCTTTTAGGTAGATTTAGATGATATTTATGATCAATATAGGCCAAAAAGCCTTGGTGTGGGGGTGTAGTTGGGAAAGAGGATTGGGTATCCTTGCTCATAATATACACCTATATTTTTACACTTCTGCAATAATCAAAGATTGTTCTATTTTTTAGAAGGTGCAATATACGGGGTGGGCGTTTGTGATGGTTCTGGGATGCGTTACAGCATCTGATGGGGACCGTGGTTATGCATTGTACTGTTTTTATATACACAGGACCAGATACCATACATGTTTTGGGTCATATAATATGATAAGGAGAAAGTACAAAGGAAAGATCATAAGAAAAGCCCAAAATACAGACATAAAGCTCACACCACTTCAGCAATCCTTCTGTTTTTCACTAAAGGTGTCCAGTGAGATCCATTGGGAAGGTAAGTATGTCTTGATTATTAGCCCTGATGGTCATAAGGTCAATTTGTTCAGCAAACATGACACGGCGGAAGTTGTGAGTTTTCTGCCCATATTTTGGGTTTTCTGGGTGGTAGTTTCCCTGAAGTACCCTTTTGGGTTTAGGCCTGGGGGTAAAAAATACATATATACATACCTGTAATAAAGATAGTGCAAAAAAGAACAGTTGAAGAAACAAGATATTTTTATTTCCCTTTATTTTGTTTCACACTTCTATCTCTCTGTCTTCCTATCCTCTTTTATTTCTTTCTTATTTCTCTTATTTCTTATTACCTTCCTTTGCATCTTATTCCAGTTTTTCTTAATTTCACACTCTTTTCATTTTGATTTCCCCTTTTTCTTTGCATTTGTATTTCTCTTTTTTCCATTTCCCCTTATTATTTTTTCTCCTGTGCTTTTTATTTAATTTTTTCAGTTGTTTAATGTACCTTTTTTTGTGTTTTTTCCATTTTTCTAATTTCCTTGTTTTTCTGTTTTTCTTTTGGAATGATTTTTGTGCTTGTCCTTGTTTTTTCTATTGTACTTTCTTTCTTTTCCTGCATATTTGTAGTGCAGCCTGTAAGTGCCCTTTGGTTTCGACTTGGAGATAACTGTGTGTCAATGTGGAGCTCTGATTTTGATTTGTTCGTCTTATGTCTCTGTGTCTTTTTAGTGTACTGCCAAGTCTTGGTACCGGTGTCAAGTCTAAACAGTGCCATTTTCTTGTGTGCCCTATGTCTGTCAGGTGCCAATTGCTGTGGGGATGTCTGCTGTAGAGTTAACCTATTCTCTGTGATGTATAGATGCTGAGATATCCCGCTGTGTGTGCCAACCTAGAAATGCCAGGTGTGCTGAGCCTGGAATGTAGACAGTCCCCAATGTAGGACTGCAGTGCAGATGTTTAATCGGTCAGAATGTAACGGGATCATCATCCCAATCATTAACACTGTGATACATATTGCTAAATAAAGACTGATTAACACAAACATCTGCTTTTCCTCCTTCATTTGTTATAACGTTGCCGCTCTGTCTTACAGAAAGCGCCAAGTATGGCTGCAAGATCCTGTAAATGATGCAAACTCTAGTATTCACCAAAACCAGTTTCATATCGGGTTCTTAGCCCACTGAGAAGAGAATATGGGACATGTCAAGAGTGTTTTCATGTTAACAAAGCCTAGCCACACCATCTATAACAAGTCCATAAATGAACAGGGCAGCCAGTACTACTGAAAACAAAAAACATCCAACATGTATTTTGATGGATTTCCAGACAAAATAAAATACACTTACCCCCCTTTAGCAAGCTTGATCCAACATAATTCTTTGGGGCAGCAGCAGTTCTTTTTCAGAGCAATCAGCTCCATAGCTGGACGTGTTCCCATCAGGTTCCTGGTATGCATAGCAGCGATGGTTCCTTCAGTGATACTCTGAATTGCAGCCAAACGCACACCTATGGCTGGTGAAGAAGAATTAGCATTGGAGTGGAAACTGGCTCTGCGCAGGATTCAGTAAATGAGCATTTGGGCGGGCAGGTAAGTGATTTTAGCCTGGACAGACAGTTTAAAGGACATAGAAAAATGAGGACATGTCACATCCAGGTAAATATCTACCAACGTTTTTGGAAGGTGCACCGCAATGTAATTTATGAGTAGGTGCGTACGTAGGTGCGTATGAGTAAGGGAAACATGAAACCTACAATATACACACAGGAGATCCTAGACTAATCCCCAAAACCCTTAGAGAAGGCCGCACACTGAATATAAAAAAATATATAATTTTAATAGATATAATGTACATAAAAAAATACACTAATCTAAACACATACAATTTAAAAACACAAAAAACACAAGCGAAGGGATCTCAGTCAGTGGTGACTAACATATATGAAGTTTAGATGATGCTGCCATTACTGTGTAATGTAAACCACATGATATAAGTGCTGATGGTGGACCCAGATAAAGACACAATTAAATAATGAGTTAATGGCAATGAAAAAATAATGGAATCAATGTGCTAATAAAGTGGATTGATAACTACTTAAACTCTTAATGTGCAAGAAAAAACAAAAAGACAAAAAAGTGCTAGGTGCATTTGCTATATATAAATAAATCCCAAGCGTGTGATATGTGCAAAGAATCTACAATATTGTATTATGAGCTGTGTGTGTAGCCCAAGGACACTAAACAGCAGTGAGTACCATGTAATGAACAAGATATATGCAGACAACAGACTTACATGAAGTTGAGCCCAGCTGGGCCACCAAACAATTAATGATAAAAAACGTCATATAGCAGCATACAAAAATAAATAAACCTTGTATTACATCACCATGTCACCAGGGATCCCCCGCCGTAGCCGCCACCGACGCGTTGCGTGTCGCCAAGACACTTCACCAGTGTGCGGCCTTCTCTAAGGGTTTTGGGGATTAGTCTAGGATCTCCTGTGTGTATACATCCAGGTAAATATCAGACATTTTTGACAGGATGCACATCCTTAATCATGCAAACACATAATGCTGTTGTCAGGGATTTCTCAATGGAGAAATCCTCTATTTAAGTGTGACCAGAAATTTGAGATCCGTGAGACAGAGAGACTATGAATATGCAGCAAACTGTGTTTAATTGTGATAAGCAAGCAAACATTTACACTCAGGTTGCTATACAAACAAAGGTGGAGTGAGGAAAACATACATGCATAATATCCAGTGGAAGTCCAAAGTCCAAGATGGATATAAGGCAAAGCAGAAAGGAAAACTAATGGCAAAGGTGTCAGTCTCCTCACTTACCTTGCCCTTTAAAGCATCGAATGCGTGCTAGGCCACTGTCTGCATGCAGCAGCAGACATGCTCACCTGGGTGTTTGTTGCAGAGCAGGCTGTTCACCTGTCGCATGCTCCACAGCGACACTTAGTGTTCAGCCCATTGGAAGTACACAAAAGCCTAGAGTGTAAGCTCTTGGGCTTGATTTCACTTCCTGGTCTCCTGAGTCTGAATGGACAGGAAGTGACCTCACCCAGACTCTGACTCATCCCTCCCTGTTCTAATTGATAGCCATATTTAAGAAGACTGCTGGCCTGCAGCCATTGCTGTGTTATCAGCTTACTTCCTGGACTCTGTTTCCCTGACTCCTGAATATCTGATCTGAATACCTGGATTTACACTTGTTTTCTGCCAGCCTCTGACCTCGGATTCATCCTTGAACTTTTCATTTGCTCTTGGGATTATTTTTCTTCACTTCGCCCCACACCTGGAGCTCAGCTCAGCTCTTCCCATGGTTATAGCCAGGAGGCTTGACAAAAGGTAGGAGTCCTGGGTTCAGAGTTCAAGTATCAGAGTTCAGGTTTCAGGGATCAGGGTACAGAAGACAGATTCAATGCTGATCCCCCTGAGGCCATGTGTGGATCAGCTTATATAGGCCAGGCAATGTCAAAAGTGCAAACTCATTTCCAGGAACTCTGCAGAACAGTGCCATCTGCTGGTCAAGCTGCATACAACAGAGAAAAGTCCCAGAAAGGAGCAGCCGAAAGCTAAGGAGGAACTCCAGACATGACATTACCTCCCCTCTCACCAGGCGGGCACGAACGCCTTTAAACAACTGCTCCGCTGGATGGGTAAGACTGGTAGAAATCCAGGCAGGGACATTGCAGGCATAAATCCAGGCAGGGGCAAAGCAGGCAGAAATCCAGACAGAAATCCAGCCAGGGACAACACAGGAGGCTCACACCCAGGGAGCTGGGAGATGGGAGGCTCACACCCGGGGAGCTGGGAGACGGGGATATGGCCCGATGCAGGCGAAGACTTGGCAGACATCCCTCCAGGGTCAAAGTTCAAGAAACAATGGCCAGGGGGACCGGGAACTTCGAGGCAGTGGCCATGGGGACCAGGACCTTCGAGGCAGCGCCCAAAGCCACTGAATCCTTTAGAATCAGAGCCTAGGTAACCAGAATCAAAGCATACTGCAACTCTAGGAAACCCCTCAAGGCCTCCTAGAACCAGTGGGAAGAAATCATGTGCGAACCGAGGTGTTTTAAAACCGCCGGCACATAAGGGATCTTCAAGACCTTCTTTCGGAATACCAGAGGGACAGTGATCAGGATCAGCCTCGGCAGGGCGAACGGCCTCAGCAGGGTGATTGGGCTCGGCAGGGCGATCGGCAGACTCGGCAGGGCCATCGGTAGACTTGGCAGGATAATCAGGCACGACAGGATAATCAGGCATGACAAAAGGTTTGGGCTGAAAAAATACCATTTTGTGAATACTCACCTTGTAAAATGGGTATTATAAGTATGTCACACACCCCGCTTCAAGATAATCATTACATGTGGGTAGTATGGTCTGAAGAGGGCGATTTGCAGAGATGATTGGAGGAAAGAAAGCCCCTCCCAGTCCATAAATACCTGGGACCTCCCACTCATTACCCAGTATAAAGAAAGCAGTAAGGTAAGGGACCAGGAAGAGCCAAATATTAGTCATAACAACGCAAGGTTCACAAAACAATGGATCCAGAATACAAAAGGGCGGGTTGAAGCGGGGTGTGTGACATACTTATAATACCCATTTTACAAGGTGAGTATTCACAAAATGGTATTATTCTAAGTATGTCACACACCCCGCTTCAAGATAATCATTACATGTGGGACATCCAAAAGCAGTGTCCATAAAGGGTGGGGATCCAAAACAAGGCATAAAGCACAACTTAAACTACTGCAGCCTGCAGAACTTTGCGGCCAAAAACAGCATCCGCTGAGGCCCAAACATCACCCTTGTAAAAACTTTGAAAAAGTGTGAACAGAAGACCAGGTAGCGGCCTTGCAAACTTGCTCAACAGAGGCCTGGTGCTGAAAAGCCCAGGAAGCCCCAACCGCACGAGTAGAATGAGCTGTAACACGAAGGGGAGGATTTCTCCCCTTAGCAGAAAAGGCCCCGACAATGGCCTGACGAATCCACTTACTGATGGAAGACTTAGCGGGCGCCAAAACCTTTCTTGGGCCCAGAGGGTACCACAAAGAAGGCATCAGTCTTACGAAAGGCAGACGTTACCACCAAATAGTACTTCACAACTCGAACCACATCCAGGGAATGCAGGACCCTCTCCTTTTCGTTACTGGGATTAGGACACAGAGAGGGCAAAACAATGTCTTGGTTTAAGTGAAAAGGCAGAAACCACCTTAGGAAGGAAATCCGGGTTAAAACGGAAAACCACCTTGTCCTGATGTCTTTCAAAATACGGGACCTGAATGGACAGAGCCGCCAACTTAGAAACACGCCGAACAGAAGTGATAGCTACCAAAAAGGCCACCTTCTGAGTAAGGGAAGACAAGGCAATATCATGCAAGGGCTCAAAGGGAGGACCCTGAAGAGCAGAAAGAACCAAATTCAAATCCCAAACCGGAATCAGAGCCTTCCTAGGGGGCCGCACGTGCGTAACCCCCTGGAAAAAGGTCTTAACCAGCGGATGAAGCGCAAAAGATCTTTGGAAAAACACCGCCAGGGCAGACACCTGCCCCTTCAGAGTATTAAGTTGGAGCCCTAGATCCAAACCATGTTGCAGGAACTCCAGGATTCTAGAAATAGAGAATTCCCTGCAAGGGAAAGCCCTAGTCTCACACCAATCAATATAAGACCTCCAAGTCCTATAGTAAACGGAAGAAGAAAACCTCTTCCTAAAGACCTTCCTCCTTCAAGATGGAGATTTCCGCAGCCACGCCGTCAAAGCCAGCGTTGGTAAATTGGGGCAACGTAGATGACCCTGTGTGTGCAGATCCGGCAGCAGGGGCAGAACGAACTGATCTTCTGCTAACCTTACCACGTCTGCGAACCAAACCTGTCTTGGCCACCTTGGAGCCGCCAGAATTGCTGACGCTCCTTCCAGAGCCAGCTTGCGCACTACTGTGCCTACCATGGGAAACGGAGGGAACAGATACAGAAACCCCAGATCCCTCCAGTTCAGGGACACGGCGTCCGTCGCGAAGGCTAGCGGATCCTTCACCAGAGACACAGATGCCAGAAGTTTGTGATTGTGACGGGAGGCAAAGAGGTCCACCATCGGTGAACCCCACCTGAGACAAATTGAACGAAACACCTTGGGACTGAGAGGCCACTCCCCCTTGCGGGCTGACCACCTATTCAGAGAGTCCGCCTCCGAGTTCTCTACTCCCGGAATGTGAACTGCCGAGATGCACGGGACGTGGCTCTCCGCCCAGTCCAGAATCAATGACACTTCCCTGAGGGCACTCCTGCTGCGAGTCCCTCCCTGGTGATTGATGTAGGCAACCGCCGTCCGATTGTCCGACCGAACCTGGACCGGCAAGCCCTGCAGGAGATGAGTCAGACGAAAAAGAACCATTCTGATGGCTCTCAATTCCAGAATGTTGATAGGCTCGTGGGCTTCCAGGGGTCCCCACAACCCCTGAAATTGCAGATCATTCCAGAAGCCCCCCCATCCTGAGAGGCTGGCATCCGTGGTGACCACCTCCCAACGAGGAGTCTGAAAAGACCTGCCCTTCAACAGATTGGTTGAGTTCAGCCACCACCTGAGTGGTCGGCGAGACATCAGAAAGAATTGATCCAGCGACAGAGGAGATCTGTCCCAGACAGACAATAGATGGAGTTGTAGTGTCCTCGTGTGAAACTGGGCAAAGGGGACTGCCTCGAAGGAGGCCACCATCAACCCCACCAGTCTCATTCCTAGTCGAATGGTCGGACAAGGAATGGACATGAGCGACCGAATCAATTCCTGAATCAAAAGAACCTTGGATTGAAGAAGGAACACTCTGGCCTGATCTGTATCCAGAGACATTCCCAGAAAGGATACTATCCTGGACGGGTAAAAGGAGGACTTGGGTTAGTTGATCACCCAGCAGAACCTCTCCAGAGTGGATATTACCGTCCTGGTGTCCAATTCCGCTTGGCTGAATGATGATGCCATGATGAGGAGATCGTCCAGATATGGCACTATGCGAATTCCCTGCGCTCTAAGAAGAGCCATCACCCCAGCGAGCACCTTGGTGAAAAACCCTTGGAGCTGTGGTGAGACCAAAAGGAAGAGCTACAAACTGAAAGTGCCGATCTTCCACCACAAACCTGAGGAATCTCTGGTGCGCGGGAAAAAATCGGAACATGGAGGAAAGCGTCCTTGACGTCTATGGACGTCATGAAGTCCCCCTGACGGAGAGCGCGGATAGCTGAACGACGCGATTCCATGCGAAATTTTCGCAGCCTGATAAACCTGTTGAGGATCTTCAGATCCAGGATGGGCCGGATAGAGCCATCCTTTTTGGGGACCGTGAACAGATTTGAGTAAAATCCCCGACCCTGATCTGATAGGGGCACTGGCGAGATGACCTATATCTCCAGAAGACTTGAAAAGCGCCTCCCGAAGCCCCTGTGCGGCAGGTGCGTCCGGGGGCACCCTAGACCTGAAGAAAAGCGGAGGAGGACGGGACTCGAACTCCAACTTGTAGCCGGAAGACACGACCTCCCGAATCCAGATCAGAGAGAAGTGTCGCAGCTGTCCCCCCACCCGCACGGGTGAGGGCGCCCCCTCATTGCTGAGCAGGCTTGTTCGCAGGTTTTGGGTTATGAACCCCAGTTGTATCCTGAGCGGGCACGTCCTCTGCCCCTATTCCAGGAATCTCCTCTAGTGGAAGGGAAGGCGAAACCTCTTCCTGCTCTGGATCCGCGAAAGGAATGATTGAAAGAAGCCGCCCCGCGAAAGGGACGTCGTTGCTTCTTGCGTTGAGGTAACTTACCCCCCTTAGCTACTGAATCCAATTTTTCTCCAAAAAGCCATAGCCCCACGAATGGGAGAGACGTCAGCGACTTTTTTGGCCCAAAGTCGGCCGCCCACTGGCGCAACCAAACTGAACGCCTTATAGTCACCATCAGAGCAGAAGCTCTCCAAGGCGGCTAACATGAAAGACAAGAATAACTCACAACGTTTAAGTCCCAGAAATTCGTCACTGTCCGGGTGCAAACCGGAAGATGACAACAAGTCTCTGACCACCGACCTGGTAGCCACCACCAGCAGAGATGAAGCGCAAAAAGGGCCGTATGGCTGCCCCAATACTGGCGAAACCATGACAAGCCATCTGGCCAATTCGTTTATCCCCTCCATCTTTAAGAGAAGAGCAATCGGGGTTATTCAAAAACGGCTGAATTGGATAACCCCAGAATTGGTGCATCCACCTCAGGGGGGGACGTCCAGCGCTTAACCATGTCCGAAGGGAAAGGATATCTTTTATCCCAACTCTGAAGAATGCCTGGGAGCTGAGCCGGCCTCTCCCATTCCTTAGAAATAATCTTATCAAAATGCCTTTGATTAGGGAATTCCAAGCGCGGCTTGGATTCCTCATAAAACTCCCCTTGTTGATGAGGAGCAACCTCTGGAGGAGAAATAGCCAGAACCTCAAACATCTGAGCAAGGACGTTAGGAGTATCCAAAGAACTCCCTGACCCCTTCTCAGAGTCCGCACCAACTAATAGCTGGTCGTCCGAATAATCCGATTCGTCAAATAGCTCCCCTTCCTCCAGAGGGGAGTAATCTGACCAATCCAGGCGATCCTCATCGTCATATTCAAATGTCGGTGGGACCGGTGACAAATGCTTTCTCTTAGCTGGAGCCTTCTTGGCAACCGCAGAAGAAATACATTTTTCAATATTAGTCAATCTAGCACACACATCAGATTGCGACTGCCCACCCGTGACAACGTCACACGGGACACGGGCCAAGACGGGGTGGGAAGGGGATGACGCCGGCGGTGCTGACCCAGACGTCTGGGGTTCTGACTGCCGTGTAATAGTCTGCTGTGCACATAGTATACATAGAAATACGTCATCCCCTGTTAGGGATACCCCACAGCCCATGGACTTCCGGGATTGCCCCGAGGGGAGCCCGGTATCTGGGGATGCCTCCATACGGTGAACTTATATGTAGTCGCAATGACCGAGGGAATTACGCTAGTAAGCAACCCGGGATGCCCTTATAATTGTCCCAAGTGGGAGGATTTTAACATGGAATTTAACCCAGGGACCCAAGGACCGGAAGAAGACCCCTTAAAACCTAAGGCGTTCTACCTGAAAGACTGCCGGATATAAAGGGTTACATATAAGTAAATATATATATATATATATATATATATATATATATATATAGGGCCCATAGGGCCACTCACTGTGCCTTCCTGCGTGAGGTAAATGGCGTCCACCACACACGCAGCTCACAGAGGCAGAGAGGAGCCTGTGGGCGTGGCCAGCGCTGAGCGCGCGATATGCGTAGCTCCGCCCCCTTACAGAGCGGAAAGCGGGCTCCGCAGTGGGTCTGCGCCCCTAATGGCAAAATGTGTGAGGTAAATTACCTCAGAAAAACACATAGCGCACACATATACCGGCGCCATGGCAAGAACAGCAGCCGCGGCGCCGGTAACCACAAAGACCCCAGGGATGTAATGGGTGCGGGCCGCGGCGACGCGCAATCGCCCGGCCCCGCCCACTGTGGCCAGCGCGTGAGGGGAGATCTCCCCTCACAAGATTAATGTAACCGCCAGCGCAAATAACCGCGCCGCGGCCATTGCGGTAGTCACCGCAACAAAAAACAGTAAAGCCAGGGGGACAAGCCAGCGCCAACAGCCGGCCCCACCCCCCAACTACAACTTCTGAGGAGAAAAGTTCTCCTCAGCTCTGGTGCCAGTAGCAGTGAAACAATGCACAATAAATAAATCCTAACTCTGAGGTAAAAAAGGTGGCCCCCGACATTTTATCCCCACCACCACAGGAGAAGGGCATCAGGAAAGGGGGGCCAAGGGACAGGGCATCCCAAACCGGGGTCACCAGCCCGGATAACCGCCTACCCTCTGGTACAGGGTCTCACGGTGGAGCATGGCTCCAGAGCACTAAAAGTGCCATTCTACCCTCACCCGGGATACAGCCTAGACTGGGAGGCATGTGTATTGGGACTTATAAAAAACATAACCGGGTGGAAATAGAGAGAAAAGCGGGCCGGGAATAAACCCGGCTACCTGAAATCCCCCTGTGCAAGGAGGAGACATCATCTTCTGACTTGCTCGCCGTCTGCAGAGATGAAAAACTGGGTAATGAGTGGGAGGTCCCAGGTATTTATGGACTGGGAGGGGCTTTCTTTCCTCCAATCATCTCTGCAAATCGCCCTCTTCAGGCCATACTACCCACATGTAATGATTATCTTGAAGCGGGGTGTGTGACATACTTAGAATACATACATTAAAGCAGGCTCACAAACAGGTATACAGGGTCAGGGTCACAGACAGACATTGAGCCAGATATTGGATCAGGCTCACAGACTGGCGTTGGATCAGACTCATAGATTGGAATTGGATCAGGCTCACAGACTGGCATTGGATCAGACTCATAGATTGGAATTGGATCAGGCTCACAGACTGGCATTGGATCAGACTCATAGATTGGAATTGGATCAGGCTCACAGACTGGCAGGTGGTCATCCTCTGAATCGGATATATCAATCCAAGCATCGGACCCATGTCATCCTTATCCTCTACTACAGACTCAGAGGCAATACATTTAGCTGGAGTTTCTGACTTCTGGGCTGAACAAACTACAGTCAGATTCAGGTCTGTGGAACAATCAGAGATTGTATTAACGTGTATCCTTGTGGACATCTTGGGGCTAGATCTGATTTGCACACACTAACAGACAGACAAAGACAGACAACCTGCCTGCGCAATCTAGGAGGCAAACTGCCAATTACCCAGAGGGTAGGTAATCTAGTACTCCAAGAGCCCATAATCCACCCACTTCTTCAACAGAGCTTCTAATGGTGAAGTTGCACAGGCCCTGGATAATCCCGTGATGGTCGCAGACTTGGGAAGGGGAAAAACAGGAGAGACGTATACAAGACACAAACAGAGAACTGGGCCCCAATACAGATACAGGCAAGGCTGGGCCCCAGTACAGGCTAAGACAAAAACTATGAACTAGAAGGCAATAAAGCCACATTTTCAAAACAGGAAGTCCAAAAGCCCAGCACGGTCAGGAGTAAAGGCACTAAGGAAAACTCTAGGGCTGGCACTAGGACCCTGCACATTCACAGCACAACAGGACAGCTTAGTCTCACTGTCTCCTGGTCCTTTATAGGGGATCAGCATTCTGTCAGGGATTTCTCAATCGAGAAATCCTCTATTTAAGAGTGACCAGAAACTGTGAGAAACAGAGAGACTATGAATATGCAGCAAACTTTGTTTAATTGTGATAAGCAAGCAAACATTCACACTCAGGTTGCTATACATAAACAAAGGTGGAGTAAGAAAAACATACATGCATAATATCCATAATATCCAAGTCCAAAGTCCAAGATGGATATAAGGCAAAGCAGAAAGGAAAACAAATGACAAAGGTAGGAGTCCTGGGTTCAGAGTTCAAGTATCAGAGTGTTGATCCCTCTGAGGCCATGTGTGGATCAGCTTATATAGGCCAGGCAATGTCACAGGTGCAAGCTGATTTCCAGAACCTGCAGAACAGCACCATCTGGTCAAGCTGCACACAACAGAGAAAAATCCCAGAAAGGAGCAGACGAAAGCTAAGGAGGAACTCCAGACAGGCCCACTCTACTATTCAGTGGCCGCCACTGTGATGTGCACCTGTGACAGCCATGGTGACTGGCCACACTCAAGCCAGTGATTGCAATGCAAAGGAGTGTGTAGAGCCCTCTTTTTCTCTTTTTGCAGAGAATGGAGCAGGCGTTGCAAGTTTCTGTGACAGAGCAGGAGCGGGGATTGGTCACAGTGCTTGCCAGTGAGTGGGGACTCTAATTTAACCGCACAAGAAAAAAGATGTGGGGAGGAAATTGTGAGTTTTGATGTTTTTTTGATTTTTAGCCTGGACAGGGACATTTATTATAACAAAACCTCCCCAAAAACTCACACATTCAGTGACCCAGAAATAAGTCCCACCCATTGCAGTCCCCACTAAAGCAATTCACACCAACAGGACACAAGGAGGAAGACCAGCAGGTAAGCGTGTGGTATAACCTCACTACTCTACTACTACTACTACTACTGCCCGCAGAGACATACATCTCAAACTTCATAAGAGATCGACAGCCAATCACACCAGTGCTGACAACAAGAGATGAACCCAACAGAGGTGGCAACACCCCCTGGGATGGAAGAACTTTAGCCCTGGTGGTCATAAGGTCAATTTATTCAGCAAACAGGACACGGAAACAGGAAAAGGAGAAGTTGTGAGTTTTCTGCCCATATTTTGAGTTTTCTGGGTGGTAACTGCCCTAAGGTACCCTTTTGGGTCTAGGCTTGGGGGTAAAAAAAAACATATATAGACATACCTGTAATGAAGATAATGAAAAAAAAAAAAGCTGAAGAAACGATACGTTTTTATTCCCCTTTTCTTTTGTTTCCTTTTATTTTTTTCACACTTTTTTCTTCCTATCTTTTACTTCTTTCTGATTTTCTATCTACCTTCCTTTGCATCTTATTTTATATAATTTTTTCAGTTGTTTAATGGACCTTTTTGCGTTCTTTCCATTTTTCTGATTTCCTTGTTTTTCTGTTTTTCTTTTGGAATGATTTTTGTGCTTGCTCTTGCTTATTTCTATTGTACTTTCGCATATTTGTAGTACAGCCTGTAAGTGCCCCCCCCCATGGATGGAAGAACATAGAACAGATACTTTATTTTCTTAAATTAGAACAGCACTGTGTGGAACGCAGCATAAGAGAATCAAGTCCGACAGCCAAGTAACGAACAGCAAGCAATACATAGAATGCAATTAAAGTATGCAGTTTTTTTCACTAAAAGCTGTGAAAAGACAATTTATCGATCAACACAAAGGGATACATCTAAATTGTAAATCTATGGACATACTGGTTTTAATTAAAAATATCCATCATGTTTCTTTTCTTTGTGAACATAGTGGGCTTCATGTATTCAATGCCCATAATGGTTACAGTTTTAGGGTCTCCAGCATAATATATAGATGTGTTAAAGGCAGTGAAAGAATGATTTTTCTTTAAAACGGTTCAACAGTCAAAAATAGCTTAAATCAGACCAACGCAACAAACAGTGCTCATATGCACCCCTCCCCAGGGCAATTTAGCTACACCTGCTGGGGTAAATTTCAAAAACAAGATGGACGCTCATGAGCTTGCAGGCCACCTGCAAACAGGAAGTTGTGCTGGGTTTCCTGTTACTGTATATTTCAGTTATGCCAGTTGGGAGAGGAAGCTCCCTAATGGCGACTACCTTTCTTTTCCAACTGTGCCAGGCTGTTGGTCCGGTTTAAGTCACCTCTAATTTTTTTTTTTTCAACACAATGTTTGCTTAGACATTTGGTGGTCATTCCTTTTTGAAGTTTTGAGGCCATGTCCCCCACCAAAGTCTCAAATGATTTAGATGCTTGCCAAGCCAAAATGTTTCCAAATAATCCTTATGAATGTCAGGGCAGAAACAAACCCGGATACTTTCAGAATCCGCCCCCTCCCCAGGTTACAGCCAAGCCAGAATACTATCAAATTATCCTCAAAACCTGCAGGCTAGAAATAAGTCCAAGTGACCAGAAGGCATCCAGATGCTTGGTTTGCTGGGTTGGTAAACTTTAGAGGGGGAGGGGGGAGGCCACACTTTCTTTTCTTTGATTTTTTCTATATGGGGTGAAAAGGGCTAATTTCTAAAAAGATATTCAGACCCAAAAACATTTTGAAAAAAAATGTGCACAGCCAGAGCTCACCAACCTGGCAAACAAAGCATAGGGGCTGGTAATCCCAGGGCTTAAACCCCTGGAGTCCTCGGTATTACCAGTCCTTATGCTCTAATGTACAGGTACTTACCTTTCCCTGACCTCTGTCTGCAGTGATAACCTGAAAATGATGTCTGCAGGCGACCTTTTATACTGGCTTCCCAGCTGGGAACTGAGTGAGAGGCCGTGGGAGAATGCTTTTATATTGAGAGGTGGAGCCCCTCTGGATTCTTTCCTATGTGAATTACTCATCACAGGAGAGGAGGGGGATGGAGGGGAACCCCATTCATCCCGCTCCCCTCCTGTGATGTATGTAGTGATGTGGGGGGGGGGGGAGACATTTAAATAGAACGGGTCCAAAGGCCGGCAACAAAAATGGTAGAAGGCCTTAAACTCAAAACTTATCAGGAGAGACTTAAAGAACTTAATTTGTACAGTCTGGAGGAAAGAAGGGAGAGGGGGGACATGATTGAGACCTTTATATATGTGACAGGAGGGAATAAGGTTCAGGAGGGAAGTGTTTTTAAGAAGAAACTTAATGAAAGAACAAGGGGGCACAACCTGAAGCTAATCGGAGGGAAGATCAGGAGCAATGTTAGAAAATATTATATTACAGAAAGAGCAGTAGATGCTGGGAACAACTTCCAGCAGAGCCATTTGAAAAATCGACAGTCACGGAATTTAAACATGCCTGGGATAAGCACACATCTATCCTAAGATAAAGAGAACATACAGTATATACATAAGATAAAGAGTACATACAGTATATACATAAGATAAAGAGAACATACAGTATATACATAAGATACAGAGAACATACAGTATATACATAAGATAAAGAGAACATACAGTATATACATAAGATACAGAGAACATACAGTATATACATAAGATAAAGAGAACATACAGTATATACATAAGGGCAGAGACTAGATGGAGCATATAGTCTTCTGCCGTCAACCTTCTATGTTTCTATGTGTAGAAGGTCCACTCCTCCTAGCTTTTCACTCAGTCCCTGGCTGGGAGCTGGGAAGGTAAGAGAGGGAATGTGTGTCCCCCACTTTGACAGCTTGTATGCCCTATTTAGGCCAGACCCCCTCAGATAAGGTGTTTGGGTGCTCCACTGGCATAGGTCACATACCCCAAATGCTGGCCAAGGTTAGGATCTTTATATACAGTAGGTGGATAACCTTACAGTTACAATACAAAATGTCATAGGTATCTGCCCACTTTGTGGTCATTATATAATTTGTCACTATCTCTCTGAGTTAAATCCTGTGCATAGCTCAGTGCCACTTGAATGATGTTCAGAAAAGGTGAGTCCATTTTTCTGCCATCCCGCTGTTATGATATAGATTTACAGATTTGACCAAATCCACTTAAAATTCAGTTCAATCTGATCTTATCTGATTGAATCTAGTTTCAATTTAATTTAATCATATATCTGTGGTCAGCAGAGTCCTTGAAACCAATAGTCAAGTGTATATAGCTCATCTCATCTTACACGCAGATAGACCAGCAAGGAGAGATGAATAGCTGTCACTTGTCAATTACAAGTGTATATGCATGTATGCATGCATTTTAGATGCATATGGTAATGAATATAGGTGTAATATGCATTATGTCATACTATTTGTAAAAAAGGCTGTGATTGGATGAGACGTATGCATTTCCTGATATGGGATTGTAATACAACCCTCTGCTTAGACTATAAAATAAAAGGTCCAAGGCCTAGTCTCAGGATGAGATGGCCTAGAAGAAGAATAACAAGCATGTGTCTGTGTGTGTTTGTGTGCTCTTCAAATGACACGGTCAATTTCCCCGTCACCGCTGCCAACTTTAACCCAAACTTAAAGTGTTACTTTTTTCTTGCATAATTTGGGGCCAACATGTGCCCCTCTTTATTAACTTGGTTGGTTTACCTTGGTAAACATGCACAGATCTAAGGTATAAATTATAAAAAGAAAGTTAATCCCACATTTGGGAGTTCTGCATCATTACCTACAGAGGTGAATGGTGCTGTATAATGAGCTTTCTCTCTCTGTGCGCCAGCTCTCATTTATTTCAGTGATTGCTCATGTCTGGAACACAGCACGCACTCGACCGAAGTGACATTTTTATGCAAAGAACAGTTTTATTGTAGAGAAGAACAATGGATGAATTAAACATTCATTCAGGCATATCATTTGCTGCACCATCTATACAGACAGGAGATGATGGTAGGACCCCCCCAGATTAGCCGTGCATACATGTAGGCTTAAACCTGGTTCTGCAGGCAATTCCCTCTCTCCTCCGTGTTGCCGGTAAATGATTGTTTTTGATTTGCACAAATCACATAGATATAGGGAAAGTGTTTGGCCCAAAACCCAGGGCCACTTTAAGGTTGTCCATGGTTCAGAGCAGCACTTTTTTGGGGGGCCACACTCACAATCTCCAAAACCTAATCTGGGCCCCCAACCATTTCATTCGCCCCTGCCTGCCACTATATACAACCACTCTCCTTGTCAATTCCTATATACATAACTCATTTCCTCCATCCAATCACGCCTTCTCAGACAAGCAGGGGGCCTTGTGTTTAAAATCCACCTTCTCCTTCCTGTCCTTGTCCTTCCTGACTGTAAATATGCCCCTCAGCTGGAAGCATTAAAGGCTGGGGGCCTTTAGGTATAGAGACCATGGACGAAATTGCTTATAGAGACCCACAGAGGTGAGGGGCTTAGAGCAGATGCTCCATCACACCAATTTTAATCTGGCCCTACTAAAACCACAGGAAGTTTCGATTTGATCTATCTGCCATATTAACAGTCAGTCACAGTGTGACTCCCCTGCAAAGGTGGCTTAAACCGGGCCTTCAGAATAATATAATGAAAAGCATACACTTATTCATATTATTCTTTCCCCCACTGGGCTGAAACTCTGTTCAGGACTCTAGAATACAGGTGCTGCCATCAGAAGCATCACATACTGAGCAGAGAAGGAGGGAACTGCAGGGGAGGTGTTTTATAGCTGTGCTTTGCACAAACAGAGCAGAGCTGGGGTCAGGAAAAGGACAACAATCCCAGAATGCAGAGTGGGACAGTCAGAAGACACTTCCTGTTTGCAGGTAGGCTGAAAATCCATGGGACGCCATCTTGGATGTTTATAGGCTTAGAAAATACAATTTTAATATAAATTGGTAAGCACACGCAAAAGAAATACTGGGAGAAACTGTAGCATAAAGGGTGCATTCATATATTAAGGGGTAGTGTACCCCAGACATACCATATAGAACTATGAATAGAAGCACACCTACAACTATATTGGATGCAAAAAGTAACAAAGTAATTTATTTTGTACAGAAACACAATATAAACAAAGGTAAACAAAGGTCTAGGTCCACTTGAAGGTAGTATGGACACAGGGTAAGGGGAGACACAGTTATCTTAACCAATAAGTACAATATATACACTATATACAAAATACAAAGAGAGTACCGAATACTATGTAAATATTGCTGATACTAATGGTTCCTCAAGGGCAGATAGTATTCGGGAGAGAAGTATTTGTCGGATGTGCTATATCAGCTGAATGGATTTCAAAAAGTAATGAAGCTGTTGCCATGCAAAGAGGAACAATGTTCTTTCAATAGTTTCTGTCAAAAGATTGCGATACCTGGCAAGTATATGCTGAGGCACTCCTGCTGAAAAAAAGGGCTGATACCGAGGCTGAATGGTCCGCACAGAGTTAAATTAGCAAGGTAGTGTAGCAAAGGTGTCCTGTGGCAAGCTCCGCTGACACGTGTTTCAGGATTGATCCTTTCCTCAGAGCGTTAGTTTAGATGAACATAGCTGGTGCGGTGATGCAGGGGCGTGCGGTGCCTAACGTTGGCTGTCACAGCAGCTGTTTAAAAGCGCTCCTGGAGCCGACCCGGCACCAACCATCTGTGCTGGCTGAAATGACAGCCACAAGATGGCGGCGCGCAGGCGCACGGGGCGCGCAACACTCGGAGCAGTCAGAAGGAACGCTGCAAGGTGAGTATACACCTGTCTATGGGGGAAGAGAGTCAATAAATGGGAAATGAGAGAAAAAACATTGTATGAGACATATTTTTAATAATAAAAACAGCGGAGTTAATACTGGTTGAAAACATGGGTTAACTTAAAGGAAATGCAATCTTTTCAAGGAAAACTGGATAAAACAACCTATATATAATAATGCTTAACAATTGGTATAAGTTAGGAGAACCCTTTCTTAGGACAGTATTCTGAAAAACGCCATATTATACTGTAAAATAGTGGACAGGAAAGAGGGGACTTGTGGGCTTATCAACTCTTAGTGACAATACTGCCGTATCAAGCTAGTGTGGGATCCCGTGGACTAATTCAGACATCATACAAGATGTCATGTGTATGTATCCGTGGAATAGAGTTTGTGCATTACTACATCTCATTGGCCTGGTGTTCTTGCTAAGTCCTCCGTAGTGTATCTAACACTCTAAAGGGATTCTACTGCAGAAGCTAGCTTGGTATATATCAAAGATGAAATTTACCTTAAAGTGGACCAACACCCAGGATTTTGACTATCCTGGGTCTTGGTCCACTTCGGTGGGGCACCCCCGATCAGGGTGCCCCGCTGTGTGAAACCCCCCCTAACCCCCCGAAAAACTCACCTCTCCCCGCTCCCAGCGCCGACGTACAAGAACGTCTAAGCGGCAGCCGCCGCCGCCGCCTCCCTCGCGTCACTTTCGGCGCGCGCGCGCCCCCGCCGGCCATTCGCAGACGGCCGGCGCGGGCACGCGCACGCCTACAGGAGCGCGAGGGAGGCGGCGGCGGCCGGCCGCCGCCGAAGATAAGGTAAGGGGTTTGGGGTGTTTGGGGGGGTTTCACCCCGCGGGACATCCCGATCTCGGATGTCCCGCGGGGTGGGGGGTGATCGGCCCGGGAATCTTATAGATTCCCGGGCCGATCACCCGTGGGTGTTGGTCCACTTTAAGGTAGGATAGAGATGTCATTTATTATTGCGGCAATCTATGGATGTCTTGTAGTAATGTGGTGGCTGGTAGGGCAGAACGGAGAGATGAGGGTCGATTCAAAGAAACATGTAACAGCTTTGATTTGGGTGCCGATCATCCTATTTTTCCCGTACGCTCGTGCGTTCGTATGAACTTGCGAGTGATTCAATAAGCAAATACGTTTCTATCCTAAAATATACGTCCGTTCGTATGTTATCTCCCGAACTTGCCTCAGTCAGTTGACAATCGTAAAATTCACGTTCATGTGCTCACTTGTTGCGGCGGCAGCCTGTTTTTTGTGCTGCTTCCATCGTCCACCTCTTCCAATTACTTGCGTTTGCCTCTGGTTTTCATTGGTTTTTGGCCTCTTAGATTCGTGCGTTCGTATGTATATAAGATCTTGCGCATGCGCACTCTCACCACTACTGCCTCGCGCCAGGCTCCCACTTTCCTTTATGAACCATAAAACTTACCTAAACCCCTTAGCGCTTGCATCCTTCTTCATTTCTCGGTCCCTAAAACTTACCTAAACCCCTTAGCGCTTGCTTCCTTCTTCATTTCTCGGTCCCTAAAACTTACCTAAACCCCTTAGCGCTTGCATCCTTCTTCATTTCTCGGTCCCTAAAACTTACCTAAACCCCTTAGCGCTTGCATCCTTCTTCATTTCTCGGTCCATAAAACTTAACTAAACCCCTTAGCGCTTGCATCCTTCTTCATTTCTCGGTCCCTAAAACTTACCTAAACCCCTTAGCGCTTGCATCCTTCTTCATTTCTCGGTCCATAAAACTTACCTAAACCCCTTAGCGCTTGCATCCTTCTTCATTTCTCGGGCCATAAAACTTACCTAAACCCCTTAGCGCTTGCATCCTTCTTCATGTTGACGACCCTAAAACTTACCTAAACCCCTTAGCGCTTGCATCCTTCTTCATTTCTCGGTCCATAAAACTTACCTAAACCCCTTAGCGTTTGCATCCTTCTTCATTTCTCGGTCCATAAAACTTACCTAAACCCCTTAGCGCTTGCATCCTTCTTCATTTCTCGGTCCCTAAAACTTACCTAAACCCCTTAGCGCTTGCATCCTTCTTCATTTCTCGGGCCATAAAACTTACCTAAACCCCTTAGCGCTTGCATCCTTCTTCATGTTGACGACCCTAAAACTTACCTAAACCCCTTAGCGCTTGCATCCTTCTTCATTTCTCGGTCCCTAAAACTTACCTAAACCCCTTAGCGCTTGCATCCTTCTTCATTTCTCGGTCCCTAAAACTTACCTAAACCCCTTAGCGCTTGCATCCTTCTTCATTTCTCGGGCCATAAAACTTACCTAAACCCCTTAGCGCTTGCATCCTTCTTCATGTTGACGACCCTAAAACTTACCTAAACCCCTTAGCGCTTGCATCCTTCTTCATTTCTCGGTCCCTAAAACTTACCTAAACCCCTTAGCGCTTGCATCCTTCTTCATTTCTCGGTCCATAAAACTTAACTAAACCCCTTAGCGCTTGCATCCTTCTTCATTTCTCGGTCCCTAAAACTTACCTAAACCCCTTAGCGCTTGCATCCTTCTTCATTTCTCGGACCCTAAAACTTACCCAAACCCCTTAGCGCTTGCATCCTTCTTCATTTCTCGGGCCATAAAACTTACCTAAACCCCTTAGCGCTTGCATCCTTCTTCATTTCTCGGGCCATAAAACTTACCTAAACCCCTTAGCGCTTGCATCCTTCTTCATGTTGACGACCCTAAAACTTACCCAAACAACATAATGTACATATGTCTATATGTTTCTAAGCGTGTTTTTTCGTGTTTGTGTAAATGTCTTTTTGTGCGCATATTAGAAATAACACATTTATGAAGGCTTAAAATATTATTTATTTTAAATATTTGTTTTTTTTTTTGTTTTGTTTATTTTAAAAACATTTTAAAAATGTTTAAAATTTTTTTGTTTTTTAAAAAAATAAAAGTAGACTATCTAAAACAAACTTTAAAACTATTTTACAAAAGTAGCCAGGACCAAGGGCACTAATCCTCCTCCTCTTCTTCTTCTGTTGGCCCCAACGTCGCCTGTATGGCCAGCAGCTCGGCCACCAACTCTTTGATTCTTTTTTTTTTTTCTGCCACGGTTTGTGGCCTCATCCCTGTAAGCAATAGAGAAATAAACATAAATAGGAGTACCAGACCGGTTTGTATGCTGGAAATAGATTTGGGGTTAATAAAATACATGTAAATGCATGACATATGTCATTCTTCAAAGGGATAAAGTAAATGCATTTCCCACAGGTAAGTATTGAAACTCCTTAAACCGGACCTTCAACATTATTTAATGAAAAGCAATAACTATTCCAAAATGATTCTGCACCAGATCGAAGTATATTTTGGTGGATTTATAATTACTGCGCCGCCATCGGGACTCAGAAGCATAACACTTAATGAGGAGAGGAGAGTGGGATCAAGTACAGGGGAGTAGGTTACAGTGGTGCTTTGGGAATACAGAGCATAGCTGGGTTCAGGGAAAGGTCATCAGTCCCACAATGCATGGCAGCACCTTACTTTTTCAAATCTGTATCCCATGCAGCCTGTAAATATTGCGCATTCCATATTCCGCCATATTGGATGTTTACAGGCTCCTAACATGCATTAGATGGCTGTAGGCTGTTTTTCAATGTTCCCAATCTGTATGTACAGTGTGTTGGCTAAATATTAGCTATGTTCTTAATACGAGTTAGGGTCCGCTTTAAGCTAACGAAGTGCCCACATGAAAGTGTTAACTACACATTGGCTACGCCTTTAGTTATGTGTGTGTTATTAGCTAACAACACATTAATATGAATAATGGCATGGATACTTACTGAGTTGGTGGCCGACAGATGGCTGGTTGGGGCCAACAGGCTGCCCTTGGTCCTGGCTATGCTGTGAAGAAGTCCCTGGAGAAACATGTGACATTTGGTTAGTAGTTGTATAGAGTCACTATTCCAAACAGATCTGGCTCCCAGGCTGGCTGACATCACTCACCTTCGTCAGGATCGACTTCCAGCATCTCTGCTGCCTCCTCCTCCACTATCTCACCCGCTCCAGAAGCTTCTACAAATACATAATAAAGGATAACTTAGTTTTTGGCCTGCCATGTATATCTTTGTGCATATACATGAAGAGTGACATACCAGAGCCTTCCCCATGCCTGGCAGGGCATGACTCCACGCCCACGCGGTTGCGCCCCTCCTCTGTGGTAAGGTCCAGGGGCTGGTCTGAGGAGGCCACAGAGGAGGGGTAGGTCCGTCGCCCGGGAGATCCACCACCTTCACTCACAGATGCAGAATCATGCAGCACTGGTCGGCCTGTGCGCCTCCGGGTGCGGCGAATTCTGAAATCCATTTCCAACACTAACAAAGAAAAGTCATTATAAATAAAGGTATAGCTTATGCATTTGCAACATATAACATGCTATCGCTTGGTACTTACTTGGGAAATGGATCCCAAAAAACCTCCGCACCCGGGCCATGTGCAGACGTTTCAGGTCCGACCAATGCTGCATTATCTGGGTGTGAGTGAAGGTGGTGCTGGTCACACGGTGGATTTCCGCGATGATCTCCCAGGCGATGTCCCTTTTTTCGCACACATTGGGCGCGAAGTCATACCGGCGCTGAAGCATGATCTGAAAAACATAATGGACACAGAGCTTTTACTTTTACACACAGACCCATATGTGTTGCATCACAAGTTGAGAATTTCATGTCATTAACACACACATTTAGAGTGGCAGCCATTTTTGGGGAGTGCCTTAAAGCGGACGTTGACTGTGAATGAGAGTCTGGTCTTATGTTATATGTTTCACACACCATGTACATACAGATAATAGCCAACATTAAAAATCAGCCCACCTGCATCTATGGCATGTTAGGATGGTTTCAACATCCAATATGTCGGCTTATGCTTAGGCTTTTGGGCCACGTGTGTGGCTTGCCGTTGTGTTTTGCGGTCTTAGGCAAACAGTGTTCCTCAAACATCCGCATCAAGGTCCGAGACAGGCCAGGTTTGACAGCTAGCCCTGCTACTCCACAGGTTTATTAACTGGTGCTAAGCCAGAGCAATTGCCCTAATTCGGACATCAGCATAGACAGGTGACAACGTGGCCAGGCTCGGCCCTTGAGGATGAAGTGTGAGGAGCCAGTTCTTAAACATTAAGAGACCCAAAACTAGTTCCAAACGCATCATTTACATTTAGGCCATCATTGAGTATTAGCTTAAAACGCAGAGCCAGGCACTTACCAGCATGAGGATCTCTTCCTGTTGACGGGTGAAGATAGTGGGCGCCATCTTTATGCTTCTTCAAGGCAGCAGATAAGTGAAACCCCAGCGGTTTCCTGGTTCCGCTCGAACGTACGTCCGTACGAGCGCGTAGTCGTGCGCATAGGCGTCACACGCTGGGCTCATTATTTAAAGGTCCCTGCACCCAAAGCTCATTCTCTTTGAGCATTTGTGGAAAATGGCACCCAAAAAGCCTGCAGCAAAACGCGCCCAGCCAAGCCAGACCTCGGAGGGCCCAACCACCAGGTCCCAGCAAGGAAGCAAGAAGTTACGCTCCCAGAAGGCGAGTACCACCTCGGCCCCACCAAGGGACACTGGACCCTCCCTTACCCAAAAAAGGGCCCCAAAGGCACGTGCCCCTGCGGCCAAAAAACAGGCCACAGCAGCACCCACCACCTCTGCCCCCAGAAGAGGCCGCCCAAGGGAGCCCACACCGCCCATGGTTTCAAGCAGGGCACTTCGCCAACCCAGGCCCCGCAGCAGGGCCAGAAGCCCATCTAGGCCACGCAGCAGGGCCAGAAGCCCATCTAGGCCACGCAGCTGGGCCAGAAGCCCATCCAGGCCCAGAAGCAGGGCCAGAAGCCCAGAAAGGCCCAGAAGCAGGGCCAGAAGCCCATCCAGGGCCAGAAGCCCGTCCAGGCCCAGAAGCAGGGCCAGAAGCCCAGAAAGCAGACACAGGAGGCCCAGAACCCCAGCAAGGCCGCGCAGCAGGGCAACAACCCCATCCAGGCCCAGAAGCAGGGCCAGAACCCCAGCAAGGCCGCGCAGCAGGGCAACAACCCCATCCAGGCCCAGAAGCAGGGCCAGAACCCCAGAAAGGCCCAGAAGCAGGGCAACAACCCCATCCAGGCCCAGAAGCAGGGCCAGAACCCCAGAAAGGCCCAGAAGCAGGGCCAGAAGCCCATACAGGCCCCGCAGCAGGGCCAGAAGCCCAGAAAGCCGACACAGGAGGCCCAGAACCCCAGCAAGGCCGCGCAGCAGGGCAACAACCCCATCCAGGCCCAGAAGCAGGGCCAGAAGCCCAGAAAGGCCGCGCAGCAGGGCAACAACCCCATCCAGGCCCAGAAGCAGGGCCAGAAGCCCAGAAAGGCCAAGAAGCAGGGCCAGAAGCCAATACAGGCCACGCAGCAGGGCCAGAAGCCCCCGACCTGGCACCAGCCGGGAACATAGCCCCCGACCTGGCACCAGCCGGGAACATAGCCCCCGACCTGGCACCAGCCGGGAACATAGCCCCCCAAGAGGCCAAAGAATGGCCACCCTGACCACATCTACACCTGGAAGTTCGGTGGCCAGCCACGCAAGAACACCCAGTCCCTTGGCCAGTCCAGTCCAGTCATTGGGAAGCCAGCAATCCGTCCATTCCCCTACCCAGCCCCAGGCCATAATGTCACCACGTGTCTGCACACATGGAGGAACACCCAAGCCAACCATCTGGCCGCACATTGCGCCGCGGCCAGTTGAGTGGGAGATTCTCCCATGACCAAAATATGGCATTGGCTAGTGGCCTTACATTATACTATGACGAGCTCTATGGGAGCAAATCAAAACACACCACGAAGCAGCGCAAGATGGAATTGTTTGAAACCATCCTACGACAAGTAAATGCAGCGGGGGAAGAGAGGAAAGATGTGCCACAAATTCAAAAGAAAATCTCGGATCTCAAATATGCTGTACGTCAAAAAGAAATGAAAAGGCATAATTACAGGTAAATAAATGATGTCTCCAAATATAAGGATTAGGATGTACTGTATGCACCTTTTCTGAGTACCAAACGATTTTCTCTTTTCAGCATGCAAACTGGAGGTGGCTTTCCTACCAAACTGGAGTTTACCCCTGCTGAGGAGATTGTGCTGGGCCTTCTCCATCCGGTCGCGGTCGGTGGCCATGCGGGTCTAAGGGACACAGACTCACCGACCCGTACCCACGGTGAGTACTCTTAATCTGCATGTTTGCCTGTTTGGTTAAAAATATAAAGTTCACTAGTACCAAGATGACGGTATGGCCCTATGGTGTGGCTTGCTGGGGCTCGCACTACTGTGCCTGTTTGTGTCCTGTTTTGGTCCCTGTGAATCACACATTTAGGACCACATACATTATGTAAAAGACCAATTATCAAAAAATATTTGTCAAGTAACGAAGTTTATCCTGAAAAGTGATATATTTGGACTCAATCACAAAACACACATCATTAGGGATGGGTTGGCTATTTGTTGTGTGAGTTGTGTTTGAGGTAACAATTTAATTACACACCCCCAAACATATCTGACCTAGAGCAGCGAGACTCAACTGGCGGCCCGGGGTCCCAATGCGGACCTTGGCACCAGATTCCCGGACCCCTGCCCAGACAGCCCTGCACTCAGTTACTTCTGTGTTGACGTGCTCAGAGCTGCCCCCTTGATCGGCGATGTAGTGGTTGGTCTCCTGCCCAATGTCATGGCTCCCTGAAACATAGCATTGCAATATGAAGTACTGCACAGGAAGTGGCATTGCAAGGTACACAGTAACTTGGTGCATCTTTCTCTTGGTCCAATCCTGTCCCGCTGCCCCAGCTCTGCCCCATCTGCCACAGTCCCACCATCTGCCCCCCCCCACATAAGCCCCATACATTTCTAACATATTTGCTCCATCCATCCCATCACCATCAATTCCTGACCTCCCACCTTTAGCCATCCAATCCCTGTCCCCTCAGCTCTGCCCCATCCAGCCCAGCAAGGGCAAGCAGCCTTTATTAGTTTGCACTTGGCAATCTCCAGCCCCTCTCCCAGTGTGTTTATTTCTAACTAGACACCCCCTGCGACAGCCCCATGCCCAGACATTCACCTCTCACCACATACCTTTAAATGGACCTTTACAAGAAGTGTTTGAGTACCCCTGACCTAGAGAATGGTAGTCAAAATCCAAATAGTTGCTGTGCAAGTTGTATGCTGACTGGGTACACTTCCTGACTTTGAACTGAGGTCAGTTAGCAGTTTTCTCGAGCCATTGCACCTATCTAAAATTGCGTGTATTTTAACAATTGTCCCCATTGCTGTAGAGTTGCTTAATATTACAAATAGTGGCTTTTTTTAGTAACTAAAAAAACAATGCTTATGTGTGTGTTTACCTTGTTTTGTTTTCTCTTCTTCAGCCCAGCATGACCCCTCAGCAAGGGTAAACTCACCCCCCAGTTTGCTTATGCCTACCAGGTCCGTACAGCATAGGAGCCCAGATCCGAGATTTCCGGTAAGTTAATTTAGTACCATAAATACTACCAAGTGCTTAAGCATGTGTTAAACTGATGGAATCCCAAATTTGGACGCCAACTTACCCTTTTTTTTTATATGTCCCTACAGACCCGCACACTCATGGAAGAGATCCAGGAAATGGAGGAAGCTGATGTCTCCCTGCAGGGCACGTCCGATGACCTCCCCCTGGGTCCCAATCTGGAACTGCTCCCTAATGTTTCTCTGGCCAATCCTCAGCAGCAGAGTGAATCTCCATCCATTGTGCATGCACATGGGGAGACTGACACAACAGTCCCCAGTGTTCACTCTGCTGCTGAGGATTTGCCAAGCATGCCTGTTGCTGTTGAGGGGACGACACAACGCGGCAGGGCACGCCCAAGAGCCAGGGTAATTGTGCGGCGGACTCCATTACGCCGCCCCACAATTTCCCAGGGGAGGCAGAGTGCCCTGCTTCAATTATGGACCCAAGAGAGGGACTCTTTTGAGGCACAGCTCGTTACTGAGCGTGACGAAAGGCATGCCGACATGGTCAACATAAATAACAGCTTACAGGGCATCCTCGCGGAGTTGCGTACCCTCAACAGCAACATGGTAACTGCAAGTAATGGCATCCAGTCAGCCATGGCTGAGATGACCAATATGCAGAGAAACATTATGGAGCAGTTTCAAATTCACAATGCAGCCATGGCCCAGGCTAGGTCCCATCCCCACGGACCTCCACCTGGGTATTATGGGCAGCCACCCTATTAAGCCATGATTGTGTGGGACATCTTTTCTCTTACCCCCCACTGTATTTACTTGTCCTTTGAGGTTTCAAACAATCCATTTTGTGTTGCTCATGCAGGTTGTGTTTTGTATTTGCTCCCATATAGCTCCTTAGAGTAATGATTAAGGCCACTAGCCAATGCCATAGGTCTATGTGGAGTGTATCTGGCCACTTATGGCTTTAAATATGTATTTGGTTTGTGCTCCTCCTGTTTGCAGACATGTTTGTGTGACATTAGGGCCATGCCCAAATATCCCTTGGCACAGGCAATATTAATGACTGGACTAGGCTGGCCTTTGGACTGGGTGTCCTTGTTTGGTTGTGCCACTCACTTCCAGGTGTAGATGTGCTCGATTTGTTTTTTGTTATATCATGCCTTTTTAACCACAGTTGTATGTGGAATGTTTTATGTTAAGCACAATAATTCTAATTCTACAAAGTAAAACAAATTTCACAATTACAATACTTGTGGCGTTTTTAGTGGAAACACATTTTAAATCAGCTTGGGCTAAACCAGATACTTTTTGGTTTAAGAGGTGTAACAATGCAAATATCAAGCTAAGTAAACAACATGAAATACATTAGGCAACAATTAAGGGAAAAATGTTTTAATTTAAGGTAATGCCACATTACAGCAAAACAACATATTGAACAAAAAGGCTAAGACAGACACACAGAATGTTGAAAAACGAAATAAAATTAACTAAAATGCTGCAATATCAAGTTTGCTCTAACTGATTGTCCAGACTCACTGGGTGGCCCAACATAATTGTCTCCATCATCCTCTAGGGCTGTAGAGGGCAGACTATCCACATAACGTGGGACACGTTCTAGTATTGCAAAATTGTGCAAAACAGCACATGCCATGATGATGTCGATCACTTTTTTGGGATCATATTGCAGGGCGCCCCCAGTATGGTCCAAACAACGAAAACGGGTCTTCAACAACCCAAAGGCCCTCTCCACAACAGCCCTGGTCTTGCGGTGCGCACGGTTGTACGCTTCCTGAGAGGCATCCTGGGGCCGCAGCACAGGCGTCATGAGCCAGGGGAGAAGTGGGTACCCGGAATCACCTTAACAAGACAATTAAATTTAATAAAAATTAAAAAGGCAAGACAACAAACACAAAGAATTTGACATATATCCAAATGATGTAAGGTAAAGGGCGTAAAAATACACCCAGGGCACATTAGCAAAATAACTATTGCCACTAATGTAGTACATAAATAAAAATGGCGCTTAAATATACAAAAGAATGATAAAACATCTGCACGGGCAAGGGTAGTTAGAATTTTTATATATTTTTGGTTTTCTGACATGTTACAATTAGGATGCTGCTGAGGGGCACTCAACATTTATATAAAGAATACAATGTATGCAGTTTAAGTCCACTTTGCCATTTAAAGACCAATACTACAAAAGGACCATAAACTAACAGATACTTGGGTATAAACTCCCAACCAATATATTTTGGGACATGGAACTTACAGACATCCTAACTAAAGGGAAAACATTCTGAAGGACAAAGTGAGGCAAGCATTTTGGTTTTGAGTTCAGAAAATACGACCCAACTAAAATGCAGTTTCAGGCTTATGTAAAGAATACAAAAACAAAAATATCAACAAATAACAGATTAATCAGAAATTTAATACCAAATAAATAGGACACACTTACCAAGCAGCCATGCACCCGAAAATTCACCTGACTCAAATCTCCGAAACAACCCAGATCGTCTGAGTATATATGAGTCGTGCGACGATCCTGGGTAGCCGGCAAGGACACTCAGAAAACGCATGTCCGGCCCAACCACGGCCTGGACATTAAGGGAGTGTCCCATTTTTCGATTCCTTAAGGCAAAAGCATACAAAAAGGGTAATTGATAATTGAAAAAAGGATCAAAAATGTAAAACATGTCTGCACTCTATTGGAAACTACTAATGAAAAGCCTAAATAAGGCATGTACACAAATGAGCCAAAAAAAAATATGCTGCCGCAAAGGAAAACAGGTTACATTACACGTTGGGCAACATAATAACCTAAAACAAAATATAAATACCTATATATATACTCGGCGGCTGCCCTAGGTACGAGTGCCACATGTGTGCAGTCAACAGCACCAATAACGTTGGGCATGTCGGCCACATTATAAAAACCAAGCTTAATGGCGTTTCTGGCTGCCATATCATCCGGAAAATAAATATATTTTGGAGTTATGGCAGCCATGCCTTCCAAAAATTTAGATAGTGCGCGGCTCAGCGTAGGCTGTGAGATCCCCACGGAGAGGGCACCCAGCCTCTGGAACGAGCCGTTCGCAAAAAATTGCAGGCAGCCAAGCATCTTGGTCATACCTGAAATTGCATGCCCCTTCCTTGTGGTGCGGGCTAACCATGGCCGCAGCTCACTATATAATTTATGGAGGGAAGCGCGATTAAGCCTGGTCAGCTCGAACAGCTCAACATCATTCATGCTATCGATGTTCATGCGACGACGCAGGGGCAATCTGCTCTCAGACATCTGGATCAACTCAATGCCAAAAAGCATAAGCCCTTGATGTGCCACAAACTCGCTCCTCTCCATCCTACTCCCGAGGCCAAATAGCTGCCGGCAAACATTTCGTAAAGCAGCTATTTAATGGGCTTCAAAACAATTAGCAATCAGCTCTCTGAATTGGTCGCAAGCCCATGTGAATGACGTAAAAAATAGGATCTGACGCAAAATATACGATTTGGACGGGAAAAAGACACGAACTAACGCAAAATATACGATTTCCGTACGAAATGCGTATGTTCATATACGTCTATGCGCGAACGATCGTGCGAATACGAAATGGGCAAAAAAACAAGAAAAAATGACAAACACCCACCCAAACTTACGATTCTCGATCCGAAATCAATTAACTTTTGCTCTTTGAATCGAGGGGAAGGTTAATAATGCAAAATGCAATGGTAGTTAGAATTGAATCAAGCAGTGGGGTTCATATAAGACAAGAGGTCATAATACTCAAAAAAAGGGTGATAAGTCACACTCCTCATTCATCCCCATTGGGATTTTAGTATTTAGCTCATATATCCAGTGTAGCTCGCGTCTGGAAAGTCTATTTGTGATATCACCCCCCTCTCTTATGCGGTGTAACTTTTTCAATTATCAGGAATCTCAACTGTGATACCTGGTGATTTGCTTCGGCAAAATGGCTTGCAATTGGAGAGGTAAAATCATATCTACGTATACTGCTGCGATGCTCACTGATTCTCGTTTTAACCATCCTCTGTGTTTGTCCTACATAGCCCTTCCCGCAAGGGCATTTAAGTAGATAGATTACATTACTAGAGTTACAATTATAGAAGTCACGTAGGGTATAACGTCTGCCCGTGGAGGGGTGACTGAAGGTATCCCCTTTAATCACTGAATTACACTGGGCGCAGCTGCCACAGGGAAACATGCCAGTTGGCTTAGGGAGTGAGCTTAGCCAGTCACGATCCTCTTTCTGTTGGAATTTGTGAGATGTGTCTGCCTGTATAAGTGTGTCTTTTAGATTCTTTGATCTTTTGAAAGTGAACATAGGGCGGCTTGCAAAAGTGTCTTGTAGCTTCTCATCACATGTCAGCGTGTGCCAATGTCTATTGATAATAGAATGTACAGAGTTGCTCTGTCTGTTATAAGTTAGAATGCATGGAATGTGCTTGGATGTTTTCTTAGGTTTGTATTGTAACAGGGCTGGTCTTGATAGGGCAGTTGCTTGCTGTAGTGATGTTGTTATGTTACTAGGGGAATAGCCCCGAGCTTGAAAGTCTTTTCTCATTTTGTCAGCCCTTTTGTGGAATGTCTCGTCATTGTCTATTATTCGTCTCAGGCAGACGAATTGGCTGTAAGGGAGCCCATCTTTCAATTTTTTGGGATGGAAGCTGCTTGCATGGAGACAGGTGTTACGGTCCGTCGGTTTAGTGTATAAGTCAGTCTGTAGAGAATTGTTATGGAGTTTAACCCAGACATCTAAAAAATGTACCTGTGATGTATCTGCTTCTATGCTGAAAGAAATGGTAGGCCAGGCCTGGTCCAGATCGTTCTTAAATGTCATGAGGCTGGTGGAGTCGCCTGTCCATAGAAAGAAAATGTCGTCGATGAATCTATACCATATCAGTGCATGACTAAGGTATAGTGGATGCTGGTAGACAATAGATCGCTCAAACTCTGCCATAAACAGGTTAGCATAAGTGGGAGCTACATTGGAGCCCATGGCAGTTCCTTGTTTCTGCAAGTAAAAGGAATTGTTGTCCTTGAAATAGTTGTGGGTGAGGATAATGGTCAGCAATTCTATGCAAAATGATCTATATGCCGGAGTAAGGGGCATTGTTTCCAGTGTTTTATGAATATTTTCAATGCCCTCCTTATGTGGGATGGACATGTATAAACTATTCACGTCCATACTACATAGGAGGGTGCCTGAAGGAATCGGGCCTAGAGCTGCTAATTTAGACAGGAAGTCACCCGTGTCCAGTAGAAAGGATGGAATTTTTAGAACTTGGGTTTGTAGAATTTTATCCAAAAATATGGCCAGGGGTTGAAATACGGAGTTGGTACCAGCAACGATTGGGCGGCCTGGTGGTCTAGTGGCATCCTTATGGATCTTAGGAAGGATGTAAAATAATGGTGTCACTGGAAAGGCTGGCTTTAAAAAAATCCTTTAGTTTGTGGTCTATCAGGGACTGTGCATGGGCATTCTCTACTAGTGTATTGATTGTTGATTGAATTTCTGGGAGGGGATCACCCGGAAGGCATTCATATACTTGGTTGTCCAAAAGTTGGGTAAGTACAGTTTGATTATAGTATGTAGCATCAAGGATTACGGTGGCACCTCCTTTGTCAGCAGATTTTATGACTATAGAGTCATCTTCCATCAGATTTTTCAAAGCCAACCGCTCAGATTTAGGCATATTGTTATTGTAGTTTTGACCTTGGGGGTGCCACTTTAATCGCGATATGTCTTTTTGCACTAACTTAATGAATGTTTCTACACAATGTGTAGTGGTAGGAGGTAGCCACTTACTTTGTGGGCAACATTGGGACAGGTCGACTCCCAGTGGAGTGAGTTCCGTGGTGGGTGTAGAGTGAGGCATTGGTGTTGTGTCAAAATAGGCCCGTAACCTAATAGACCGAAAAAACCTGTGTAAATCTATGTCTACTTCAAGAGGGTTTCCCCAATGAGTAGGAACGAAGCCTAGGCCTTTTTGTAGTACCTTAATTTCAACGTCGGTGAGTGGTCTGGATGATAGGTTGACAATTAGCGAGGAGGATGGGTCTGGCTCCGCAATACTCGTTGGCTGTCGCTTGGTCCTGGGGCGTGTCTGCCCCCTCCTCATCTTCTTTGTGGTTGGCCCTGTGACGCCTGTGTATGTCCTAAAAAAGGCCGCTGATCTTGATCCTCTGAGGACCTACTTGAATCGGTGTCACTCTGGCTATCTCTCGGTAGATCGCGTCTATTTGGGTACCTTGGTCTCCTAAATTCCCGCCAGGAGTATACACGATTTTCCTCGTAATCAAGGGTATCGCGGCGATATTTATTTAATTTTGTGGTGAGAGTCTCTTTTCTATAATGCTCAATTGAAGTATCTAAGGATTCCAGGTATGCTTGGAGATCCTGGGTGTTTAGGGCATTAGATAGCTTCTCTTTAGTGGCGTTAATTGACTGTTGTAAACCACTCAACTGGTCCTGTATACCCTGGATGGTTAGTGATATAAGATCAAGACTACATTTGTTGAGTATTCGGTTCCACTGTGTGCAGAATTTAGGGTCCTCTCGACAGAATGAGGGCTTCAAATTGATCCTCAAGCCTCGTGGTATCCTTTTGTTCCTCAAATACTCAACCAATGTAGCCGAATGCAATTGAAATTGAATTAAGCGTTTCCTTTGGGTCTCAAAATGGCGTTTCAACAAAATATTGTCCTTATTCAAGGGACTGGAAGTATCACCATACTGTGACACTATTGCGTCTAATTCGGTTTGGCTAAAGGTAAAAGTGTCAGCCTTTTTTGAGGTGAGAGTATTCACATCCTCAAATGACATGGTCTGGGTTCTCAAAGTTATACCTTCAGAAAGTAGCAAGTTCAGAGGTGCTTAAACCTGGAAAACAGAACATACAATTTTAATATAAATTGGTAAGCACACTCAAAAGAAATACTGGGAGAAACTGTAGCATAAAGGGTGCATTCATATATTAAGGGGTAGTGTACCCCAGACATACCATATAGAACTATGAATAGAAGCACACCTACAACTATATTGGATGCAAAAAGTAACAAAGTAATTTATTTTGTACAGAAACACAATATAAACAAAGGTAAACAAAGGTCTAGGTCCACTTGAAGGTAGTATGGACACAGGGTAAGGGGAGACACAGTTATCTTAACCAATAAGTACAATATATACACTATATACAAAATACAAAGAGAGTACCGAATACTATGTAAATATTGCTGATACTAATGGTTCCTCAAGGGCAGATAGTATTCGGGAGAGAAGTATTTGTCGGATGTGCTATATCAGCTGAATGGATTTCAAAAAGTAATGAAGCTGTTGCCATGCAAAGAGGAACAATGTTCTTTCAATAGTTTCTGTCAAAAGATTGCGATACCTGGCAAGTATATGCTGAGGCACTCCTGCTGAAAAAAAGGGCTGATACCGAGGCTGAATGGTCCGCACAGAGTTAAATTAGCAAGGTAGTGTAGCAAAGGTGTCCTGTGGCAAGCTCTGCTGACACGTGTTTCAGGATTGATCCTTTCCTCAGAGCGTTAGTTTAGATGAACATAGCTGGTGCGGTGATGCAGGGGCGTGCGGTGCCTAACGTTGGCTGTCACAGCAGCTGTTTAAAAGCGCTCCTGGAGTGCGCGAATCCCCCCCGGGCCGGGCGTGGGCGTGGTGCGAGCGTCGCTCGCGTTACCGCACGTCACATCCGGTGACGCGCGTCCCGACCCGGCACCAACCATCTGTGCTGGCTGAAATGGCAGCCACAAGATGGCGGCGCGCAGGCGCACGGGGCGCGCAACACTTGGAGCAGTCAGAAGGAACGCTGCAAGGTGAGTATACACCTGTCTATGGGGGAAGAGAGTCAATAAAGGGGAATTCGCCTGCAAAGAGAGAAAAAACATTGTACGAGACATATTTTTAATAATAAAAACAGCGGAGTTAATACTGGTTGAAAACATGGGTTAACTTAAAGGAAATGCAATCTTTTCAAGGAAAACTGGATAAAACAACCTATATATAATAATGCTTAACAATTGGTATAAGTTAGGAGAACCCTTTCTTAGGACAGTATTCTGAAAAACGCCATATTATACTGTAAAATAGTGGACAGGAAAGAGGGGACTTGTGGGCTTATCAACTCTTAGTGACAATACTGCCGTATCAAGCTAGTGTAGGATCCCGTGGACTAATTCAGACATCATACAAGATGTCATGTGTATGTATCCGTGGAATAGAGTTTGTGCATTACTACATCTCATTGGCCTGGTGTTCTTGCTAAGTCCTCCGTAGTGTATCTAACACTCTAAAGGGATTCTACTGCAGAAGCTAGCTTGGTATATATCAAAGATGGAATTTACCTTAAGGTAGGATAGAGATGTCATTTATTATTGCGGCAATCTATATATGTCTTGTAGTAATGTGGTGGCTGGTAGAGCAGAACGGAGAGATGGTTAATAATGCAAAATGCAATGGTAGTTAGAATTGAATCAAGCAGTGGGGTTCATATAAGACAAGAGGTCATAATACTCAAAAAAAGGGTGATAAGTCACACTCCTCATTCATCCCCATTGGGATTTTAGTATTTAGCTCATATATCCAGTGTAGCTCGCGTCTGGAAAGTCTATTTGTGATATCACCCCCCTCTCTGCGGTGTAACTTTTTCAATTATCAGGAATCTCAACTGTGATACCTGGTGATTTGCTTCAGCAAAATGTCTTGCAACTGGAGAGGTAAAATCATATCTACGTATACTGCTGCGATGCTCACTGATTCTCGTTTTAATCATCCTCTGTATTTGTCCTACATAGCCCTTCCCGCAAGGGCATTTAAGTAGATAGATTACATTACTAGAGTTACAATTATAGAAGTCACGTAGGGTATAACGTCTGCCCGTGGAGGGGTGACTGAAGGTATCCCCTTTAATCACTGAATTACACTGGGCGCAGCTGCCACAGGGAAACATGCCAGTTGGCTTAGGGAGTGAGCTTAGCCAGTCACGATCCTCTTTCTGTTGGAATTTGTGAGATGTGTCTGCCTGTATAAGTGTGTCTTTTAGATTCTTTGATCTTTTAAAAGTGAACATAGGGCGGCTTGCAAAAGTGTCTTGTAGCTTCTCATCCCATGTCAGCGTGTGCCAATGTCTATTGATAATAGAACGTACAGAGTTGCTCTGTCTGTTATAAGTTAGAATGCATGGAATGCGCTTGGGTGTTTTCTTAGGTTTGTATTGTAACAGGGCTGGTCTTGATAGGGCGGTTGCTTGCTGTAGTGATGTTGTTATGTTACTAGGGGAATAGCCCCGAGCTTGAAAGTCTTTTCTCATTTTGTCAGCCCTTTTGTGGAATGTCTCGTCAATGTCTATTATTCGTCTCAGGCGGACGAATTGGCTGTAAGGGAGCCCATCTTTCAATTTTTTGGGATGGAAGCTGCTTGCATGGAAATAGGTGTTACGGTCCGTCGGTTTAGTGTATAAGTCAGTCTGTAGAGTATTGTTATGGAGTTTAACCCAGACATCTAAAAAATGTACCTGTGATGTATCTGCTTCTATGCTGAAAGAAATGGTAGGCCAGGCCTGGTCCAGATCTTTCTTAAATGTCATGAGGCTGGTCATCGATGAATCTATACCATATCAGTGCATGACTAAGGTATAGTGGATGCTGGTAGACAATAGATCGCTCAAACTCTGCCATAAACAGGTTAGCATAAGTGGGAGCTACATTGGAGCCCATGGCAGTTCCTTGTTTCTGCAAGTAAAAGGAATTGTTGTCCTTGAAATAGTTGTGGGTGAGGATAATGGTTAGCAATTCTATGCAAAATGATCTATATGCCGGAGTAAGGGGCATTGTTTCCAGTGTTTTATGAATAATTTCAATGCTCTCCTTATGTGGGATGGACGTGTATAAACTATTCACGTCCATACTACATAGGAGGGTGCCTGAAGGAATCAGGCCTAGAGCTGCTAATTTAGACAGGAAGTCACCCGTGTCCAGTAGAAAGGATGGAATTTTTAGAACTTGGGTTTGTAGAATTTTATCCAAAAATATGGCCAGGGGTTGAAATACGGAGTTGGTACCAGCAACGATTGGGCGGCCTGGTGGTCTAGTGGCATCCTTATGGATCTTAGGAAGGATGTAAAATAATGGTGTCATTGGAAAGGCTGGCTTTAAAAAATCCTTTAGTTTGTGGTCTATCAGGGACTGTGCATGGGCATTCTCTACTAGTGTATTGATTGTTGATTGAATTTCTGGGAGGGGATCACCCGGAAGGCATTCATATACTTGGCTGTCCAATAGTTGGGTAAGTACAGTTTGATTATAGTATGTAGCATCAAGGATTATGGTGGCACCTCCTTTGTCAGCAGATTTTATGACTATAGAGTCATGTTCCATCAGATTTTTCAAAGCCAACCGCTCAGATTTAGGCATATTGTTATTGTAGTTTTGATCTTGGGGGTGCCACTTTAATCGCGATATGTCTTTTTGCACTAACTTAATGAATGTTTCTACACAATGTGTAGTGGTAGGAGGTAGCCACTTACTTTGTGGGCGACATTGGGACAGGTCGACTCCCAGTGGAGTGAGTTCCGTGGTGGGTGTAGAGTGAGGCATTGGTGTTGTGTCAAAATAGGCCCGTAACCTAATAGACCGAAAAAACCTGTGTAAATCTATGTCTACTTCAAGAGGGTTTCCCCAATGAGTAGGAACGAAGCCTAGGCCTTTTTGTAGTACCTTAATTTCAACGTCGGTGAGTGGTCTGGATGATAGGTTGACAATTAGCGAGGAGGATGGGTCTGGCTCCGCAATACTCGTTGGCTGTCGCTTGGTCCTGGGGCGTGTCTGCCCCCTCCTCATCTTCTTTGTGGTTGGCCCTGCGACGCCTGTGTATGTCCTAAAAAGGCCGCTGATCTTGATCCTCTGAGGACCTACTTGAATCGGTGTCACTCTGGCTATCTCTCGGTAGATCGCGTCTATTTGGGTATCTTGGTCTCCTAAATTCCCGCCAGGAGTATACACGATTTTCCTCGTAATCGAGGGTATCGCGGCGATATTTATTTAATTTTGTGGTGAGAGTCTCTTTTCTATAATGCTCAATTGAAGTATCTAAGGATTCCAGGTATGCTTGGAGATCCTGGGTGTTTAGGGCATTAGATAGCTTCTCTTTAGTGGCGTTAATTGACTGTTGTAAACCACTCAACTGGTCCTGTATACCCTGGATGGTTAGTGATATAAGATCAAGACTACATTTGTTGAGTATTTGGTTCCACTGTGTGCAGAATTTAGGGTCCTCTCAACAGAATGAGGGCTTCAAATTGATCCTCAAGCCTCGTGGTATCCTTTTGTTCCTCAAATACTCAACCAATGTAGCCGAATGCAATTGAAATTGAATTAAGCGTTTCCTTTGGGTTTCAAAATGGCGTTTCAACAAAATATTGTCCTTATTCAAGGGACTGGAAGCAGGGCCGTATTTGCCGCAAGGCAATTCTAGGCCGGAGTCTAGGGCGGCAACATTGTGAAGGGGGCGGCTCTTCAGGGGTGCAGGGGTGAGGCCACCGATCCGCCGGCAAAACGCCCCCCACCTCTACCAGCCCCGCCCCACCTCATCCTGCTCCAGCTCGAAGCCGCCCTCTGTCTTCCATAACAGCAGCGTCACACCAACAAGTGCAGGAGCTTGGGGACAGGTCTTGCTGGCTGTGTCTTCCTGGTGAGGAGGCTCCGCCCCCCAGACGCATCATCAGACTGCTGCCTGGCTCTCCCGGGCTGTGCGAGGAGGAGCTCTAGTACTACTAAGGTAGGTGCGTGTGTGTCTATATCAGTGTGTGTGGGTGTCACTGTCTATCAGTGTGTGTGTGTGTGTCACTGTCTATCAGTGTGTGTCTCTGTGTGTGTCACTGTCTATCAGTGTGTGTGTGTGTGTGTGTGTGTGTGTGTGTGTCACTGTCTATCTGTGTGTGTCACTGTCTATCTGTCTCTGTGTGTGTCACTGTCTATCAGTGTGTATGTGTCTCTGTGTGTGTGTCACAGTCTATCAGTGTGTGTGTCTGTGTGTGTGTCACTGTCTATCAGTGTGTGTGTGTGTCTCTGTGTGTGTGTCACTGTCTATCAGTGTGTGTGTCTCTGTGTGTGTCACTATCTATCAGTGTGTGTGTGTGTGTGTGTGTGTGTGTGTGTGTGTGTGTGTGTCATTGTCTATCAGTGTGTGTATGTGTCACTGTCTATCAGTGTGTGTGTGTGTGTGTGTGTGTGTGTGTGTGTGTGTGTGTCACTGTCTATCTGTCTCTGTGTGCGTCAAATCAGTGTGTGTGTGTGTGTGTGTGTGTGTGTGTGTGTGTGTGTGTGTGTGTCACTGTCTATCTGTCTCTGTGTGTGTCTCTCTCTGTCTCTGACGCTGTCTATCTGTCTCTGTGTGTTAGACTTTATATATATTTACCATTTAATAAAGCACTGAGCACTCTGACTCTGGTTTGCATGATGGGACCCTGATTAAAGCAGAACAAAACCCAAAGCCCCCAGTAAGGAATCTAAGACTCCAGGGCCAGCCACTGGCTTTCCCCTGATTCGGGATGCCCCCCTTTGTGAAACTCTTCAGGATGCTGGTAACTCGCCTTTCCCCGATCCAATGGCGCATATGCCAGCTCTCATCCAATTAAAGCCGCTTGTCTATCGACAATTTTGTTTACAATGGAGAGCATGTGCTGCCGCATCCCCGGTGGTCTGCATAGGCTCCTGCCTCAGCCATTCAGTTAGGTTGGGACAGGAGCGTGTACGCCACGGGGGATAGCGCAGCAGCGCATGCTCCCCATTGAAGGCAAACATGCCAAAAGAGCAAAGGGCTCTGATTGGGCGAGAGCATGCGCTTGCGCCTTAGGACCAAGGAGAAGTGAGTTTTACTGGGAAACTGGGGGGCTCATATAGCAAGGCATCCCAATTCAGGATGCCCCAGGGACGCAGAAGAAAACCTGTCCATCAGGAGCTCGGGCAATTCAGTATAAGCTTTATTTGGAAAGGGGGAGGGCGCTATTCTGAATCTTTGCCCCGGTGCAGTGAGTGGGGAAGTAGAGGGGGTCAACCACCAGGGCCAGCTGATGTCACCTTAGGGCATCCCTTTCTGTGATTCCCCATTGTGTGAGCCCCCCCCCCCCCCAAATCCTCAGGTCAGAAGTCACTCACAGTGCTCTCCAGCCATTGACACTTTCCTGGCCTCCCTGTAGCTGAAGCTGGGGATGGGAGTGCGACACATGCAGCAGGGGGACCAGGGATGTGGACACTCCTGTTTTCCTCTGCCACAGCTATTGTATAAACGGTGAATTGCGCAAGAGAGCATCACAAATCTGGATGCCCCAGAGGAGGTACCAAAATCCAGGATAGTGAACTTCCTGGGTTTTGGTCCACTTAAAGTGGAACAAAACCCACCAGTGACCGTCCTGGAATCTACAAGATTCCAGTGCCAGCCACTGGTTTTCGCTTCAAGCTTCCCTAATCGGGGCACCAGTAAAAACTCACCTTTCCATTCTCCAGCAGCACAAGCACAGACTCCAAATCAATGAGAGCTGTCTGCCATGACTATGTCATTGGTCCGGCAGCTCTCAGTGTGAATGGGGAGCATGTGCTGCCGCATTCCTGGTGGCATGTGCGCGCCCCCATACCAGCCATTCAGATAGCTCCCCATTTAAGTCAATGAGAGCCGCCTGCCAAATGACAGTCAAAGCATTGGACGAGAGCCCACTCATGCGCCACACACACACTATTACCCCCATTACCCCACAACCTACACACACACACTATTACCCCCCAAACACTTTATGCCCCCCACTACACAACCAATAACCTCACACATTGTGAGTTTTTATGGGTGAACTGGGGGGTAACACACAGCGTGGCATCCCAATTCAAGATGCTCTGGAGGCACAGTACAAAAATCAGGAAAATCAAATTCCCAGGGTTTGTTCCACTTTAAAAGCTGGTAAACCTGATTGAGGATGCCCCGTTTGTGTGCAGGCTTACAGTGATTCAGAATATTCACCTGGAAATCTATTCTGAATAAATGGAGTGCTAGGAACACTATGTGGGATGCCACCTTTGGCTGCGCATGCACTAGGGAAAGGAAAGATTTATGGCTATCCATGGGGGTTTTACCCAGTGGGGCATCCTGAAGAGGGAATCGGCTGGCCTTGGAGTCCTTTAGACTTTAGGGCTGTCCAAAACTGGTTTTAATTTGCTTTCACAATGCATACCTCCCAACTTCCAAAGATATGAAAAAGGGACAAGCCACGCCCCTGGCCACACACCCTGCCATGCCCCCTGCCACGCCCCCACCACGCCATATTTCCCACCCATTTAAAAAAAAAAAATTTATTTCTTTAATATTAAGCAATGTCTTACCTTATCCTCCGGGGTCCTCGGGCCTCTGTAGTCACGTGTCTTCAGCGGGTGGGAGGAGCCTAACGGCCCACTCTCATGTCCCGCGCTGGCACTGCTCAATGGCCGGGGCGGGGCAAACCAGGGCGAGGTGGCCAATCAAGAGGCCCTGCTTACGGAGGAGCCGAAGTGGCTGATAACTGGGTGGCGGAGCAGGTGATGGGGGGGGGTGCGAGAGGGTGGCCGATCGGCGGAACAGCTGATCGGGAGGGAGGGGGTGCGTGCGGGCGGGCGGTGGAACAGCTGATGGCTGGGGCGGGGAGGATAATGCGCATCCCAGGACAATTAGTAATCATCCGGGACCGCGGGATAATCTGGGAAAATCAGGACAGTCCCGGGAAAATCGGGACAGTTGGGAGGCATGACAATGGGTTTGGTTAATAGTGTTGTTTAGTGGAGGGGTAATAGCTTGCGTGTAGGTCACAGCAAACTGCTCGCATTTGGCTGTGTGCCGTTGGACCTGGTAGGTGAGTGAATACTGGCATCCTGGGGGGGTTCACACAGTGGAGCAAAATGGGGAAAGTCAAATTCCCAGCTTTTGTTCCACTTTAACTGTATGATTGGGAGGTTAAAACAGAAACTGGGTTTTGGCAGCCTAAATTAGTATAGATTGCATCACCTGGCTCTCTATTATGAATGGGAGGTTTGGAACCACCTGCTGGCTGCTCCCCTCCTGCTGTGCATACCTGTGCTGGCCATTAAGCCAAAGGGGTTCCACTGCGGGCTGCGGATGCGCTGTGGGATCAATGGAAAGATTTATGGCGATCCCAGGGGTTTAACAGAGTGGGGCATCCTGAATTGGGATGCCTTGGGGAGAGGTAATTGGCTGGCGCTGGGTGGTTATAGTCTGGTCAGGTGTGAGGGTTAGGTGTGGGATGTGTGTGTATGGTGGGGGGAGGGTAATAGAGTAGGAAGGTGTGATGGGGATAATGGTGTGGGTTAACTGATATGTGGGGCTAATGGTGTGAGGGGTTGATGGGGTGTTTGCCCTTTCTCTGATTCCTCTTATTTCTTACCTTATCCTTGCTCCCTTGATTGACCCATGATTGTCTGCCAGCCACCAGGTCGACTGGATTCTGGAGCCAATGTCTACTCAGGGACCCAGTTTTATTGAGGGAGCGAGGATAGGGTAAGAAAGATTGGACTTGCAGCAGTAGTATGTGAGCATCAGCATTGTGAGCAATTGTGATCAATACCTATTTTGTAATGTCAGTGGTAGAGATGAGCGAACTTTTGAAAAATTCGATTCGACTGATTCGCCGAATTTTCCGACAAAAATCGTTTCGACCCGAATAAATTCGCGACGAATCGCTATTAAAAACGGCTATTTCTGAGCCTCCTAGAGCCTCAATAGGGTTGTAAACCATTCTGCCTTGCTGTAACACGCACAGGATGCGTGCTGGGTTAGTTAAATAATACTTTGAATAAATATCACATGCAGATCAGAGGCATCGCTAATAGAATCGCAGAGCGGCACAATTGCAGAGAGTTGAAGTGGCATCACTATGAGGGGCAGAAGGAGCCCAAACATTGCTTTAAAGAGACACTGGAGTTGGCAGCAGCAGGAGCCCAAAAATTGGATGAATCACACCCTGGAGTTGGCAGGAGTTGACAGCAGCAGCAGCAGCAGGAGCCCAAATATTACATTAAAGAGACCCTGGGGTTGGCCTCAGGAGCCCAAAAATTGGATGAATCACACCCTGGAGTTGGCAGCAGCAGCAGCAGGAGCCCAAATATACACTGGAGTTGGCTTCAGGAGCCCAAAAATTGGATGAATCACACCCTGGAGTTGGCAGAAGTTGGCAGCAGCAGCAGCAGCAGGAGCCCAAGTATACACTGGAGTTGGCTTCAGGAGCCCAAAAATTGGATGAATCACACCCTGGAGTTGGCAGAAGTTGGCAGCAGCAGCAGCAGGAGCCCAAATATACACTGGAGTTGGCTTCAGGAGCCCAAAAATTGGATGAATCACACCCTGGAGTTGGCAGGAGTTGACAGCAGCAGCAGCAGCAGGAGCCCAAATATACACTGGAGTTGGCTTCAGGAGCCCAAAAATTGGATGAATCACACCCTGGAGTTGGCAGCAGCAGGAGCCCAAATATACACTGGAGTTGGCTTCAGGAGCCCAAAAATTGGATGAATCACACCCTGCAGTTGGCAGGAGTTGACAGCAGCAGCAGCAGCAGGAGCCCAAATATACACTGGAGTTGGCTTCAGGAGCCCAAAAATTGGATGAATCACACCCTGGAGTTGGCAGGAGTTGACAGTAGCAGCAGCAGGAGCCCAAATATACACTGGAGTTGGCTTCAGGAGCCCAAAATTGGATGAATCACACCCTGGAGTTGGCAGGAGTTGACAGTAGCAGCAGCAGGAGCCCAAATATACACTGGAGTTGGCTTCAGGAGCCCAAAAATTGGATGAATCACACCCTGCAGTTGGCAGGAGTTGACAGCAGCAGCAGGAGCCCAAATATTACATTAAAGAGACCCTGGGGTTGGCCTCAGGAGCCCAAAAATTGGATGAATCACACCCTGGAGTTGGCAGAAGTTGGCAGCAGCAGCAGCAGGAGCCCAAATATACACTGGAGTTGGCTTCAGGAGCCCAAAAATTGGATGAATCACACCCTGGAGTTGGCAGGAGTTGACAGTAGCAGCAGCAGGAGCCCAAATATTACATTAAAGAGACCCTGGGGTTGGCCTCAGGAGCCCAAAAATTGGATGAATCACACCCTGGAGTTGGCAGCAGCAGCAGCAGGAGCCCAAATATACACTGGAGTTGGCTTCAGGAGCCCAAAAATTGGATGAATCACACCCTGGAGTTGGCAGAAGTTGGCAGCAGCAGCAGCAGGAGCCCAAATATACACTGGAGTTGGCTTCAGGAGCCCAAAAATTGGATGAATCACACCCTGGAGTTGGCAGGAGTTGACAGTAGCAGCAGCAGGAGCCCAAATATACACTGGAGTTGGCTTCAGGAGCCCAAAAATTGGATGAATCACACCCTGCAGTTGGCAGGAGTTGACAGCAGCAGCAGGAGCCCAAATATTACATTAAAGAGACCCTGGGGTTGGCCTCAGGAGCCCAAAAATTGGATGAATCACACCCTGGAGTTGGCAGCAGCAGCAGCAGGAGCCCAAATATACACTGGAGTTGGCTTCAGGAGCCCAAAAATTGGATGAATCACACCCTGGAGTTGGCAGGAGTTGACAGTAGCAGCAGCAGGAGCCCAAATATTACATTAAAGAGACCCTGGGGTTGGCTTCAGGAGCCCAAAAATTGGATGAATCACACCCTGCAGTTGGCAGGAGTTGACAGCAGCAGCAGGAGCCCAAATATTACATTAAAGAGACCCTGGGGTTGGCCTCAGGAGCCCAAAAATTGGATGAATCACACCCTGGAGTTGGCAGCAGCAGCAGCAGGAGCCCAAATATACACTGGAGTTGGCTTCAGGAGCCCAAAAATTGGATGAATCACACCCTGGAGTTGGCAGGAGTTGACAGCAGCAGCAGCAGCAGGAGCCCAAATATACACTGGAGTTGGCTTCAGGAGCCCAAAAATTGGATGAATCACACCCTGGAGTTGGCAGCAGCAGCAGCAGGAGCCCAAATATACACTGGAGTTGGCTTCAGGAGCCCAAAAATTGGATGAATCACACCCTGCAGTTGGCAGGAGTTGACAGCAGCAGCAGCAGCAGGAGCCCAAATATACACTGGAGTTGGCTTCAGGAGCCCAAAAATTGGATGAATCACACCCTGGAGTTGGCAGAAGTTGGCAGCAGCAGCAGCAGCAGCAGGAGCCCAAATATACACTGGAGTTGGCTTCAGGAGCCCAAAAATTGGATGAATCACACCCTGGAGTTGGCAGGAGTTGACAGTAGCAGCAGCAGGAGCCCAAATATACACTGGAGTTGGCTTCAGGAGCCCAAAAATTGGATGAATCACACCCTGGAGTTGGCAGGAGTTGACAGTAGCAGCAGCAGGAGCCCAAATATACACTGGAGTTGGCTTCAGGAGCCCAAAAATTGGATGAATCACACCCTGGAGTTGGCAGGAGTTGACAGTAGCAGCAGCAGGAGCCCAAATATACACTGGAGTTGGCTTCAGGAGCCCAAAAATTGGATGAATCACACCCTGGAGTTGGCAGGAGTTGACAGTAGCAGCAGCAGGAGCCCAAATATACACTGGAGTTGGCTTCAGGAGCCCAAAAATTGGATGAATCACACCCTGGAGTTGGCAGGAGTTGACAGTAGCAGCAGCAGGAGCCCAAATATACACTGGAGTTGGCTTCAGGAGCCCAAAAATTGGATGAATCACACCCTGCAGTTGGCAGGAGTTGACAGCAGCAGCAGGAGCCCAAATATTACATTAAAGAGACCCTGGGGTTGGCCTCAGGAGCCCAAAAATTGGATGAATCACACCCTGGAGTTGGCAGCAGCAGCAGCAGGAGCCCAAATATACACTGGAGTTGGCTTCAGGAGCCCAAAAATTGGATGAATCACACCCTGGAGTTGGCAGGAGTTGACAGTAGCAGCAGCAGGAGCCCAAATATTACATTAAAGAGACCCTGGGGTTGGCTTCAGGAGCCCAAAAATTGGATGAATCACACCCTGCAGTTGGCAGGAGTTGACAGCAGCAGCAGGAGCCCAAATATTACATTAAAGAGACCCTGGGGTTGGACTCAGGAGCCCAAAAATTGGATGAATCACACCCTGGAGTTGGCAGCAGCAGCAGCAGGAGCCCAAATATACACTGGAGTTGGCTTCAGGAGCCCAAAAATTGGATGAATCACACCCTGGAGTTGGCAGGAGTTGACAGCAGCAGCAGCAGCAGGAGCCCAAATATACACTGGAGTTGGCTTCAGGAGCCCAAAAATTGGATGAATCACACCCTGGAGTTGGCAGCAGCAGCAGCAGGAGCCCAAATATACACTGGAGTTGGCTTCAGGAGCCCAAAAATTGGATGAATCACACCCTGGAGTTGGCAGGAGTTGACAGTAGCAGCAGCAGGAGCCCAAATATTACATTAAAGAGACCCTGGGGTTGGCCTCAGGAGCCCAAAAATTGGATGAATCACACCCTGGAGTTGGCAGCAGCAGCAGCAGGAGCCCAAAAAATGGCCTAAAGACATAAATATGTTTTGCACCATTTGGAAAGTGTAAAACGTGGCACCATGCTGAATCTAGTCGCATGCATCAGGCATTGGTGGGTGGAAATCCTGGCTGATCCATCCCTGATTCATTTTGACAAAGGTGAGTCTCTCCACATTTTTAGTTGACAGACGAGTTCTCCTCGCCGTAACTATGGCCCCCGCCGCACTAAACACCCGCTCAGATGGCACGCTACTTGCCGGGCAGGACAGCTTTTCCAGGGCAAACTCTGCTAGTTGCGGCCACAAATCAAGTTTGGCTGCCCAGAAGTCCAGCGGATCCTCAAGGTGTGTTGGCATGGTCATGTCAAAGTATGACATGACCTGCTGGTTGAGGTCCTGCTCCAGGTCTTCCTGCTGCTCATGAGTAGCCTCACTATGCGGGTGTAGAAAGCTACTCATTAGCGACTGAAGACTGAGGCTGCTGCTGCTGATGGAGCTGCTGCTGCTGCTCCTGCCAACCCCCCCAGCGGCCATGGCAGTGGAAGGTGAGCGCAGAGGTCCCCTCGAGTCAGACCTGCGAGAGTATGGACCATGGCGCAGATAGGCATCGGCCAACTGCCTACGTAGAATGTCTTTGTAGTAGTTGAGTTTGTCCTCCCTCTCGGTGGGTTTAAAAAATGCCCCCATTTTGTGCCGGAAGCGAGGGTCCAATAAGGTGGACAGCCAGAAGTCATCCCGCCGACAGATGGAAACAATTCTGGGGTCACTACGCAAGCACGTGAGCATGCTTCGTGCCATTTGCGCAAGTGACTCGGATGGACTACCTGTCTCCATCTCCACTGCATACTGCCACGGTGTGCCCGGGTCCTCTGTCTCGCCTTCCTCAAAAACCTCTAGCTCCTCTGGCTGCTCCTGCTCCTCCTCTCCTGTCCGCTGACTAGATAAACCAGCCATTTCGCCAAGCCTAAACTGTGTTTCGCTGGGCAACTCCTCCTCCTCCTCTTCCTCCTCCTCCTCCAGTTCAGCTCCAACGGGGTTCATGTGGCCGTAAGATGTAAACGCCATGTCTCCAGTGCCCTGACCAGCCATGGTTTCCAACATGTGCTGTAGTACATGAAGCAGTGGAATCACGTCGTTCATCCCGTAATCCTGCCGACTGACAAATAAAGTGGCTTCCTCAAAGGGCCTGAGCAAACGGCAGGTGTCACGTATGAGCTGCCACTGGTTGACATTGAAGTTACACAGGGGAGTCCCCCTATCTGCTTGGATCATCAGGAAATCCGTGATGGCTTTTCTCTGTTCATATAATCGGTCCAACATGTGAAGGGTGGAATTCCAACGGGTGGAAACATCGCAAATCAGACTATGTTGGGGGATACCATTCTGACGCTGTAGCTCAAGAAGGGTGTGTTTGGCGGTGTAGGAGTGGCTGAAGTGCATGCAAAGTTTCCTTGAAGTTGTTAGGATGTCCTGCAGATGGGGGGAACACTTCAGAAACCGCTTGACAACCAGATTGAAGACGTGAGCCATGCAAGGGGCATGGGTCAGGCTTCCTTGGCGCAGCGCAGACAAAATTTTCTTCCCATTGTCGGTAACCATGATTCCCATTTTAAGTTTTCTTGGAGTAAGCCATGTTTGGATTTCCTGATTAATAAATTTAAGCAGTTCCTCCCCTGTGTGACTCCTTTCGCCAAGACAAACCATGTGAAGCACTGCGTGACACCTCCGTGCCCTGCACACATGGTAGACTGGAGGGGCACTGAGACTTGAGCCTACAGTGGAGGGTGAGGAGATGGCGGAGGATGAGGAGGCCGAGTCGCACGGTGTCACAGGCCCAATGGGCAGAGAGCGTGGAGGCCGAAGCGGCGTGACCTGTCCAAGTTGCTGCTGCAAAGGGACCACATTCACCCAGTGGGCCGTAAACGACATGTACTGCCCCTGACCGTAGTTACAGCTCCAGATGTCGGCGCTGCCATGTATTTTGCTACACACCGACAGGCTCAAGGACTGGCCCACCTTCTGTTCAACAAAAGTGTGCAGCGCTGGTACTGCCTTCTTGGCAAAGAAATGACGGCTTGGGACTCTCCACCTCGGCTCGGCACAAGCCATCAGTTCTCTGAAAGGTGCAGATTCCACCACCTGAAAAGGGAGCGACTGCAGCACCAGCAACTTGGACAGGAGCACATTCAGCTTCTGCGCCGTAGGATGAGTGGGCGCATACTGCTGTCTCTTGGACATGGCTTCGCTGATGGATTGCTGGCGGGATGCATGACTTGGAGGAGGAGGAGCAGGAGCGACAGAGGATGGGTATGACGCACAGCTGCCTTCGGCTGAGGTGCTGGAGCCTTGGCTGGCAGAAATTGGGAGCTCACTTGGTGAGGAAGCAGACTGGACCACCCCTTGGGAGCCTCGGTTCTCCCAGGTCGTTTTATGGTGACGCATCATATGTTGACGCAGGGCCGTGGTGCCAACATTTGGACCCTGGCCACGCTTCACCTTTTGCCTACATATCTTGCATGTGGCCATGTTACCCTCCTGCGGATGCCTCAGGAAAAACTGCCACACTGCCGAGTAGCTACTTTTCCCACCCCCTGGCCTCACTGATTCACTGCTGCTGTTGCCAACTCCAGGAACCCCTGCTCCACTACCTCCCGATAAGGTAGACTGCCGCACAGCAGGTGCTCTACCCCGGCCCCGGCCCCGGCCGGCTCCAGCCTTTGGAATTGTGCCCCCATGCTGACTGCTACCACCTTGCTGCCTCAGCTGCTGACTCCGGGGCAACCTGCGCCCCTCTTCTCCTGATGATGACGATGAAGCCCCTTCATCACCCGGCTCCCAAGTGCGATCGGCTTCATCGTCATCATCATCATCATCACCGAGTTGTGGCTGTACGTCACTGATGTTCGTGGATTCGTCAACAGTGTCTGGCGCAGGAGCTGGAACGCTCGCAGCACCCACGACACTGTCCACATCACTATTTGTCTGCCTAGCTAGAGAAGCCACCTCCATTTCTTGGCTGGGCAGTAGCTGCTGACTGTCCTCTATCTGATGGTCCTCCTCACTAAAGAGTGGAGCTGAACCCAAAGCATAGGATACGTCGCTGGGGGAGGGAACGGCGTAGGACAGAGGCAATGGGAGGACAGGGACTGCTCTCGGGGCATGCCAACTCAGGGTTGTGTCAGAGGAACCTACCGACCCTAGACTGGGGGTCTCAGACGTAAGTTGTGATGATGTTGTTGATGAGCGCGTCAACCAATCTACCACGGCAGATGCGTTACTGGTGGAGACCCGACCGCTAGCAGATACTGGCAGATTAGGTCTCTCAGCGTGACTCCTGCTGCTACTGGCCCCCAGTCTGATGCGAGCTCTGCCTGCGGAATCTTGGCCTCTGCCACTCCTCTTTTCACTTCCAGGCACTTGTCTGCCCGACATAGTCTAACTGGCGTGGTAGTAGGTGATATTTTAAGATCCCCCGGGCAGCGGTGGGTCTATATGAAACAGAATATAATGCACACCAAAAGTGAGCAGTAACACTCAGCCTCCAACAGGCCTGCTTAGTGTAAATAAGAGAGCTGCTTAGTGTAAATAAAGAGGGGTATGCTATGTTACAGAATGGGATGCCTCAACAGAAGTGCACCTGGCAGGCAGCAGTAAGCCTATGCCCAGCAAAAGTGTCTTTATCAGGCCTAATTTCAAATATGATAAGAGCAAATGCTTATATGGTCTTAAACAGAGGCTGCTTTAGTCACAGAATGGGATGCCCCCAAAAAATATCCAGTAGTACTATGCCCAGCAAAAGTGTCTTTATCAGGCTAATTTCAAATATGATAAGAGCAAATGCTTATATGGTCTTAAACAGAGGCTGCTTTAGTCACAGAATGGGATGCCCCCAAAAAAGATCCAGTAGTACTATGCCCAGCAAAAGTGTCTTTATCAGGCTAATTTCAAATATGATAAGAGCAAATGCTTATATGGTCTTAAACAGAGGCTGCTTTAGTCACAGAATGGGATGCCCCCAAAAAATATCCAGTAGTACTATGCCCAGCAAAAGTGTCTTTATCAGGCTAATTTCAAATATGATAAGAGCAAATGCTTATATGGTCTTAAACAGAGGCTGCTTTAGTCACAGAATGGGATGCCCCCAAAAAATATCCAGTAGTACTATGCCCAGCAAAAGTGTCTTTATCAGGCTAATTTCAAATATGATAAGAGCAAATGCTTATATGGTCTTAAACAGAGGCTGCTTTAGTCACAGAATGGGATGCCCCCAAAAAATATCCAGTAGTACTATGCCCAGCAAAAGTGTCTTTATCAGGCCTGATTTCTATGAGAATAAGTGCAAATGGTTATTATGCTATTAAATAGAGGCTGGTGTTGTCACAGAATGGGATGCCCCCAAAAAATATCCAGTAGTACTATGCCCAGCAAAAGTGTCTTTATCAGGCTAATTTCAAATATGATAAGAGCAAATGCTTATATGGTCTTAAACAGAGGCTGCTTTAGTCACAGAATGGGATGCCCCCAAAAAATATCCAGTAGTACTATGCCCAGCAAAAGTGTCTTTATCAGGCCTGATTTCTATGAGAATAAGTGCAAATGGTTATCATGCTATTAAATAGAGGCTGGTGTTGTCACAGAATGGGATGCCCCCAAAAAATATCCAGTAGTACTATGCCCAGCAAAAGTGTCTTTATCAGGCTAATTTCAAATATGATAAGAGCAAATGCTTATATGGTCTTAAACAGAGGCTGCTTTAGTCACAGAATGGGATGCCCCCAAAAAATATCCAGTAGTACTATGCCCAGCAAAAGTGTCTTTATCAGGCTAATTTCAAATATGATAAGAGCAAATGCTTATATGGTCTTAAACAGAGGCTGCTTTAGTCACAGAATGGGATGCCCCCAAAAAATATCCAGTAGTACTATGCCCAGCAAAAGTGTCTTTATCAGGCCTGATTTCTATGAGAATAAGTGCAAATGGTTATTATGCTATTAAATAGAGGCTGCTTTAGTCACAGAATGGGATGCCCCCAAAAAATATCCAGTAGTACTATGCCCAGCAAAAGTGTCTTTATCAGGCTAATTTCAAATATGATAAGAGCAAATGCTTATATGGTCTTAAACAGAGGCTGCTTTAGTCACAGAATGGGATGCCCCCAAAAAATATCCAGTAGTACTATGCCCAGCAAAAGTGTCTTTATCAGGCTAATTTCAAATATGATAAGAGCAAATGCTTATATGGTCTTAAACAGAGGCTGCTTTAGTCACAGAATGGGATGCCCCCAAAAAAGATCCAGTAGTACTATGCCCAGCAAAAGTGTCTTTATCAGGCTAATTTCAAATATGATAAGAGCAAATGCTTATATGGTCTTAAACAGAGGCTGCTTTAGTCACAGAATGGGATGCCCCCAAAAAATATCCAGTAGTACTATGCCCAGCAAAAGTGTCTTTATCAGGCCTGATTTCTATGAGAATAAGTGCAAATGGTTATTATGCTATTAAATAGAGGCTGGTGTTGTCACAGAATGGGATGCCCCCAAAAAATATCCAGTAGTACTATGCCCAGCAAAAGTGTCTTTATCAGGCTAATTTCAAATATGATAAGAGCAAATGCTTATATGGTCTTAAACAGAGGCTGCTTTAGTCACAGAATGGGATGCCCCCAAAAAATATCCAGTAGTACTATGCCCAGCAAAAGTGTCTTTATCAGGCCTGATTTCTATGAGAATAAGTGCAAATGGTTATCATGCTATTAAATAGAGGCTGGTGTTGTCACAGAATGGGATGCCCCCAAAAAATATCCAGTAGTACTATGCCCAGCAAAAGTGTCTTTATCAGGCTAATTTCAAATATGATAAGAGCAAATGCTTATATGGTCTTAAACAGAGGCTGCTTTAGTCACAGAATGGGATGCCCCCAAAAAATATCCAGTAGTACTATGCCCAGCAAAAGTGTCTTTATCAGGCTAATTTCAAATATGATAAGAGCAAATGCTTATATGGTCTTAAACAGAGGCTGCTTTAGTCACAGAATGGGATGCCCCCAAAAAATATCCAGTAGTACTATGCCCAGCAAAAGTGTCTTTATCAGGCCTGATTTCTATGAGAATAAGTGCAAATGGTTATTATGCTATTAAATAGAGGCTGCTTTAGTCACAGAATGGGATGCCCCCAAAAAATATCCAGTAGTACTATGCCCAGCAAAAGTGTCTTTATCAGGCTAATTTCAAATATGATAAGAGCAAATGCTTATATGGTCTTAAACAGAGGCTGCTTTAGTCACAGAATGGGATGCCCCCAAAAAATATCCAGTAGTACTATGCCCAGCAAAAGTGTCTTTATCAGGCTAATTTCAAATATGATAAGAGCAAATGCTTATATGGTCTTAAACAGAGGCTGCTTTAGTCACAGAATGGGATGCCCCCAAAAAAGATCCAGTAGTACTATGCCCAGCAAAAGTGTCTTTATCAGGCTAATTTCAAATATGATAAGAGCAAATGCTTATATGGTCTTAAACAGAGGCTGCTTTAGTCACAGAATGGGATGCCCCCAAAAAATATCCAGTAGTACTATGCCCAGCAAAAGTGTCTTTATCAGGCTAATTTCAAATATGATAAGAGCAAATGCTTATATGGTCTTAAACAGAGGCTGCTTTAGTCACAGAATGGGATGCCCCCAAAAAATATCCAGTAGTACTATGCCCAGCAAAAGTGTCTTTATCAGGCCTGATTTCTATGAGAATAAGTGCAAATGGTTATTATGCTATTAAATAGAGGCTGGTGTTGTCACAGAATGGGATGCCCCCAAAAAAGATCCAGTAGTACTATGCCCAGCAAAAGTGTCTTTATCAGGCTAATTTCAAATATGATAAGAGCAAATGCTTATATGGTCTTAAACAGAGGCTGCTTTAGTCACAGAATGGGATGCCCCCAAAAAATATCCAGTAGTACTATGCCCAGCAAAAGTGTCTTTATCAGGCTAATTTCAAATATGATAAGAGCAAATGCTTATATGGTCTTAAACAGAGGCTGCTTTAGTCACAGAATGGGATGCCCCCAAAAAATATCCAGTAGTACTATGCCCAGCAAAAGTGTCTTTATCAGGCCTGATTTCTATGAGAATAAGTGCAAATGGTTATTATGCTATTAAATAGAGGCTGGTGTTGTCACAGAATGGGATGCCCCCAAAAAAGATCCAGTAGTACTATGCCCAGCAAAAGTGTCTTTATCAGGCTAATTTCAAATATGATAAGAGCAAATGCTTATATGGTCTTAAACAGAGGCTGCTTTAGTCACAGAATGGGATGCCCCCAAAAAATATCCAGTAGTACTATGCCCAGCAAAAGTGTCTTTATCAGGCCTGATTTCTATGAGAATAAGTGCAAATGGTTATTATGCTATTAAATAGAGGCTGGTGTTGTCACAGAATGGGATGCCCCCAAAAAATATCCAGTAGTACTATGCCCAGCAAAAGTGTCTTTATCAGGCTAATTTCAAATATGATAAGAGCAAATGCTTATATGGTCTTAAACAGAGGCTGCTTTAGTCACAGAATGGGATGCCCCCAAAAAATATCCAGTAGTACTATGCCCAGCAAAAGTGTCTTTATCAGGCTAATTTCAAATATGATAAGAGCAAATGCTTATATGGTCTTAAACAGAGGCTGCTTTAGTCACAGAATGGGATGCCCCCATAAAAGATCCAGTAGTACTATGCTCAGCAAAAGTGTCTTTATCAGGCTGATTTCAAATATGATAAGAGCAAATGCTTATATGGTCTTAAACAGAGGCTGCTTTAGTCACAGAATGGGATGCCCCCAAAAAATATCCAGTAGTACTATGCCCAGCAAAAGTGTCTTTATCAGGCTAATTTCAAATATGATAAGAGCAAATGCTTATATGGTCTTAAACAGAGGCTGCTTTAGTCACAGAATGGGATGCCCCCCCAAAATATCCAGTAGTACTATGCCCAGCAAAAGTGTCTTTATCAGGCCTGATTTCTATGAGAATAAGTGCAAATGGTTATTATGCTATTAAATAGAGGCTGGTGTTGTCACAGAATGGGATGCCCCCAAAAAATATCCAGTAGTACTATGCCCAGCAAAAGTGTCTTTATCAGGCTAATTTCAAATATGATAAGAGCAAATGCTTATATGGTCTTAAACAGAGGCTGCTTTAGTCACAGAATGGGATGCCCCCAAAAAAGATCCAGTAGTACTATGCCCAGCAAAAGTGTCTTTATCAGGCTAATTTCAAATATGATAAGAGCAAATGCTTATATGGTCTTAAACAGAGGCTGCTTTAGTCACAGAATGGGATGCCCCCAAAAAATATCCAGTAGTACTATGCCCAGCAAAAGTGTCTTTATCAGGCTAATTTCAAATATGATAAGAGCAAATGCTTATATGGTCTTAAACAGAGGCTGCTTTAGTCACAGAATGGGATGCCCCCAAAAAATATCCAGTAGTACTATGCCCAGCAAAAGTGTCTTTATCAGGCCTGATTTCTATGAGAATAAGTGCAAATGGTTATTATGCTATTAAATAGAGGCTGGTGTTGTCACAGAATGGGATGCCCCCAAAAAAGATCCAGTAGTACTATGCCCAGCAAAAGTGTCTTTATCAGGCTAATTTCAAATATGATAAGAGCAAATGCTTATATGGTCTTAAACAGAGGCTGCTTTAGTCACAGAATGGGATGCCCCCAAAAAATATCCAGTAGTACTATGCCCAGCAAAAGTGTCTTTATCAGGCCTGATTTCTATGAGAATAAGTGCAAATGGTTATTATGCTATTAAATAGAGGCTGGTGTTGTCACAGAATGGGATGCCCCCAAAAAATATCCAGTAGTACTATGCCCAGCAAAAGTGTCTTTATCAGGCTAATTTCAAATATGATAAGAGCAAATGCTTATATGGTCTTAAACAGAGGCTGCTTTAGTCACAGAATGGGATGCCCCCAAAAAATATCCAGTAGTACTATGCCCAGCAAAAGTGTCTTTATCAGGCTAATTTCAAATATGATAAGAGCAAATGCTTATATGGTCTTAAACAGAGGCTGCTTTAGTCACAGAATGGGATGCCCCCATAAAAGATCCAGTAGTACTATGCTCAGCAAAAGTGTCTTTATCAGGCTGATTTCAAATATGATAAGAGCAAATGCTTATATGGTCTTAAACAGAGGCTGCTTTAGTCACAGAATGGGATGCCCCCAAAAAATATCCAGTAGTACTATGCCCAGCAAAAGTGTCTTTATCAGGCTAATTTCAAATATGATAAGAGCAAATGCTTATATGGTCTTAAACAGAGGCTGCTTTAGTCACAGAATGGGATGCCCCCCCAAAATATCCAGTAGTACTATGCCCAGCAAAAGTGTCTTTATCAGGCCTGATTTCTATGAGAATAAGTGCAAATGGTTATTATGCTATTAAATAGAGGCTGGTGTTGTCACAGAATGGGATGCCCCCAAAAAATATCCAGTAGTACTATGCCCAGCAAAAGTGTCTTTATCAGGCTAATTTCAAATATGATAAGAGCAAATGCTTATATGGTCTTAAACAGAGGCTGCTTTAGTCACAGAATGGGATGCCCCCCAAAAATATCCAGTAGTACTATGCCCAGCAAAAGTGTCTTTATCAGGCCTGATTTCTATGAGAATAAGTGCAAATGGTTATTATGCTATTAAATAGAGGCTGGTGTTGTCACAGAATGGGATGCCCCCAAAAAATATCCAGTAGTACTATGCCCAGCAAAAGTGTCTTTATCAGGCTAATTTCAAATATGATAAGAGCAAATGCTTATATGGTCTTAAACAGAGGCTGCTTTAGTCACAGAATGGGATGCCCCCAAAAAATATCCAGTAGTACTATGCCCAGCAAAAGTGTCTTTATCAGGCTAATTTCAAATATGATAAGAGCAAATGCTTATATGGTCTTAAACAGAGGCTGCTTTAGTCACAGAATGGGATGCCCCCAAAAAATATCCAGTAGTACTATGCCCAGCAAAAGTGTCTTTATCAGGCCTGATTTCTATGAGAATAAGTGCAAATGGTTATTATGCTATTAAATAGAGGCTGCTTTAGTCACAGAATGGGATGCCCCCAAAAAATATCCAGTAGTACTATGCCCAGCAAAAGTGTCTTTATCAGGCTAATTTCAAATATGATAAGAGCAAATGCTTATATGGTCTTAAACAGAGGCTGCTTTAGTCACAGAATGGGATGCCCCCAAAAAATATCCAGTAGTACTATGCCCAGCAAAAGTGTCTTTATCAGGCCTGATTTCTATGAGAATAAGTGCAAATGGTTATTATGCTATTAAATAGAGGCTGGTGTTGTCACAGAATGGGATGCCCCCAAAAAATATCCAGTAGTACTATGCCCAGCAAAAGTGTCTTTATCAGGCTAATTTCAAATATGATAAGAGCAAATGCTTATATGGTCTTAAACAGATTCTGCTTTAGTCACAGAATGGGATGCCCCCAAAAAATATCCAGTAGTACTATGCCCAGCAAAAGTGTCTTTATCAGGCTAATTTCAAATATGATAAGAGCAAATGCTTATATGGTCTTAAACAGAGGCTGCTTTAGTCACAGAATGGGATGCCCCCAAAAAAGATCCAGTAGTACTATGCCCAGAAAAAGTGTCTTTATCAGGCTAATTTCAAATATGATAAGAGCAAATGCTTATATGGTCTTAAACAGAGGCTGCTTTAGTCACAGAATGGGATGCCCCCAAAAAATATCCAGTAGTACTATGCCCAGCAAAAGTGTCTTTATCAGGCTAATTTCAAATATGATAAGAGCAAATGCTTATATGGTCTTAAACAGAGGCTGCTTTAGTCACAGAATGGGATGCCCCCAAAAAATATCCAGTAGTACTATGCCCAGCAAAAGTGTCTTTATCAGGCTAATTTCTATGAGAATAAGTGCAAATGGTTATTATGCTATTAAATAGAGGCTGGTGTTGTCACAGAATGGGATGCCCCCAAAAAATATCCAGTAGTACTATGCCCAGTAAAAGTGTCTTTATCAGGCTAATTTCAAATATGATAAGAGCAAATGCTTATATGGTCTTAAACAGAGGCTGCTTTAGTCACAGAATGGGATGCCCCCAAAAAATATCCAGTAGTACTATGCCCAGCAAAAGTGTCTTTATCAGGCCTGATTTCTATGAGAATAAGTGCAAATGGTTATTATGCTATTAAATAGAGGCTGGTGTTGTCACAGAATGGGATGCCCCCAAAAAATATCCAGTAGTACTATGCCCAGCAAAAGTGTCTTTATCAGGCTAATTTCAAATATGATAAGAGCAAATGCTTATATGGTCTTAAACAGAGGCTGCTTTAGTCACAGAATGGGATGCCCCCAAAAAATATCCAGTAGTACTATGCCCAGCAAAAGTGTCTTTATCAGGCCTGATTTCTATGAGAATAAGTGCAAATGGTTATTATGCTATTAAATAGAGGCTGGTGTTGTCACAGAATGGGATGCCCCCAAAAAATATCCAGTAGTACTATGCCCAGCAAAAGTGTCTTTATCAGGCTAATTTCAAATATGATAAGAGCAAATGCTTATATGGTCTTAAACAGAGGCTGCTTTAGTCACAGAATGGGATGCCCCCAAAAAATATCCAGTAGTACTATGCCCAGCAAAAGTGTCTTTATCAGGCTAATTTCAAATATGATAAGAGCAAATGCTTATATGGTCTTAAACAGAGGCTGCTTTAGTCACAGAATGGGATGCCCCCAAAAAATATCCAGTAGTACTATACCCAGCAAAAGTGTCTTTATCAGGCTAATTTCAAATATGATAAGAGCAAATGCTTATATGGTCTTAAACAGAGGCTGCTTTAGTCACAGAATGGGATGCCCCCAAAAAAGATCCAGTAGTACTATGCCCAGCAAAAGTGTCTTTATCAGGCTAATTTCAAATATGATAAGAGCAAATGCTTATATGGTCTTAAACAGAGGCTGCTTTAGTCACAGAATGGGATGCCCCCAAAAAATATCCAGTAGTACTATGCCCAGCAAAAGTGTCTTTATCAGGCTAATTTCAAATATGATAAGAGCAAATGCTTATATGGTCTTAAACAGAGGCTGCTTTAGTCACAGAATGGGATGCCCCCCAAAAATATCCAGTAGTACTATGCCCAGCAAAAGTGTCTTTATCAGGCTAATTTCAAATATGATAAGAGCAAATGCTTATATGGTCTTAAACAGAGGCTGCTTTAGTCACAGAATGGGATGCCCCCCCAAAATATCCAGTAGTACTATGCCCAGCAAAAGTGTCTTTATCAGGCCTGATTTCTATGAGAATAAGTGCAAATGGTTATTATGCTATTAAATAGAGGCTGGTGTTGTCACAGAATGGGATGCCCCCAAAAAATATCCAGTAGTACTATGCCCAGCAAAAGTGTCTTTATCAGGCCTGATTTCTATGAGAATAAGTGCAAATGGTTATTATGCTATTAAATAGAGGCTGGTGTTGTCACAGAATGGGATGCCCCCAAAAAATATCCAGTAGTACTATGCCCAGCAAAAGTGTCTTTATCAGGCTAATTTCAAATATGATAAGAACAAATGCTTATATGGTCTTAAACAGAGGCTGCTTTAGTCACAGAATGGGATGCCCCCCCAAAATATCCAGTAGTACTATGCCCAGCAAAAGTGTCTTTATCAGGCCTGATTTCTATGAGAATAAGTGCAAATGGTTATTATGCTATTAAATAGAGGCTGGTGTTGTCACAGAATGGGATGCCCCCAAAAAATATCCAGTAGTACTATGCCCAGCAAAAGTGTCTTTATCAGGCTAATTTCAAATATGATAAGAGCAAATGCTTATATGGTCTTAAACAGAGGCTGCTTTAGTCACAGAATGGGATGCCCCCCAAAAATATCCAGTAGTACTATGCCCAGCAAAAGTGTCTTTATCAGGCCTGATTTCTATGAGAATAAGTGCAAATGGTTATTATGCTATTAAATAGAGGCTGGTGTTGTCACAGAATGGGATGCCCCCAAAAAATATCCAGTAGTACTATGCCCAGCAAAAGTGTCTTTATCAGGCTAATTTCAAATATGATAAGAGCAAATGCTTATATGGTCTTAAACAGAGGCTGCTTTAGTCACAGAATGGGATGCCCCCAAAAAATATCCAGTAGTACTATGCCCAGCAAAAGTGTCTTTATCAGGCTAATTTCAAATATGATAAGAGCAAATGCTTATATGGTCTTAAACAGAGGCTGCTTTAGTCACAGAATGGGATGCCCCCAAAAAATATCCAGTAGTACTATGCCCAGCAAAAGTGTCTTTATCAGGCCTGATTTCTATGAGAATAAGTGCAAATGGTTATTATGCTATTAAATAGAGGCTGCTTTAGTCACAGAATGGGATGCCCCCAAAAAATATCCAGTAGTACTATGCCCAGCAAAAGTGTCTTTATCAGGCTAATTTCAAATATGATAAGAGCAAATGCTTATATGGTCTTAAACAGAGGCTGCTTTAGTCACAGAATGGGATGCCCCCAAAAAATATCCAGTAGTACTATGCCCAGCAAAAGTGTCTTTATCAGGCCTGATTTCTATGAGAATAAGTGCAAATGGTTATTATGCTATTAAATAGAGGCTGGTGTTGTCACAGAATGGGATGCCCCCAAAAAATATCCAGTAGTACTATGCCCAGCAAAAGTGTCTTTATCAGGCTAATTTCAAATATGATAAGAGCAAATGCTTATATGGTCTTAAACAGAGGCTGCTTTAGTCACAGAATGGGATGCCCCCAAAAAAGATCCAGTAGTACTATGCCCAGAAAAAGTGTCTTTATCAGGCTAATTTCAAATATGATAAGAGCAAATGCTTATATGGTCTTAAACAGAGGCTGCTTTAGTCACAGAATGGGATGCCCCCAAAAAAGATCCAGTAGTACTATGCCCAGCAAAAGTGTCTTTATCAGGCTAATTTCAAATATGATAAGAGCAAATGCTTATATAGTCTTAAACAGAGGCTGCTTTAGTCACAGAATGGGATGCCCCCAAAAAATATCCAGTAGTACTATGCCCAGCAAAAGTGTCTTTATCAGGCTAATTTCAAATATGATAAGAGCAAATGCTTATATGGTCTTAAACAGAGGCTGCTTTAGTCACAGAATGGGATGCCCCCAAAAAATATCCAGTAGTACTATGCCCAGCAAAAGTGTCTTTATCAGGCTAATTTCAAATATGATAAGAGCAAATGCTTATATGGTCTTAAACAGAGGCTGCTTTAGTCACAGAATGGGATGCCCCCAAAAAATATCCAGTAGTACTATGCCCAGCAAAAGTGTCTTTATCAGGCTAATTTCAAATATGATAAGAGCAAATGCTTATATGGTCTTAAACAGAGGCTGCTTTAGTCACAGAATGGGATGCCCCCAAAAAAGATCCAGTAGTACTATGCCCAGCAAAAGTGTCTTTATCAGGCTAATTTCAAATATGATAAGAGCAAATGCTTATATGGTCTTTAACAGAGGCTGCTTTAGTCACAGAATGGGTTGCCCCCAAAAAATATCCAGTAGTACTATGCCCAGCAAAAGTGTCTTTATCAGGCTAATTTCAAATATGATAAGAGCAAATGCTTATATGGTCTTAAACAGAGGCTGCTTTAGTCACAGAATGGGATGCCCCCCAAAAATATCCAGTAGTACTATGCCCAGCAAAAGTGTCTTTATCAGGCTAATTTCAAATATGATAAGAGCAAATGCTTATATGGTCTTAAACAGAGGCTGCTTTAGTCACAGAATGGGATGCCCCCCCAAAATATCCAGTAGTACTATGCCCAGCAAAAGTGTCTTTATCAGGCCTGATTTCTATGAGAATAAGTGCAAATGGTTATTATGCTATTAAATAGAGGCTGGTGTTGTCACAGAATGGGATGCCCCCCAAAAATATCCAGTAGTACTATGCCCAGCAAAAGTGTCTTTATCAGGCCTGATTTCTATGAGAATAAGTGCAAATGGTTATTATGCTATTAAATAGAGGCTGGTGTTGTCACAGAATGGGATGCCCCCAAAAAATATCCAGTAGTACTATGCCCAGCAAAAGTGTCTTTATCAGGCTAATTTCAAATATGATAAGAACAAATGCTTATATGGTCTTAAACAGAGGCTGCTTTAGTCACAGAATGGGATGCCCCCAAAAAATATCCAGTAGTACTATGCCCAGCAAAAGTGTCTTTATCAGGCTAATTTCAAATATGATAAGAGCAAATGCTTATATGGTCTTAAACAGAGGCTGCTTTAGTCACAGAATGGGATGCCCCCAAAAAATATCCAGTAGTACTATGCCCAGCAAAAGTGTCTTTATCAGGCCTGATTTCTATGAGAATAAGTGCAAATGGTTATTATGCTATTAAATAGAGGCTGCTTTAGTCACAGAATGGGATGCCCCCAAAAAATATCCAGTAGTACTATGCCCAGCAAAAGTGTCTTTATCAGGCTAATTTCAAATATGATAAGAGCAAATGCTTATATGGTCTTAAACAGAGGCTGCTTTAGTCACAGAATGGGATGCCCCCAAAAAATATCCAGTAGTACTATGCCCAGCAAAAGTGTCTTTATCAGGCCTGATTTCTATGAGAATAAGTGCAAATTGTTATTATGCTATTAAATAGAGGCTGGTGTTGTCACAGAATGGGATGCCCCCAAAAAATATCCAGTAGTACTATGCCCAGCAAAAGTGTCTTTATCAGGCTAATTTCAAATATGATAAGAGCAAATGCTTATATGGTCTTAAACAGAGGCTGCTTTAGTCACAGAATGGGATGCCCCCAAAAAATATCCAGTAGTACTATGCCCAGCAAAAGTGTCTTTATCAGGCTAATTTCAAATATGATAAGAGCAAATGCTTATATGGTCTTAAACAGAGGCTGCTTTAGTCACAGAATGGGATGCCCCCAAAAAAGATCCAGTAGTACTATGCCCAGCAAAAGTGTCTTTATCAGGCTAATTTCAAATACGATAAGAGCAAATGCTTATATGGTCTTAAACAGAGGCTGCTTTAGTCACAGAATGGGATGCCCCCAAAAAATATCCAGTAGTACTATGCCCAGCAAAAGTGTCTTTATCAGGCTAATTTCAAATATGATAAGAGCAAATGCTTATATGGTCTTAAACAGAGGCTGCTTTAGTCACAGAATGGGATGCCCCCAAAAAATATCCAGTAGTACTATGCCCAGCAAAAGTGTCTTTATCAGGCCTGATTTCTATGAGAATAAGTGCAAATGGTTATTATGCTATTAAATAGAGGCTGGTGTTGTCACAGAATGGGATGCCCCCAAAAAAGATCCAGTAGTACTATGCCCAGCAAAAGTGTCTTTATCAGGCTAATTTCAAATATGATAAGAGCAAATGCTTATATGGTCTTAAACAGAGGCTGCTTTAGTCACAGAATGGGATGCCCCCAAAAAATATCCAGTAGTACTATGCCCAGCAAAAGTGTCTTTATCAGGCTAATTTCAAATATGATAAGAGCAAATGCTTATATGGTCTTAAACAGAGGCTGCTTTAGTCACAGAATGGGATGCCCCCCAAAAATATCCAGTAGTACTATGCCCAGCAAAAGTGTCTTTATCAGGCCTGATTTCTATGAGAATAAGTGCAAATGGTTATTATGCTATTAAATAGAGGCTGGTGTTGTCACAGAATGGGATGCCCCCAAAAAAGATCCAGTAGTACTATGCCCAGCAAAAGTGTCTTTATCAGGCTAATTTCAAATATGATAAGAGCAAATGCTTATATGGTCTTAAACAGAGGCTGCTTTAGTCACAGAATGGGATGCCCCCAAAAAATATCCAGTAGTACTATGCCCAGCAAAAGTGTCTTTATCAGGCCTGATTTCTATGAGAATAAGTGCAAATGGTTATTATGCTATTAAATAGAGGCTGGTGTTGTCACAGAATGGGATGCCCCCAAAAAATATCCAGTAGTACTATGCCCAGCAAAAGTGTCTTTATCAGGCTAATTTCAAATATGATAAGAGCAAATGCTTATATGGTCTTAAACAGAGGCTGCTTTAGTCACAGAATGGGATGCCCCCAAAAAATATCCAGTAGTACTATGCCCAGCAAAAGTGTCTTTATCAGGCTAATTTCAAATATGATAAGAGCAAATGCTTATATGGTCTTAAACAGAGGCTGCTTTAGTCACAGAATGGGATGCCCCCATAAAAGATCCAGTAGTACTATGCCCAGCAAAAGTGTCTTTATCAGGCTAATTTCAAATATGATAAGAGCAAATGCTTATATGGTCTTAAACAGAGGCTGCTTTAGTCACAGAATGGGATGCCCCCAAAAAATATCCAGTAGTACTATTCCCAGCAAAAGTGTCTTTATCAGGCTAATTTCAAATATGATAAGAGCAAATGCTTATATGGTCTTAAACAGAGGCTGCTTTAGTCACAGAATGGGATGCCCCCCCAAAATATCCAGTAGTACTATGCCCAGCAAAAGTGTCTTTATCAGGCCTGATTTCTATGAGAATAAGTGCAAATGGTTATTATGCTATTAAATAGAGGCTGGTGTTGTCACAGAATGGGATGCCCCCAAAAAATATCCAGTAGTACTATGCCCAGCAAAAGTGTCTTTATCAGGCTAATTTCAAATATGATAAGAGCAAATGCTTATATGGTCTTAAAGAGAGGCTGCTTTAGTCACAGAATGGGATGCCCCCCAAAAATATCCAGTAGTACTATGCCCAGCAAAAGTGTCTTTATCAGGCCTGATTTCTATGAGAATAAGTGCAAATGGTTATTATGCTATTAAATAGAGGCTGGTGTTGTCACAGAATGGGATGCCCCCAAAAAATATCCAGTAGTACTATGCCCAGCAAAAGTGTCTTTATCAGGCTAATTTCAAATATGATAAGAGCAAATGCTTATATGGTCTTAAACAGAGGCTGCTTTAGTCACAGAATGGGATGCCCCCAAAAAATATCCAGTAGTACTATGCCCAGCAAAAGTGTCTTTATCAGGCTAATTTCAAATATGATAAGAGCAAATGCTTATATGGTCTTAAACAGAGGCTGCTTTAGTCACAGAATGGGATGCCCCCAAAAAATATCCAGTAGTACTATGCCCAGCAAAAGTGTCTTTATCAGGCCTGATTTCTATGAGAATAAGTGCAAATTGTTATTATGCTATTAAATAGAGGCTGCTTTAGTCACAGAATGGGATGCCCCCAAAAAATATCCAGTAGTACTATGCCCAGCAAAAGTGTCTTTATCAGGCTAATTTCAAATATGATAAGAGCAAATGCTTATATGGTCTTAAACAGAGGCTGCTTTAGTCACAGAATGGGATGCCCCCAAAAAATATCCAGTAGTACTATGCCCAGCAAAAGTGTCTTTATCAGGCCTGATTTCTATGAGAATAAGTGCAAATGGTTATTATGCTATTAAATAGAGGCTGGTGTTGTCACAGAATGGGATGCCCCCAAAAAATATCCAGTAGTACTATGCCCAGCAAAAGTGTCTTTATCAGGCTAATTTCAAATATGATAAGAGCAAATGCTTATATGGTCTTAAACAGATTCTGCTTTAGTCACAGAATGGGATGCCCCCAAAAAATATCCAGTAGTACTATGCCCAGCAAAAGTGTCTTTATCAGGCTAATTTCAAATATGATAAGAGCAAATGCTTATATGGTCTTAAACAGAGGCTGCTTTAGTCACAGAATGGGATGCCCCCAAAAAATATCCAGTAGTACTATGCCCAGCAAAAGTGTCTTTATCAGGCTAATTTCAAATATGATAAGAGCAAATGCTTATATGGTCTTAAACAGATTCTGCTTTAGTCACAGAATGGGATGCCCCCAAAAAATATCCAGTAGTACTATGCCCAGCAAAAGTGTCTTTATCAGGCTAATTTCAAATATGATAAGAGCAAATGCTTATATGGTCTTAAACAGAGGCTGCTTTAGTCACAGAATGGGATGCCCCCAAAAATATCCAGTAGTACTATGCCCAGCAAAAGTGTCTTTATCAGGCCTGATTTCTATGAGAATAAGTGCAAATGGTTATTATGCTATTAAATAGAGGCTGGTGTTGTCACAGAATGGGATGCCCCCAAAAAATATCCAGTAGTACTATGCCCAGCAAAAGTGTCTTTATCAGGCTAATTTCAAATATGATAAGAGCAAATGCTTATATGGTCTTAAACAGAGGCTGCTTTAGTCACAGAATGGGATGCCCCCAAAAAATATCCAGTAGTACTATGCCCAGCAAAAGTGTCTTTATCAGGCCTGATTTCTATGAGAATAAGTGCAAATGGTTATTATGCTATTAAATAGAGGCTGGTGTTGTCACAGAATGGGATGCCCCCAAAAAATATCCAGTAGTACTATGCCCAGCAAAAGTGTCTTTATCAGGCTAATTTCAAATATGATAAGAGCAAATGCTTATATGGTCTTAAACAGAGGCTGCTTTAGTCACAGAATGGGATGCCCCCAAAAAATATCCAGTAGTACTATGCCCAGCAAAAGTGTCTTTATCAGGCTAATTTCAAATATGATAAGAGCAAATGCTTATATGGTCTTAAACAGAGGCTGCTTTAGTCACAGAATGGGATGCCCCCAAAAAATATCCAGTAGTACTATGCCCAGCAAAAGTGTCTTTATCAGGCTAATTTCAAATATGATAAGAGCAAATGCTTATATGGTCTTAAACAGAGGCTGCTTTAGTCACAGAATGGGATGCCCCCAAAAAAGATCCAGTAGTACTATGCCCAGCAAAAGTGTCTTTATCAGGCTAATTTCAAATATGATAAGAGCAAATGCTTATATGGTCTTAAACAGAGGCTGCTTTAGTCACAGAATGGGATGCCCCCAAAAAATATCCAGTAGTACTATGCCCAGCAAAAGTGTCTTTATCAGGCTAATTTCAAATATGATAAGAGCAAATGCTTATATGGTCTTAAACAGAGGCTGCTTTAGTCACAGAATGGGATGCCCCCAAAAAATATCCAGTAGTACCATGCCCAGCAAAAGTGTCTTTATCAGGCCTGATTTCTATGAGAATAAGTGCAAATGGTTATTATGCTATTAAATAGAGGCTGGTGTTGTCACAGAATGGGATGCCCCCAAAAAATATCCAGTAGTACTATGCCCAGCAAAAGTGTCTTTATCAGGCCTGATTTCTATGAGAATAAGTGCAAATGGTTATTATGCTATTAAATAGAGGCTGGTGTTGTCACAGAATGGGATGCCCCCAAAAAATATCCAGTAGTACTATGCCCAGCAAAAGTGTCTTTATCAGGCTAATTTCAAATATGATAAGAGCAAATGCTTATATGGTCTTAAACAGAGGCTGCTTTAGTCACAGAATGGGATGCCCCCAAAAAATATCCAGTAGTACTATGCCCAGCAAAAGTGTCTTTATCAGGCCTGATTTCTATGAGAATAAGTGCAAATGGTTATTATGCTATTAAATAGAGGCTGGTGTTGTCACAGAATGGGATGCCCCCAAAAAATATCCAGTAGTACTATGCCCAGCAAAAGTGTCTTTATCAGGCTAATTTCAAATATGATAAGAGCAAATGCTTATATGGTCTTAAACAGAGGCTGCTTTAGTCACAGAATGGGATGCCCCCAAAAAATATCCAGTAGTACTATGCCCAGCAAAAGTGTCTTTATCAGGCTAATTTCAAATATGATAAGAGCAAATGCTTATATGGTCTTAAACAGAGGCTGCTTTAGTCACAGAATGGGATGCCCCCAAAAAATATCCAGTAGTACCATGCCCAGCAAAAGTGTCTTTATCAGGCCTGATTTCTATGAGAATAAGTGCAAATGGTTATTATGCTATTAAATAGAGGCTGGTGTTGTCACAGAATGGGATGCCCCCAAAAAAGATCCAGTAGTACTATGCCCAGCAAAAGTGTCTTTATCAGGCTAATTTCAAATATGATAAGAGCAAATGCTTATATGGTCTTAAACAGAGGCTGCTTTAGTCACAGAATGGGATGCCCCCAAAAAATATCCAGTAGTACTATGCCCAGCAAAAGTGTCTTTATCAGGCTAATTTCAAATATGATAAGAGCAAATGCTTATATGGTCTTAAACAGAGGCTGCTTTAGTCACAGAATGGGATGCCCCCAAAAAATATCCAGTAGTACTATGCCCAGCAAAAGTGTCTTTATCAGGCCTGATTTCTATGAGAATAAGTGCAAATGGTTATTATGCTATTAAATAGAGGCTGGTGTTGTCACAGAATGGGATGCCCCCAAAAAATATCCAGTAGTACTATGCCCAGCAAATGTGTCTTTATCAGGCTAATTTCAAATATGATAAGAGCAAATGCTTATATGGTCTTAAACAGAGGCTGCTTTAGTCACAGAATGGGATGCCCCCAAAAAATATCCAGTAGTACTATGCCCAGCAAAAGTGTCTTTATCAGGCTAATTTCAAATATGATAAGAGCAAATGCTTATATGGTCTTAAACAGAGGCTGCTTTAGTCACAGAATGGGATGCCTCCAAAAAAGATCCAGTAGTACTATGCCCAGCAAAAGTGGCTTTATCAGGCTAATTTCAAATATGATAAGAGCAAATGCTTATATGGTCTTAAACAGAGGCTGCTTTAGTCACAGAATGGGATGCCCCCAAAAAACATCCAGTAGTACTATGCCCAGCAAAAGTGTCTTTATCAGGCTAATTTCAAATATGATAAGAGCAAATGCTTATATGGTCTTAAACAGAGGCTGCTTTAGTCACAGAATGGGATGCCCCCAAAAAATATCCAGTAGTACTATGCCCAGCAAAAGTGTCTTTATCAGGCCTGATTTCTATGAGAATAAGTGCAAATGGTTATTATGCTATTAAATAGAGGCTGGTGTTGTCACAGAATGGGATGCCCCCAAAAAATATCCAGTAGTACTATGCCCAGCAAAAGTGTCTTTATCAGGCTAATTTCAAATATGATAAGAGCAAATGCTTATATGGTCTTAAACAGAGGCTGCTTTAGTCACAGAATGGGATGCCCCCAAAAAATATCCAGTAGTACTATGCCCAGCAAAAGTGTCTTTATCAGGCCTGATTTCTATGAGAATAAGTGCAAATGGTTATTATGCTATTAAATAGAGGCTGCTTTAGTCACAGAATGGGATGCCCCCAAAAAATATCCAGTAGTACTATGCCCAGCAAAAGTGTCTTTATCAGGCTAATTTCAAATATGATAAGAGCAAATGCTTATATGGTCTTAAACAGAGGCTGCTTTAGTCACAGAATGGGATGCCCCCAAAAAATATCCAGTAGTACTATGCCCAGCAAAAGTGTCTTTATCAGGCTAATTTCAAATATGATAAGAGCAAATGCTTATATGGTCTTAAACAGAGGCTGCTTTAGTCACAGAATGGGATGCCCCCAAAAAATATCCAGTAGTACTATGCCCAGCAAAAGTGTCTTTATCAGGCCTGATTTCTATGAGAATAAGTGCAAATGGTTATTATGCTATTAAATAGAGGCTGGTGTTGTCACAGAATGGGATGCCCCCAAAAAATATCCAGTAGTACTATGCCCAGCAAAAGTGTCTTTATCAGGCTAATTTCAAATATGATAAGAGCAAATGCTTATATGGTCTTAAATAGAGATGAGCGAGTAGTGAAATATTCGAAATTTCGAATTTCGATTCGAATAGACCGCGTTACTCGACTACTCGACCGAATATCGAATCCCATTATAGTCTATGGGAAAAAAATGCTCGACACTTGGAAATCTCAATTCGACCACTTGGAGGTCACCAAGTCCACCCTGAAACATCAGAAAATGATGCCAACACTGCTGGAATGCAACTGGGACAGCAGGGGAAGCATGTCTGGGTGCATATAACGCGCCCAAGTCGCACTATTACGCCACTATCACAGCCTCTCAACAATACACTCCAAACACAATATTACTTCTACGTAAAGTGAGACAAGACAAGGAAACCTTCTTTCCTCTACATTGCCATGGACCCCAAGCCAAACTGTACAAAAAAGAAGAACAAAATTCTGCACCCCTTAAAATCACGTTGCCTAATGACAACCACAGATGGCATAGGCAAGGGGGAAAATAAATAGACCCCACCCCTAATTGTCATTGTGTGTGTGTGTGTGTGTGTGTGTGTGTGTGAGATGTGGTCAGACATGTCCTCTTGTGTCATTGTGTCACCCCAGCAGTAAGGGAAGCTTAAAGGAGGAGGTTTGTTACAGTGTGTCACCCCAGCAGTAAGGGAAGCTTACAGGAGGAGGTTTGTTACAGTGTGTCACCCCAGCAGTAAGGGAAGCTTACAGGAGGAGGTTTGTTACAGTGTGTCACCCCAGCAGTCAGGGAAGCTTACAGGAGGAGGTTTGTTACAGTGTGTCACCCCAGCAGTCAGGGAAGCTTAGAGCTGAGACCTCTTAAAAATTGTGTGGAGTCCCAAGAGCTGAGACCTCTTAAAAATTGTGTGGAGTCCCAAGAGCTGAGACCTTTTAAAAATTGTGTGGAGGCCCAAGAGCTGAGACCTTTTAAAAATTGTGTGGAGTCCCAAGAGCTGAGACCTTTTAAAAATTGTGTGGAGGCCCAAGAGCTGAGACCTCTCAAACATTGTGTGGAGGCCCAAGAGCTGAGACCTTTTAAAAATTGTGTGGAGGCCCAAGAGCTGAGACCTTTTAAAAATTGTGTGGAGGCCCAAGAGCTGAGACATTTTAAAAATTGTGTGGAGGCCCAAGAGCTGAGACCTCTCAAACATTGTGTGGAGGCCCAAGAGCTGAGACCTCTCAAACATTGTGTGGAGGCCCAAGAGCTGAGACCTTTTAAAAATTGTGTGGAGGCCCTAGAGCTGAGACCTCTCAAACATTGTGTGGAGGCCCAAGAGCTGAGACCTTTTAAAAATTGTGTGGAGGCCCTAGAGCTGAGACCTCTCAAACATTGTGTGGAGGCCCAAGAGCTGAGACCTTTTAAAAATTGTGTGGAGGCCCTAGAGCTGAGACCTCTCAAACATTGTGTGGAGGCCCAAGAGCTGAGACCTTTTAAAAATTGTGTGGAGGCCCTAGAGCTGAGACCTCTCAAACATTGTGTGGAGGCCCAAGAGCTGAGACCTTTTAAAAATTGTGTGGAGGCCCTAGAGCTGAGACCTCTCAAACATTGTGTGGAGGCCCAAGAGCTGAGACCTTTTAAAAATTGTGTGGAGGCCCTAGAGCTGAGACCTCTCAAACATTGTGTGGAGGCCCAAGAGCTGAGACCTTTTAAAAATTGTGTGGAGGCCCAAGAGCTGAGACCTTTTAAAAATTGTGTGGAGGCCCAAGAGCTGAGACCTTTTAAAAATTGTGTGGAGTCCCAAGAGCTGAGACCTTTTAAAAATTGTGTGGAGGCCCAAGAGCTGAGACCTCTCAAACATTGTGTGGAGGCCCAAGAGCTGAGACCTTTTAAAAATTGTGTGGAGTCCCAAGAGCTGAGACCTTTTAAAAATTGTGTGGAGGCCCAAGAGCTGAGACATTTTAAAAATTGTGTGGAGGCCCAAGAGCTGAGACCTCTCAAACATTGTGTGGAGGCCCAAGAGCTGAGACCTCTCAAACATTGTGTGGAGGCCCAAGAGCTGAGACCTTTTAAAAATTGTGTGGAGGCCCTAGAGCTGAGACCTTTTAAAAATTGTGTGGAGGCCCAAGAGCTGAGACCTCTCAAACATTGTGTGGAGGCCCAAGAGCTGAGACCTTTTAAAAATTGTGTGGAGGCCCAAGAGCTAAGACATTTTAAAAATTGTGTGGAGGCCCAAGAGCTGAGACCTTTTAAAAATTGTGTGGAGGCCCAAGAGCTGAGACATTTTAAAAATTGTGTGGAGGCCCAAGAGCTGAGACCTCTCAAACATTGTGTGGAGGCCCAAGAGCTGAGACCTTTTAAAAATTGTGTGGAGGCCCTAGAGCTGAGACCTCTCAAACATTGTGTGGAGGCCCAAGAGCTGAGACCTCTCAAACATTGTGTGGAGGCCCAAGAGCTGAGCACTTATTAGTGCTGCAGCTACGGCTGCTTTAGTGAGGGGTAGCTGCTGCTGCTGGAATAGGGACAGAAAGACTTCAGTGGTGTATTACCACCTATATACAAAACTATATACACTCTGCTCAAAACGGCTGCTTTAGTGAGGGGTAGCTGCTGATGCTGGAATAGGGACAGAAAGACTTCAGCGGTGTATTAGCACCTATATACAAAACTATATTTTGCACTACTGTTTTGTGTCCTCTGTGCCAACAAAACACTGTTTTATAAACGGTGCGTATAGGCACCATTTCACCTTCTGGCAGTATACGGCTGTATAGCCAGGTGTTTTTCTTAAAAATATTTTTTATATTTGGCACTACTGTTTTGTGTCCTCTTTACCAACAAAACCTTGTTATATACCCGGTGCGTATATAGGCACCATTTCACCTTCTGGCAGTATACGGCTGTATAGCCAGGTGTTCTTAAAAATATATTTATATTTGGCACTACTGTTTTGTGTCCTCTGTGGCAACAAAACACTGTTTTATACACGGTGCGTATAGGCACCATTTCACCTTCTGGCAGTATACGGCTGTATAGCCAGGTGTTCTTCTTAAAAATATTTTTATATTTGGCATAACGCGTGGCCAAAAAAGTAAAACGTCTGAAATGCGGAGGGCTAGCGCAAAGGGACGTGGACGAGGACGGGGGCGCGGAAATGCTGGTGGGGGCACAAACCGCGTTGAAGCCAGTGGGGATACAATGCGTGCTGGTGAGGGGCAGCCAGCATTACGCTCATCCAGCTTCCCTGCCTTTATGGGACAGTTATGCGGGGGGCGGGGTACACCTCTGTTAAGGCCTGAGCAGCGTGAACAGGTGGTGCAATGGATGGCCGATAACGCTTCCAGTCACTTGTCCACCACCCAGTCATCCACACAGTCTCACTCTGACCCTCCTTCCTCCCAACCTGGCCAACAGAGTCAGCCCAACCTTGACCCCTCCCGGGACCTCTTTTCTGGTCCTTTTCCAGATGTGCTGCAAGAATCCCAGGAGCTAGCAGAGGAATTTGTTTGTAGTGATGCCCAAACACTTGAGTATCCGCCATCTGCTAGTGATGTGGACCCGGAACCAGCATCTGCTATCATGAGCGATGATGATGAGACGCAGTTGCCATCAAGGGAGGCTGTTGGAATGTCCAGTGGGCAGGAGGAGGAGCAGAGAGAGGAAGTGGAAGAGGAGGTGGTGGACGACGAAATGACCGACCCCACTTGGACAGGGGTGATGTCCAGCGGGGAAAGCAGTGGAGATGCGGTCTGCGCATCACCGAATAAGGCAGCAAGAGGCAGAGGACAGTCCAGAGGCAGAGGACAGTCCAGACAGAGAAGGCAGGCCACAGCCAGCAGGGCCGAAGCTCTTCCCGGCAGCAGGCAGTCGCGCGAAGCTCCCCCATCGAGGCCTCGTACTTCTGTGGTGTGGAGATTTTTTAACGTTTGCGCGGATGACAAACTGAGCGCGGTTTGCGCAATCTGCCACTCAAAACTGAGTAGGGGCTCTGAGAAGAGCAATCTGACCACCTCAGGCATGCGCCGTCACTTGGAATTCAAGCACTGGGCTTGAATGCTGCCACTGCCTCTTCCCCTTTGTTGTGTGCTGCCACTGCGGTCCAGACCTCCAGCCAGGACACCTCCACATCTGCCTCTGCCTCGGCTACTTTGGGGCCTTCTCCTTCAGCCCCACCTTCCCCCGCATCTTCGTCTGCACCTTCCATCTCCTCGTCCCATCAACTGTCCATCTCGCAGGCGTTCAACCGCAGGCGGAAGTACGCCTCCAGTCACCCCCAAGCCCAAGCCTTAACCTGCCTCATCTCCAAACTGCTGGCCCTGGAGATGTTGCCGTTTAGGCTTGTGGAGACGCAGGCCTTCCGCGACCTGATGGCGGCTGCCGCACCTCGCTATTCCGTCCCTAGCCGCCACTATTTTTCCCGGTGTGGCGTCCCCGCCCTGCACCAGCACGTGTCGCGTAACATCAGGCGGACCCTGAGGTACGCAGTCAGCGCAAAGGTCCACTTGACCACCGACTCGTGGACAAGCGCTTGCGGCCAAGGACGCTACATCTCTTTGACGGCACACTGGGTGAATGTTGTGGAAGCGGGGACGGGGTCGCAAACAGGGACGGCCTACATACCACCCCCGCCCAAGATTGCCAGCACGGGTTCTGATAGACCCCCCTCCTCTTCCTCCTCCTCCTCCTCCTCCTCCTCCTCCTCCTCCTCCTCATCCTCCTCCTCCTCCTCCTCCTCCTCCTCATCCTCATCCTCATCCTCCTCCTCATCCTCCTCATCCTCCTCCTCCTCCTCCTCCTCCTCTGCCTTAACATCGCCCTCAGCCCCTAGCTGGAAGCGTTGCAGCACTGGCACGGGGAGACGTCAGCAGGCGGTGCTTAAGCTCATCAGCTTGGGCGACAGGAAGCACAGCGCCGCAGAGGTGAGGCACGCCATATTGCAGCAGACAGAGATGTGGCTGTCGCCGCTGCAGCTAGGACCAGGCATGGTCGTGTGCGATAACGGCCGTAACCTGGTGGCGGCTCTGGAGCTTGCAGAACTCAATCACGTACCATGCCTGGCCCACGTTTTTAATTTGGTAGTACAAAAGTTTCTAAAGACTTACCCCAACCTGGCAGAGCTACTGGTCAAAGTGCGGCGCTTGTGCGCTCACTTTCGGAAGTCAACTGTAGCTGCTGCTAGCTTAAAAAAAAATCCAGCAACGCCTCCATTTGCCTCAACATCGGCTGTTGTGCGACCTGCCCACTCGCTGGAATTCCACCTATTGCATGTTGGCCAGGGTGTGTGAGCAGCAGAAAGCATTGATGGAGTACCAGATGATGCATCCACGCGTGCCTCCAACTCAGCTCCCTCAGTTTGCCAACCACGAGTGGCCATGGATGGCAGACATATGCGATGTATTGCGTATCTTTGAGGAGTCCACTAAGAAGGTCAGCAGCGAGGACGCTATAGTGAGCGTAACCATCCCGCTCCTAGGCGTCCTTAAAGAATCGCTCATCGCAATAAGGGAGAACGCATTGCACACAGAGGAGATGGGGGTAGGAGGAGACGCAACGCAGGTAGACAGTCAGACCACACTTTTGTCTGCTGCTCGGTGGCAGTTGCAGGAGGAGGATGAGGAGGAGGAGGACAACGTGGAGGTGGCTGTGGAAGAGGATGCTGGCAGCGAGGGTAGCAGTCAGGCTGTGTGCGTCCCATTGGTTCAGCGTGGATGGGGCGGAGAGGAGGAGGAAGAGGAGGAAATGGAAAATGATCCTTCTGGTGGGGGCAGTGACGTCATGCCTACTCAGAGTCTGGCACACATGGCTGACTTCATGCTGGGCTGCTTTTCCCGGGACATACGTGTTGTCCGGATATTGGAGAACAAACTATACTGGGTCTTCGCACTCCTGGACCCCCGGTATAAAGATAACTTCTCCTCTTTTATTCCGGTAGAGGAGAGGACGAATCGATTACTGGAATACCAGAGGGAACTCTTGCAGAACATGATGCAGATTTTCCCAGCCAGCATCGCTGGCGGCAGAGAGGAGAGTGTCTCCCAGAGTCTGACAACATCGATCAGGCCCACAGCCACCAGGGGAACACTCTCCAAGGTGTGGGACACGTTCATGTCACCCCCTCGTGCAACTTCCATCACTGCGGGGCCCGCTATCAGCAGGAGGGACAAGTATCGGCGGATGTTGCGGGACTACCTGGCAGACCACACCCCTGTCCTCCCCGATCCCTCGGCGACCTACACTTACTGGGTCTCCAAGTTGGACACGTGGCTGGAACTGTCCCTGTACGCCTTGGAGGTGCTTGCCTGCCCTGCCGCCAGCGTGCTATCAGAAAGGGTGTGTTCAGCGCAGCCGGGGGCATTATAACCGATAAGCGCAGCCGCCTGTCAACCGACAGTGCCGACAGGCTGACGCTAATCAAAATGAACAGCAAGTGGATTGACCCGGACTTTGCTTGTACAACAGTGGAAAGCAGCCAAGAGTGAAGTGCCATCTGTATGAAGTGCCATTTCCTCCTCCTCCTCCTCCTCCTCCTCCTCCTCCTCCTCCTCCTTAACCGCCGTAGAATTGCTGTATTAATGAAAAAAATTATGGCTAACCTCTTAGGCTTAATACAATCAATTTTTAAGAGGTCTCAACTCTTGGGCCTCCACACAATTTTTAAAAGGTCTCAGCTCTTGGGCCTCCACACAATGTTTGAGAGGTCTCAGCTCTAGGGCCTCCACACAATTTTTAAAAGGTCTCAGCTCTTGGGCCTCCACACAATGTTTGAGAGGTCTCAGCTCTTGGGCCTCCACACAATTTTTAAAAGGTCTCAGCTCTTGGGCCTCCACACAATTTTTAAAAGGTCTCAGCTCTTGGGCCTCCACACAATTTTTAAAAGGTCTCAGCTCTTGGGCCTCCACACAATGTTTGAGAGGTCTCAGCTCTTGGGCCTCCACACAATTTTTAAAAGGTCTCAGCTCTTGGGCCTCCACACAATTTTTAAGAGGTCTCAGCTCGTGGGCCTCCACACAATTTTTAAAAGGTCTCAGCTCTTGGGCCTCCACACAATGTTTGAGAGGTCTCAGCTCTTGGGCCTCCACACAATTTTTAAAAGGTCTCAGCTCTTGGGCCTCCACACAATTTTTAAAAGGTCTCAGCTCTTGGGCCTCCACACAATTTTTAAAACATAGCAGCCCTAATAAGGGCTCTCAATGACTCTCTTGTCTTCTGGTAGCTGGTATATATGGTGGTAAATGCGATATTCTGAGCTTCTGGGGCCCTGCCTGACTACATAGGATATGAGATATATACTGTTCAACATAGCAGCACTAATAAGGGATTAAGGACTGTCTTGTCTTCTGGTAGCTGGTATATATGGTGGTAAAAGGTATATTCTGAGCTTCTGGGGCCCTGCCTGACTAAATAGAAAATGAGCTATATACTGTTCAGCGTAGCAGCCCTAATAAGGGCTCTTAAGGACTGTCTTGTCTTCTGGTAGCTGGTATATATGGTGGTAAAAGGTATATTCTGAGCTTCTGGGGCCCTGCCTGACTAAATAGAAAATGAGCTATATACTGTTCAGCGTAGCAGCCCTAATAAGGGCTATTAAGGACTGTCTTGTCTTCTGGTAGCTGGTATATATGGTGGTAAAAGGTATATTCTGAGCTTCTGGGGCCCTGCCTGACTAAATAGAAAATGAGCTATATACTGTTCAACATAGCAGCACTAATAAGGGATTAAGGACTGTCTTGTCTTCTGGTAGCTGGTATATATGGTGGTAAAAGGTATATTCTGAGCTTCTGGGGCCCTGCCTGACTAAATAGAAAATGAGCTATATACTGTTCAACATAGCAGCACTAATAAGGGCTATTAAGGACTGTCTTGTCTTCTGGTAGCTGGTATATATGGTGGTAAAAGGTATATTCTGAGCTTCTGGGGCCCTGCCTGACTAAATAGAAAATGAGCTATATACTGTTCAACATAGCAGCACTAATAAGGGATTAAGGACTGTCTTGTCTTCTGGTAGCTGGTATATATGGTGGTAAAAGGTATATTCTGAGCTTCTGGGGCCCTGCCTGACTAAATAGAAAATGAGCTATATACTGTTCAGCGTAGCAGCCCTAATAAGGGCTCTTAAGGACTGTCTTGTCTTCTGGTAGCTGGTATATATGGTGGTAAAAGGTATATTCTGAGCTTCTGGGGCCCTGCCTGACTAAATAGAAAATGAGCTATATACTGTTCAACATAGCAGCACTAATAAGGGATTAAGGACTGTCTTGTCTTCTGGTAGCTGGTATATATGGTGGTAAAAGGTATATTCTGAGCTTCTGGGGCCCTGCCTGACTAAATAGAAAATGAGCTATATACTGTTCAGCGTAGCAGCCCTAATAAGGGCTCTTAAGGACTGTCTTGTCTTCTGGTAGCTGGTATATATGGTGGTAAAAGGTATATTCTGAGCTTCTGGGGCCCTGCCTGACTAAATAGAAAATGAGCTATATACTGTTCAACATAGCAGCACTAATAAGGGCTATTAAGGACTGTCTTGTCTTCTGGTAGCTGGTATATATGGTGGTAAAAGGTATATTCTGAGCTTCTGGGGCCCTGCCTGACTAAATAGAAAATGAGCTATATACTGTTCAGCGTAGCAGCCCTAATAAGGGCTATTAAGGACTGTCTTGTCTTCTGGTAGCTGGTATATATGGTGGTAAAAGGTATATTCTGAGCTTCTGGGGCCCTGCCTGACTAAATAGAAAATGAGCTATATACTGTTCAGCGTAGCAGCCCTAATAAGGGCTCTTAAGGACTGTCTTGTCTTCTGGTAGCTGGTATATATGGTGGTAAAAGGTATATTCTGAGCTTCTGGGGCCCTGCCTGACTAAATAGAAAATGAGCTATATACTGTTCAACATAGCAGCACTAATAAGGGATTAAGGACTGTCTTGTCTTCTGGTAGCTGGTATATATGGTGGTAAAAGGTATATTCTGAGCTTCTGGGGCCCTGCCTGACTAAATAGAAAATGAGCTATATACTGTTCAACATAGCAGCACTAATAAGGGCTATTAAGGACTGTCTTGTCTTCTGGTAGCTGGTATATATGGTGGTAAAAGGTATATTCTGAGCTTCTGGGGCCCTGCCTGACTAAATAGAAAATGAGCTATATACTGTTCAGCGTAGCAGCCCTAATAAGGGCTATTAAGGACTGTCTTGTCTTCTGGTAGCTGGTATATATGGTGGTAAAAGGTATATTCTGAGCTTCTGGGGCCCTGCCTGACTAAATAGAAAATGAGCTATATACTGTTCAACATAGCAGCACTAATAAGGGCTATTAAGGACTGTCTTGTCTTCTGGTAGCTGGTATATATGGTGGTAAAAGGTATATTCTGAGCTTCTGGGGCCCTGCCTGACTACATAGGATATGAGATATATACTGTTCAACATATCAGCACTAATAAGGGATTAAGGACTGTCTTGTCTTCTGGTAGCTGGTATATATGGTGGTAAAAGGTATATTCTGAGCTTCTGGGGCCCTGCCTGACTAAATAGAAAATGAGCTATATACTGTTCAACATAGCAGCACTAATAAGGGCTATTAAGGACTGTCTTGTCTTCTGGTAGCTGGTATATATGGTGGTAAAAGGTATATTCTGAGCTTCTGGGGCCCTGCCTGACTAAATAGAAAATGAGCTATATACTGTTCAACATAGCAGCACTAATAAGGGCTATTAAGGACTGTCTTGTCTTCTGGTAGCTGGTATATATGGTGGTAAAAGGTATATTCTGAGCTTCTGGGGCCCTGCCTGACTAAATAGAAAATGAGCTATATACTGTTCAGCGTAGCAGCCCTAATAAGGGCTCTTAAGGACTGTCTTGTCTTCTGGTAGCTGGTATATATGGTGGTAAAAGGTATATTCTGAGCTTCTGGGGCCCTGCCTGACTAAATAGAAAATGAGCTATATACTGTTCAACATAGCAGCACTAATAAGGGATTAAGGACTGTCTTGTCTTCTGGTAGCTGGTATATATGGTGGTAAAAGGTATATTCTGAGCTTCTGGGGCCCTGCCTGACTAAATAGAAAATGAGCTATATACTGTTCAGCGTAGCAGCCCTAATAAGGGCTCTTAAGGACTGTCTTGTCTTCTGGTAGCTGGTATATATGGTGGTAAAAGGTATATTCTGAGCTTCTGGGGCCCTGCCTGACTAAATAGAAAATGAGCTATATACTGTTCAACATAGCAGCACTAATAAGGGCTATTAAGGACTGTCTTGTCTTCTGGTAGCTGGTATATATGGTGGTAAAAGGTATATTCTGAGCTTCTGGGGCCCTGCCTGACTAAATAGAAAATGAGCTATATACTGTTCAGCGTAGCAGCCCTAATAAGGGCTATTAAGGACTGTCTTGTCTTCTGGTAGCTGGTATATATGGTGGTAAAAGGTATATTCTGAGCTTCTGGGGCCCTGCCTGACTAAATAGAAAATGAGCTATATACTGTTCAGCGTAGCAGCCCTAATAAGGGCTCTTAAGGACTGTCTTGTCTTCTGGTAGCTGGTATATATGGTGGTAAAAGGTATATTCTGAGCTTCTGGGGCCCTGCCTGACTAAATAGAAAATGAGCTATATACTGTTCAACATAGCAGCACTAATAAGGGATTAAGGACTGTCTTGTCTTCTGGTAGCTGGTATATATGGTGGTAAAAGGTATATTCTGAGCTTCTGGGGCCCTGCCTGACTAAATAGAAAATGAGCTATATACTGTTCAACATAGCAGCACTAATAAGGGCTATTAAGGACTGTCTTGTCTTCTGGTAGCTGGTATATATGGTGGTAAAAGGTATATTCTGAGCTTCTGGGGCCCTGCCTGACTAAATAGAAAATGAGCTATATACTGTTCAGCGTAGCAGCCCTAATAAGGGCTATTAAGGACTGTCTTGTCTTCTGGTAGCTGGTATATATGGTGGTAAAAGGTATATTCTGAGCTTCTGGGGCCCTGCCTGACTAAATAGAAAATGAGCTATATACTGTTCAACATAGCAGCACTAATAAGGGCTATTAAGGACTGTCTTGTCTTCTGGTAGCTGGTATATATGGTGGTAAAAGGTATATTCTGAGCTTCTGGGGCCCTGCCTGACTACATAGGATATGAGATATATACTGTTCAACATATCAGCACTAATAAGGGATTAAGGACTGTCTTGTCTTCTGGTAGCTGGTATATATGGTGGTAAAAGGTATATTCTGAGCTTCTGGGGCCCTGCCTGACTAAATAGAAAATGAGCTATATACTGTTCAACATAGCAGCACTAATAAGGGCTATTAAGGACTGTCTTGTCTTCTGGTAGCTGGTATATATGGTGGTAAAAGGTATATTCTGAGCTTCTGGGGCCCTGCCTGACTAAATAGAAAATGAGCTATATACTGTTCAACATAGCAGCACTAATAAGGGCTATTAAGGACTGTCTTGTCTTCTGGTAGCTGGTATATATGGTGGTAAAAGGTATATTCTGAGCTTCTGGGGCCCTGCCTGACTAAATAGAAAATGAGCTATATACTGTTCAGCGTAGCAGCCCTAATAAGGGCTCTTAAGGACTGTCTTGTCTTCTGGTAGCTGGTATATATGGTGGTAAAAGGTATATTCTGAGCTTCTGGGGCCCTGCCTGACTAAATAGAAAATGAGCTATATACTGTTCAACATAGCAGCACTAATAAGGGATTAAGGACTGTCTTGTCTTCTGGTAGCTGGTATATATGGTGGTAAAAGGTATATTCTGAGCTTCTGGGGCCCTGCCTGACTAAATAGAAAATGAGCTATATACTGTTCAACATAGCAGCACTAATAAGGGCTATTAAGGACTGTCTTGTCTTCTGGTAGCTGGTATATATGGTGGTAAAAGGTATATTCTGAGCTTCTGGGGCCCTGCCTGACTAAATAGAAAATGAGCTATATACTGTTCAGCGTAGCAGCCCTAATAAGGGCTATTAAGGACTGTCTTGTCTTCTGGTAGCTGGTATATATGGTGGTAAAAGGTATATTCTGAGCTTCTGGGGCCCTGCCTGACTAAATAGAAAATGAGCTATATACTGTTCAACATAGCAGCACTAATAAGGGCTATTAAGGACTGTCTTGTCTTCTGGTAGCTGGTATATATGGTGGTAAAAGGTATATTCTGAGCTTCTGGGGCCCTGCCTGACTACATAGGATATGAGATATATACTGTTCAACATAGCAGCACTAATAAGGGATTAAGGACTGTCTTGTCTTCTGGTAGCTGGTATATATGGTGGTAAAAGGTATATTCTGAGCTTCTGGGGCCCTGCCTGACTAAATAGAAAATGAGCTATATACTGTTCAACATAGCAGCACTAATAAGGGCTATTAAGGACTGTCTTGTCTTCTGGTAGCTGGTATATATGGTGGTAAAAGGTATATTCTGAGCTTCTGGGGCCCTGCCTGACTAAATAGAAAATGAGCTATATACTGTTCAGCGTAGCAGCCCTAATAAGGGCTATTAAGGACTGTCTTGTCTTCTGGTAGCTGGTATATATGGTGGTAAAAGGTATATTCTGAGCTTCTGGGGCCCTGCCTGACTAAATAGAAAATGAGCTATATACTGTTCAACATAGCAGCACTAATAAGGGCTATTAAGGACTGTCTTGTCTTCTGGTAGCTGGTATATATGGTGGTAAAAGGTATATTCTGAGCTTCTGGGGCCCTGCCTGACTACATAGGATATGAGATATATACTGTTCAACATAGCAGCACTAATAAGGGATTAAGGACTGTCTTGTCTTCTGGTAGCTGGTATATATGGTGGTAAAAGGTATATTCTGAGCTTCTGGGGCCCTGCCTGACTAAATAGAAAATGAGCTATATACTGTTCAACATAGCAGCACTAATAAGGGATTAAGGACTGTCTTGTCTTCTGGTAGCTGGTATATATGGTGGTAAAAGGTATATTCTGAGCTTCTGGGGCCCTGCCTGACTAAATAGAGAATGAGCTATATACTGTTCAACATAGCAGCACTAATAAGGGATTAAGGACTGTCTTGTCTTCTGGTAGCTGGTATATATGGTGGTAAAAGGTATATTCTGAGCTTCTGGGGCCCTGCCTGACTAAATAGAAAATGAGCTATATACTGTTCAACATAGCAGCACTAATAAGGGATTAAGGACTGTCTTGTCTTCTGGTAGCTGGTATATATGGTGGTAAAAGGTATATTCTGAGCTTCTGGGGCCCTGCCTGACTAAATAGAAAATGAGCTATATACTGTTCAACATAGCAGCACTAATAAGGGCTATTAAGGACTGTCTTGTCTTCTGGTAGCTGGTATATATGGTGGTAAAAGGTATATTCTGAGCTTCTGGGGCCCTGCCTGACTAAATAGAAAATGAGCTATATACTGTTCAGCGTAGCAGCCCTAATAAGGGCTATTAAGGACTGTCTTGTCTTCTGGTAGCTGGTATATATGGTGGTAAAAGGTATATTCTGAGCTTCTGGGGCCCTGCCTGACTAAATAGAAAATGAGCTATATACTGTTCAACATAGCAGCACTAATAAGGGCTATTAAGGACTGTCTTGTCTTCTGGTAGCTGGTATATATGGTGGTAAAAGGTATATTCTGAGCTTCTGGGGCCCTGCCTGACTACATAGGATATGAGATATATACTGTTCAACATAGCAGCACTAATAAGGGATTAAGGACTGTCTTGTCTTCTGGTAGCTGGTATATATGGTGGTAAAAGGTATATTCTGAGCTTCTGGGGCCCTGCCTGACTAAATAGAAAATGAGCTATATACTGTTCAACATAGCAGCACTAATAAGGGCTATTAAGGACTGTCTTGTCTTCTGGTAGCTGGTATATATGGTGGTAAAAGGTATATTCTGAGCTTCTGGGGCCCTGCCTGACTAAATAGAAAATGAGCTATATACTGTTCAGCGTAGCAGCCCTAATAAGGGCTATTAAGGACTGTCTTGTCTTCTGGTAGCTGGTATATATGGTGGTAAAAGGTATATTCTGAGCTTCTGGGGCCCTGCCTGACTAAATAGAAAATGAGCTATATACTGTTCAACATAGCAGCACTAATAAGGGCTATTAAGGACTGTCTTGTCTTCTGGTAGCTGGTATATATGGTGGTAAAAGGTATATTCTGAGCTTCTGGGGCCCTGCCTGACTACATAGGATATGAGATATATACTGTTCAACATAGCAGCACTAATAAGGGATTAAGGACTGTCTTGTCTTCTGGTAGCTGGTATATATGGTGGTAAAAGGTATATTCTGAGCTTCTGGGGCCCTGCCTGACTAAATAGAAAATGAGCTATATACTGTTCAACATAGCAGCACTAATAAGGGATTAAGGACTGTCTTGTCTTCTGGTAGCTGGTATATATGGTGGTAAAAGGTATATTCTGAGCTTCTGGGGCCCTGCCTGACTAAATAGAGAATGAGCTATATACTGTTCAACATAGCAGCACTAATAAGGGATTAAGGACTGTCTTGTCTTCTGGTAGCTGGTATATATGGTGGTAAAAGGTATATTCTGAGCTTCTGGGGCCCTGCCTGACTAAATAGAAAATGAGCTATATACTGTTCAACATAGCAGCACTAATAAGGGATTAAGGACTGTCTTGTCTTCTGGTAGCTGGTATATATGGTGGTAAAAGGTATATTCTGAGCTTCTGGGGCCCTGCCTGACTAAATAGAAAATGAGCTATATACTGTTCAACATAGCAGCACTAATAAGGGATTAAGGACTGTCTTGTCTTCTGGTAGCTGGTATATATGGTGGTAAAAGGTATATTCTGAGCTTCTGGGGCCCTGCCTGACTAAATAGAAAATGAGCTATATACTGTTCAGCGTAGCAGCCCTAATAAGGGCTCTTAAGGACTGTCTTGTCTTCTGGTAGCTGGTATATATGGTGGTAAAAGGTATATTCTGAGCTTCTGGGGCCCTGCCTGACTAAATAGAAAATGAGCTATATACTGTTCAGCGTAGCAGCCCTAATAAGGGCTATTAAGGACTGTCTTGTCTTCTGGTAGCTGGTATATATGGTGGTAAAAGGTATATTCTGAGCTTCTGGGGCCCCGCCTGACTAAATAGAAAATGAGCTATATACTGTTCAGCGTAGCAGCCCTAATAAGGGCTCTTAAGGACTGTCTTGTCTTCTGGTAGCTGGTATATATGGTGGTAAAAGGTATATTCTGAGCTTCTGGGGCCCTGCCTGACTAAATAGAAAATGAGCTATATACTGTTCAACATAGCAGCACTAATAAGGGATTAAGGACTGTCTTGTCTTCTGGTAGCTGGTATATATGGTGGTAAAAGGTATATTCTGAGCTTCTGGGGCCCTGCCTGACTAAATAGAAAATGAGCTATATACTGTTCAACATAGCAGCACTAATAAGGGCTATTAAGGACTGTCTTGTCTTCTGGTAGCTGGTATATATGGTGGTAAAAGGTATATTCTGAGCTTCTGGGGCCCTGCCTGACTAAATAGAAAATGAGCTATATACTGTTCAACATAGCAGCACTAATAAGGGATTAAGGACTGTCTTGTCTTCTGGTAGCTGGTATATATGGTGGTAAAAGGTATATTCTGAGCTTCTGGGGCCCTGCCTGACTAAATAGAAAATGAGCTATATACTGTTCAACATAGCAGCACTAATAAGGGCTATTAAGGACTGTCTTGTCTTCTGGTAGCTGGTATATATGGTGGTAAAAGGTATATTCTGAGCTTCTGGGGCCCTGCCTGACTAAATAGAAAATGAGCTATATACTGTTCAGCGTAGCAGCCCTAATAAGGGCTATTAAGGACTGTCTTGTCTTCTGGTAGCTGGTATATATGGTGGTAAAAGGTATATTCTGAGCTTCTGGGGCCCTGCCTGACTAAATAGAAAATGAGCTATATACTGTTCAACATAGCAGCACTAATAAGGGCTATTAAGGACTGTCTTGTCTTCTGGTAGCTGGTATATATGGTGGTAAAAGGTATATTCTGAGCTTCTGGGGCCCTGCCTGACTACATAGGATATGAGATATATACTGTTCAACATAGCAGCACTAATAAGGGATTAAGGACTGTCTTGTCTTCTGGTAGCTGGTATATATGGTGGTAAAAGGTATATTCTGAGCTTCTGGGGCCCTGCCTGACTAAATAGAAAATGAGCTATATACTGTTCAACATAGCAGCACTAATAAGGGATTAAGGACTGTCTTGTCTTCTGGTAGCTGGTATATATGGTGGTAAAAGGTATATTCTGAGCTTCTGGGGCCCGGCCTGACTAAATAGAAAATGAGCTATATACTGTTCAACATAGCAGCACTAATAAGGGATTAAGGACTGTCTTGTCTTCTGGTAGCTGGTATATATGGTGGTAAAAGGTATATTCTGAGCTTCTGGGGCCCTGCCTGACTAAATAGAAAATGAGCTATATACTGTTCAACATAGCAGCACTAATAAGGGATTAAGGACTGTCTTGTCTTCTGGTAGCTGGTATATATGGTGGTAAAAGGTATATTCTGAGCTTCTGGGGCCCTGCCTGACTAAATAGAAAATGAGCTATATACTGTTCAACATAGCAGCACTAATAAGGGATTAAGGACTGTCTTGTCTTCTGGTAGCTGGTATATATGGTGGTAAAAGGTATATTCTGAGCTTCTGGGGCCCTGCCTGACTAAATAGAAAATGAGCTATATACTGTTCAGCGTAGCAGCCCTAATAAGGGCTCTTAAGGACTGTCTTGTCTTCTGGTAGCTGGTATATATGGTGGTAAAAGGTATATTCTGAGCTTCTGGGGCCCTGCCTGACTAAATAGAAAATGAGCTATATACTGTTCAGCGTAGCAGCCCTAATAAGGGCTATTAAGGACTGTCTTGTCTTCTGGTAGCTGGTATATATGGTGGTAAAAGGTATATTCTGAGCTTCTGGGGCCCTGCCTGACTACATAGGATATGAGATATATACTGTTCAACATAGCAGCACTAATAAGGGATTAAGGACTGTCTTGTCTTCTGGTAGCTGGTATATATGGTGGTAAAAGGTATATTCTGAGCTTCTGGGGCCCTGCCTGACTAAATAGAAAATGAGCTATATACTGTTCAACATAGCAGCACTAATAAGGGATTAAGGACTGTCTTGTCTTCTGGTAGCTGGTATATATGGTGGTAAAAGGTATATTCTGAGCTTCTGGGGCCCGGCCTGACTAAATAGAAAATGAGCTATATACTGTTCAACATAGCAGCACTAATAAGGGATTAAGGACTGTCTTGTCTTCTGGTAGCTGGTATATATGGTGGTAAAAGGTATATTCTGAGCTTCTGGGGCCCTGCCTGACTAAATAGAAAATGAGCTATATACTGTTCAACATAGCAGCACTAATAAGGGATTAAGGACTGTCTTGTCTTCTGGTAGCTGGTATATATGGTGGTAAAAGGTATATTCTGAGCTTCTGGGGCCCTGCCTGACTAAATAGAAAATGAGCTATATACTGTTCAACATAGCAGCACTAATAAGGGATTAAGGACTGTCTTGTCTTCTGGTAGCTGGTATATATGGTGGTAAAAGGTATATTCTGAGCTTCTGGGGCCCTGCCTGACTAAATAGAAAATGAGCTATATACTGTTCAGCGTAGCAGCCCTAATAAGGGCTCTTAAGGACTGTCTTGTCTTCTGGTAGCTGGTATATATGGTGGTAAAAGGTATATTCTGAGCTTCTGGGGCCCTGCCTGACTAAATAGAAAATGAGCTATATACTGTTCAGCGTAGCAGCCCTAATAAGGGCTATTAAGGACTGTCTTGTCTTCTGGTAGCTGGTATATATGGTGGTAAAAGGTATATTCTGAGCTTCTGGGGCCCTGCCTGACTAAATAGAAAATGAGCTATATACTGTTCAGCGTAGCAGCCCTAATAAGGGCTCTTAAGGACTGTCTTGTCTTCTGGTAGCTGGTATATATGGTGGTAAAAGGTATATTCTGAGCTTCTGGGGCCCTGCCTGACTAAATAGAAAATGAGCTATATACTGTTCAACATAGCAGCACTAATAAGGGATTAAGGACTGTCTTGTCTTCTGGTAGCTGGTATATATGGTGGTAAAAGGTATATTCTGAGCTTCTGGGGCCCTGCCTGACTAAATAGAAAATGAGCTATATACTGTTCAACATAGCAGCACTAATAAGGGCTATTAAGGACTGTCTTGTCTTCTGGTAGCTGGTATATATGGTGGTAAAAGGTATATTCTGAGCTTCTGGGGCCCTGCCTGACTAAATAGAAAATGAGCTATATACTGTTCAGCGTAGCAGCCCTAATAAGGGCTATTAAGGACTGTCTTGTCTTCTGGTAGCTGGTATATATGGTGGTAAAAGGTATATTCTGAGCTTCTGGGGCCCTGCCTGACTAAATAGAAAATGAGCTATATACTGTTCAACATAGCAGCACTAATAAGGGCTATTAAGGACTGTCTTGTCTTCTGGTAGCTGGTATATATGGTGGTAAAAGGTATATTCTGAGCTTCTGGGGCCCTGCCTGACTACATAGGATATGAGATATATACTGTTCAACATAGCAGCACTAATAAGGGATTAAGGACTGTCTTGTCTTCTGGTAGCTGGTATATATGGTGGTAAAAGGTATATTCTGAGCTTCTGGGGCCCTGCCTGACTAAATAGAAAATGAGCTATATACTGTTCAACATAGCAGCACTAATAAGGGCTATTAAGGACTGTCTTGTCTTCTGGTAGCTGGTATATATGGTGGTAAAAGGTATATTCTGAGCTTCTGGGGCCCTGCCTGACTAAATAGAAAATGAGCTATATACTGTTCAGCGTAGCAGCCCTAATAAGGGCTATTAAGGACTGTCTTGTCTTCTGGTAGCTGGTATATATGGTGGTAAAAGGTATATTCTGAGCTTCTGGGGCCCTGCCTGACTAAATAGAAAATGAGCTATATACTGTTCAACATAGCAGCACTAATAAGGGCTATTAAGGACTGTCTTGTCTTCTGGTAGCTGGTATATATGGTGGTAAAAGGTATATTCTGAGCTTCTGGGGCCCTGCCTGACTACATAGGATATGAGATATATACTGTTCAACATAGCAGCACTAATAAGGGATTAAGGACTGTCTTGTCTTCTGGTAGCTGGTATATATGGTGGTAAAAGGTATATTCTGAGCTTCTGGGGCCCTGCCTGACTAAATAGAAAATGAGCTATATACTGTTCAACATAGCAGCACTAATAAGGGATTAAGGACTGTCTTGTCTTCTGGTAGCTGGTATATATGGTGGTAAAAGGTATATTCTGAGCTTCTGGGGCCCTGCCTGACTAAATAGAAAATGAGCTATATACTGTTCAACATAGCAGCACTAATAAGGGATTAAGGACTGTCTTGTCTTCTGGTAGCTGGTATATATGGTGGTAAAAGGTATATTCTGAGCTTCTGGGGCCCTGCCTGACTAAATAGAAAATGAGCTATATACTGTTCAACATAGCAGCACTAATAAGGGATTAAGGACTGTCTTGTCTTCTGGTAGCTGGTATATATGGTGGTAAAAGGTATATTCTGAGCTTCTGGGGCCCTGCCTGACTAAATAGAAAATGAGCTATATACTGTTCAGCGTAGCAGCCCTAATAAGGGCTCTTAAGGACTGTCTTGTCTTCTGGTAGCTGGTATATATGGTGGTAAAAGGTATATTCTGAGCTTCTGGGGCCCTGCCTGACTAAATAGAAAATGAGCTATATACTGTTCAACATAGCAGCACTAATAAGGGATTAAGGACTGTCTTGTCTTCTGGTAGCTGGTATATATGGTGGTAAAAGGTATATTCTGAGCTTCTGGGGCCCTGCCTGACTAAATAGAAAATGAGCTATATACTGTTCAACATAGCAGCACTAATAAGGGATTAAGGACTGTCTTGTCTTCTGGTAGCTGGTATATATGGTGGTAAAAGGTATATTCTGAGCTTCTGGGGCCCTGCCTGACTAAATAGAAAATGAGCTATATACTGTTCAACATAGCAGCACTAATAAGGGATTAAGGACTGTCTTGTCTTCTGGTAGCTGGTATATATGGTGGTAAAAGGTATATTCTGAGCTTCTGGGGCCCTGCCTGACTAAATAGAAAATGAGCTATATACTGTTCAGCGTAGCAGCCCTAATAAGGGCTATTAAGGACTGTCTTGTCTTCTGGTAGCTGGTATATATGGTGGTAAAAGGTATATTCTGAGCTTCTGGGGCCCTGCCTGACTAAATAGAAAATGAGCTATATACTGTTCAGCGTAGCAGCCCTAATAAGGGCTATTAAGGACTGTCTTGTCTTCTGGTAGCTGGTATATATGGTGGTAAAAGGTATATTCTGAGCTTCTGGGGCCCTGCCTGACTAAATAGAAAATGAGCTATATACTGTTCAGCGTAGCAGCCCTAATAAGGGCTATTAAGGACTGTCTTGTCTTCTGGTAGCTGGTATATATGGTGGTAAAAGGTATATTCTGAGCTTCTGGGGCCCTGCCTGACTAAATAGAAAATGAGCTATATACTGTTCAGCGTAGCAGCCCTAATAAGGGCTATTAAGGACTGTCTTGTCTTCTGGTAGCTGGTATAGATGGTGGTAAAAGCGATATTCCGAGCTTCTGGGGCCCTGCCAGCGACAGCCTGTCTTTCCCTGCTGTGAGCGTCTGTCCCTCACTAAGTTCAAGCTGCTAATGCTGACGAAGAGGAAGTGCTGAGTTTTGTATATTCGAGGTCACATGGTTTTTCCAGCCAATGCGTGTAGACGCCGTTTTCGCGATGCCAGCGTCCTCCCAGGACCTGTCCCACCCCCCCCCTGCATGGTGATTGGTGTAAAAAACACGCCAGGGAAGGTGGGAGGGGAAACGAATTGTGAGTGCGCAATCGCCGCTGTACTCGATCGAAATCGAGTATGACGAACAGCGTAGTATTCGATCGAATACCGGCTCGGTCGAATACTACTCGCTCATCACTAGTCTTAAACAGAGGCTGCTTTAGTCACAGAATGGGATGCCCCCAAAAAATATCCAGTAGTACTATGCCCAGCAAAAGTGTCTTTATCAGGCCTGATTTCTATGAGAATAAGTGCAAATGGTTATTATGCTATTAAATAGAGGCTGGTGTTGTCACAGAATGGGATGCCCCCAAAAAATATCCAGTAGTACTATGCCCAGCAAAAGTGTCTTTATCAGGCTAATTTCAAATATGATAAGAGCAAATGCTTATATGGTCTTAAACAGAGGCTGCTTTAGTCACAGAATGGGATGCCCCCAAAAAATATCCAGTAGTACTATGCCCAGCAAAAGTGTCTTTATCAGGCTAATTTCAAATATGATAAGAGCAAATGCTTATATGGTCTTAAACAGAGGCTGCTTTAGTCACAGAATGGGATGCCCCCAAAAAATATCCAGTAGTACTATGCCCAGCAAAAGTGTCTTTATCAGGCCTGATTTCTATGAGAATAAGTGCAAATGGTTATTATGCTATTAAATAGAGGCTGCTTTAGTCACAGAATGGGATGCCCCCAAAAAATATCCAGTAGTACTATGCCCAGCAAAAGTGTCTTTATCAGGCTAATTTCAAATATGATAAGAGCAAATGCTTATATGGTCTTAAACAGAGGCTGCTTTAGTCACAGAATGGGATGCCCCCAAAAAATATCCAGTAGTACTATGCCCAGCAAAAGTGTCTTTATCAGGCCTGATTTCTATGAGAATAAGTGCAAATGGTTATTATGCTATTAAATAGAGGCTGGTGTTGTCACAGAATGGGATGCCCCCAAAAAATATCCAGTAGTACTATGCCCAGCAAAAGTGTCTTTATCAGGCTAATTTCAAATATGATAAGAGCAAATGCTTATATGGTCTTAAACAGAGGCAGCTTTCGTCACAGAATGGGATGCCCCCAAAAAATATCCAGTAGTACTATGCCCAGCAAAAGTGTCTTTATCAGGCTAATTTCAAATATGATAAGAGCAAATGCTTATATGGTCTTAAACAGAGGCTGCTTTAGTCACAGAATGGGATGCCCCCAAAAAATATCCAGTAGTACTATGCCCAGCAAAAGTGTCTTTATCAGGCTAATTTCAAATATGATAAGAGCAAATGCTTATATGGTCTTAAACAGAGGCTGCTTTAGTCACAGAATGGGATGCCCCCAAAAAATATCCAGTAGTACTATGCCCAGCAAAAGTGTCTTTATCAGGCCTGATTTCTATGAGAATAAGTGCAAATGGTTATTATGCTATTAAATAGAGGCTGGTGTAGTCACAGAATGGGATGCCTCACAGCAGACTTAAGATCAGTTCAGTATATATGCACTGTTAGTTAGTGTAAGCAGCCTGAAAACGCTAACAAAGCAGGCTGGATGAAAAAAAAAAAAAAAAACTGACAGCCTCCGATTTTCCCTTCCTTTCCCTGTTTTTCGCTTACTTTCTGTCTGTCTCCTGTCTGTCTCCTGCCTGTCTCCAGCCTGTCCCTGTCTGTCCCTGCCTGTCTAACTGTCTGTCTCTCCCTCAGCTACACAGCGTTCTGTCTGTCACGAATGCAATAGAGAAATGATGCTGGAAAGCAAGATGGCCGGCCTTAACCCTTTAAATGCCAAGCACGTAGTTTCTACGTGGTTGCTTCTCCTACCGTTAAGTGCCAAGCACGTAGAAACTACGTGCCTGGCATTTCCCCCAAACAGTTAAAAAGTAGAAAAAAAAAATCACTTACCTCCGGTATCCCTGTGAAGCCTGGGGTCCCCTCTTCCTTGGGGGGGCATCCGATCGCCCCCCCGTCGTCCTCCGTCTTCAGGGGGGGGCCCGAAACCAGCCGCCCCCCCCCCCGTTTCCAGCGCTGATCGCCGATCGCCGCTGTAAAAAAAAAAATAAAAGTGTCATTTACTCACCTCCGCGCCCGAGCCTTCTGTCCGGGTCTCCTCTTCACCAGGGGGGGGTCCGATCCCCCCCCTGGGCTGCGCAGTCTTCAGGTGAGGACCCTCTTCCGGGTCCTCACCTCTTGTAATGGCGGCGATGGCCGCCGCCGCTTAGCCCCGCCCATTGTGGGAGGAGCGGGATGACGTCATCCCGCTCCTCCTATACCCCCTCCGAGCTCCGGCATCTGTCAGATGCCGGTGGTGATCGGAGCAGAGCGGGTGTCAGGTGAGGAGGCTCCGATCGGAGCCCCCTCGCCTGTCACCCGCCCTGCGCCGATCACCACCGGCATCTGTCAGTGAAGTGACAGCGGCGAGGGACAGCGGCGAGGGACGTCGGATCGGAGGTGAGTATGGTGTAAAAAAGAAAAATAAAGATTTTTTTTTCTGTGTGTGTGTCATTTTTTTACTATTAACCCCTTGTGAACTGGTAAGGGGTCCATGACCCCTATACCAGTTCACAAGGCTGGGGAGATGGCAAGCCACCTGCGCTAGCGGGTGGCTTGCCATTAACCCCTGGCACCCCCATTACCTGCCTCCCCAAAGGCCAGGGGGGGGCAGAAGAGCCCGGGCCCACATGGGCTATGTGGGCTCGTAGGCTGCAGGGTGGGGGGGCCACATAAGCTGGCCCCCCCACTCTGTGCCTACAAGCCCCCATAGCTGGTCCCGGGCTGGTTACTGTGGGTAAGGGGGACCCCACGTCAATTTTTTTTTTGATTTTTAAGGGTTTTTAACCCTTAAAAATCAAAAAAAAATGGGGTCCGCCCCCCCCTGGGAGGGGGGACCCTATGTCATTTTTTTTTTTGATTAACCCTTTGTAATCTGTCATCCAGCAGCTATAAAAGGCTTCTAGCAAGTGAGCAGAAGCCAGTGATCGCCGAGGGACAGAGTGCTCCAGGATGGATGGGAGGTGAGTACAGTGTAAAAAAAAAAAAAAAATTAATAAAATATTTTTTTCTTTATGTGTGTCTGTGTCATTATTTACTTTTAACCCCTTGTGAACTGGTAAGGGGTCCATGACCCCTATACCAGTTCACAAGGCTGGGGGGATGGCAAGCCACCTGCGCTAGCGGGTGGCTTGCCATTAACCCCCGGCACCCCCATTACCTGCCTCCCCAAAGGCCAGGGGGGGGCAGAAGAGCCCGGGCCCACATGGGCTATGTGGGCTCGTAGGCTGCAGGGTGGGGGGGCCACAAAAGCTGGCCCCCCCACTCTGTGCCTACAAGCCCCCATAGCTGGTCCCGGGCTGGTTACTTTGGGTAAGGGGGACCCCACGTCAATTTTTTTTTTGATTTTTAAGGGTTTTTAACCCTTAAAAATCAAAAAAAAAATGGGGTCTCCCTCCCCTGGGAGGGGGGACCCTATGTCATTTTTTTTCCCGATTTAACCCTTTGTAGTGTGGATGGTTTTTGTATTTTTTTTGTGAATGTTATAAAATACTTGTTTCAGTTAGGGGGGTCTCCTGGGCAGGAACGGGGGGCTACCGATAAATATGTGGTACCGTTCTAATCGGTAGAAATGGGGCTTTCACATGCAATATGATTTTCCTTAATAAAATACATTTTTTATTTAAAATAAAGGAGTCAATTTTCTAAAAAAATTTTTTTATTTATTTTTTTTTTCACTTAATAATATTGTAAAAAAAAAAAAAAAAATTACAAACAAGACATTTCATGTTAAAGTCTAAACTCTGCTGCAAAAAATATATATATAATTTTTCTGAAAGTTACAGCAAAAATGGCGCAAAACATGTCGCAAAACATGACGCAAAATGGGGAAAATGGCCTGTCAACAGAGGGTGACAAAATCTCAAGTAGGCTGGCAATTAAAAGGGTTAATAGTACCTATGCATGTTGGGTATTGTTCTGTTCGGGGGACCTTGCGCTTTGAGACTTAGCTTGTTTTTTCTGGTTTGCATATTTATATTTTAGGAAAAGGTGTTTTTTATTCAGCTTTTTTATAAATTTTTTAGGGAAACCCTGCGCAACCAAAGAATTCTTTGAGGAATTAATTCCAGAAAGATGAGCCCACTACAACAAGCTGGGTACCCTTAAAAAGCTTAACGTGTGTACTTTCAGGGAATATATGGTTTATGGGGGATATTCCAAATGTAAAGGGTTGTTTTGGTTGAAAAATCGCAAGGTGCGCACTTTGTCTGCAGAGCTGAAATTTTCAAGTAAAATTACCGTTATGCGCATGCTTTACTTTGGGGTGTTTGGCAACTCTTCCCTTGACAGAACCTATGCATGTTGGGTGTTGTTCTGTTCGGGGGATGTTGCGTTTTCAGATTAAACTTGTTTTTTCTTGTTTGTATATAGTTTTTTTAGGAAAATGTGGCTTTGATTCTGCTTTTTTATCCTTTTTTTAGGGAAACTCTTTGCAACCAAAGATTACGTTGAGGGATTACTTCCAGAAAACTATGGCCACATCCACAAGCTTGGTACGCCTAGAAAGCCTGAGGTGTGTACTTCCAGAGAATATATAGTTTGTTGGGGGTATTTCAAATGTAAAGGGTTGTTTTTCTGGAAAAACCGCAAGGTGCGCATATTGCATAGCATAGTTGTATTTTATCTGAAAATCTCCTAAAGCGCTGTTTCAGTTTGGGGGAGTCTCCTGGGCAGGAAAGGGTGTCTACCTATACATATGTGGTACCACTGTAACCGGGAGAAATTGGGATTTCACACGCAATAAGATTTTATTGACAAACTTACATTTTTTATTCCAAAAAAAACTACAATATGTAAAAATTTTTTTTTTTTTTTTTTTTTTGCACATATTTCACCCAAAAATATTAAGAATACACCTAACAAATGACAAACAAGACATTTCATGTTAAAGCCCAGACTCTGCTGAAAAAAACAATATATCATTTTCCTGGGAAATCCCTGGAAATCCCTTCAAAAATCACATTTGAACATGGGGAGCGCAAAATAGTGCAAAATGGTCTGGCAACAGAGTGTGACAAAAACTCCAGGTAGGCTGGCACTTAAAGGGTTAAATATCGCTGTGACGTCACCGGGCTTGCTGGCTGCTGATAGGCTGCATGTGACTGTCCCAGCTTGCACTGGCGCGGGGTTGATGTCTGGACATGTCCCGTCCGCCATCTTAGAATGCCTGTAATGTAAATGAATGGATGTTAAAGGAAAACTTCGAGCGATCGAATCGCGGGGAAATTCGGATTCGATCCGAATCGAATTTTTCCTGAAATTCGGATCGAATCCGGGTTCGTCCGGATCGATTCGCTCATCCCTAGTCAGTGGGTTAAATTGTATGTCTGGCCTCCTGGCCACAGGCCCCTGACAAATCTTGTCCCTGGGGCATCCCGATTCTAGATGCCCCACTGTGTGAAACCCCCTCTGATTGGCCATCCAACTCACCTTTCTGCTGTTCCCATGTGCGGGCTCTTGTCCAATCAGTGCTATGCTGTGCATACTAATGCCCTTGTTTTGGACTATGCATCAGCATCCCTAGGTTCTAGGGGCCCTTAGTTGGCTGGCCCTGGAGTCCTTTGGAGTCCAGAGCCAGCTGGGCCGGTGATTCATTCATTTTAAAAATAAAAAATGTGACTTACCTGGCCACAACCAGTTGGCCATTCTCCCCACACTCTGTGGCTACCATGAAATCGCTGCTTAATTGGCTAATCATTGTGAGACCTGCGTTGGTACTGCACTGATTGGCTGGCTAAGCTGCCAGTTGCATTTGGGGTTCTGATTATTAATTGTGGACTCTGTTCTTGCACCAGGAGCTTAAAGCTACCAAACAGCCAAACTATTAAAGTTTTGACTCTCAACTCAACAAAAGGTAAAAGAAATTTAGTTTGCAAAAAAGGGGTCCACTAATATTTATCTGGATACAGTTTATTCCATGATTTCGCTTTTATTCTTTGATCTATTTGGGTAAGAATTTATTCTGTGGGTATGGTTTATTCTGTTTTTTTTTTTTCTGGTAGTTCTCATGTTCTAAGTTCTGATTTATGCAGAGTATATTTGTAGTTATAGGTCAAGGCAGCTGGATTTAGTGGTATTTTTCTTAAAGACAATTTGTTAGTCAGTCACCAGCTTTGCTGACTTGCTGCATCCGCCATTTACTCCACTGTTGTAGCCTCCTGTACTCTATCTCTTTCACTTATTTGGGGGGATGAAACACAAATAGTGCCTAGGGCAGCATGAACCCTAAATACGGCTCTGACTGGAAGTATCACCGTACTGTGACACTATTGCGTCTAATTCGGTTTGGCTAAAGGTAAAAGTGTCAGCCGTTTTTGAGGTGAGAGAATTCACATCCTCAAATGACATGGTCTGGGTTCTCAAAGTTATACCTTCAGAAAGTAGCAAGTTCAGAGGTGCTTAAACCTGGAAAACAGAACATACAATTTTAATATAAATTGGTAAGCACACTCAAAAGAAATACTGTGAGAAACTGTAGCATAAAGGGTGCATTCATATATTAAGGGATAGTGTACCCCAGACATACCATATAGAACTATGAATAGAAGCACACCTACAACTATATTGGATGCAAAAAGTAACAAAGTAATTTATTTTGTACAGAAACACAATATAAACAAAGGTAAACAAAGGTCTAGGTCCACTTGAAGGTAGTATGGACACAGGGTAAGGGGAGACACAGTTATCTTAACCAATAAGTACAATATATACACTATATACAAAATACAAAGAGAGTACCGAATACTATGTAAATATTGCTGATACTAATGGTTCCTCAAGGGCAGATATTATTCGGGAGAGAAGTATTTGTCGGATGTGCTATATCAGCTGAATGGATTTCAAAAAGTAATGAAGCTGTTGCCATGCAAAGAGGAACAATGTTCTTTCAATAGTTTCTGTCAAAAGATTGCAATACCTGGCAAGTATATGCTGAGGCACTCCTGCTGAAAAAAAGGGCTGATACCGAGGCTGAATGGTCCGCACAGAGTTAAATTAGCAAGGTAGTGTAGCAAAGGTGTCCTGTGGCAAGCTCTGCTGACACGTGTTTCAGGATTGATCCTTTCCTCAGAGCGTTAGTTTAGATGAACATAGCTGGTGCGGTGATGCAGGGGCGTGCGGTGCCTAACGTTGGCTGTCACAGCAGCTGTTTAAAAGCGCTCCTGGAGCGCGCAAATCCCCCCCGCTGTTTTTATTTGCAGGCGAATTCCCCTTTATTGACTCTCTTTTCCCATAGACAGGTGTATACTCACCTTGCAGCGTTCCTTCTGACTGCTCCGAGTGTTGCGCGCCCCGTGCGCCTGCGCGCCGCCATCTTGTGGCTGTTATTTCAGCCAGCACAGATGGTTGCCGCCGGGTCGGGACGCGCGTCACCGGATGTGACGTGCGGTGACGCGAGCGACGCTCGCGCCACGCCCACGCCACACGGGCCAGCCCGGGGGGGATTCGCGCGCTCCAGGAGCGCTTTTAAACAGCTGCTGTGACAGCCAACGTTAGGCACCGCACGCCCCTGCATCACCGCACCAGCTATGTTCATCTAAACTAACGCTCTGAGGAAAGGATCAATCCTGAAACACGTGTCAGCGGAGCTTGCCACAGGACACCTTTGCTACACTACCTTGCTAATTTAACTCTGTGCGGACCATTCAGCCTCGGTATCAGCCCTTTTTTTCAGCAGGAGTGCCTCAGCATATACTTGCCAGGTATTGCAATCTTTTGACAGAAACTATTGAAAGAACATTGTTCCTCTTTGCATGGCAACAGCTTCATTACTTTTTGAAATCCATTCAGCTGATATAGCACATCCGACAAATACTTCTCTCCCGAATACTATCTGCCCTTGAGGAACCATTAGTATCAGCAATATTTACATAGTATTCGGTACTCTCTTTGTATTTTGTATATAGTGTATATATTGTACTTATTGGTTAAGATAACTGTGTCTCCCCTTACCCTGTGTCCATGCTACCTTCAAGTGGACCTAGACCTTTGTTTACCTTTGTTTATATTGTGTTTCTGTACAAAATAAATTACTTTGTTACTTTTTGCATCCAATATAGTTGTAGGTGTGCTTCTATTCATAGTTCTATATAGGCTTAGAAAATGCAATAGATGCAGTTCGGATGATTTTTAATGTGGACAATCTGCATGTAAATGGGGGGAAACATATAAGATATGCTCTTATTCAGGGTGAAAGTCCGATTTAAAGTACAGTAAGGCGCTGGGATGTCATGTTACTTTGAAACTGGTTCCAACTGGGTTTTTAGGCTAAAAGAACAAACATTACATTTTAAACTTTTATTTATGCATGCCATGTGATCTTCAAAGCTGGAGAGCAATCATGCTCATCTGTTGATTTTCCTGACCTGGCGAGTTTTGTGACATCACTATCCAGGCCAGCTAGATGAGTGGCACCAAAGAACTGCTGGCTCCATCTTCTTCAGGTCCAGGCGGCCTTCTTTGTTCCATGCCCTCTTCTTTCTTCAGGGACCCCACCAACCTGTAAATGTGGCGGCGTCGGCCATCAGAAATAGCTGGCTGTGCCGCCATTTGGATGAAGACGGAAAACAGGTTCTCCTCCTGATCATCCAAACTCCTGGCCAGGTACTCCATGATGAGCCTTCAGGGAGTGCTTTTATATTAAGAGGCGGGGTCTCTCTGAAACCTCCCCAGTGTGCCGTAAAGGGAGTTGAAAGAAAAATGTCCTCTAGGCCCAGCCCCTTTGTGACATCATATGTGACATCAGGAAGATTCCAGAGAGGCCCTGCCTATTAAGATAAAAACAGATCCCCCGAGGCTCATGGAGTCCTTTGCCAAGAGCCAGGATGACCAGGAAGGGAACCTGTGTTCCCCCTTCATCCAAATGGCTTCTAGCGGCCAGTGTCACCACATCTACAGCTGGAGGGGCCCCAAAGAGCCCAAGGAGATGGCATGGGACACAGAAAATCCCCTGGAGGAGGAGGATGGGGGGGGGGGGGGGATGGAAGCGGCGACAGGTGAGGCTTTTTTCATTAGATAAAAAAAAATAAAATCACTATCATCTTCCATAGCAGACTGTGACAAAGCCCCCCATCTTCCATAGCAGACTGTGACAGAGCCCCCCATCTTCCATAGCAGACTGTGACAGAGCCCCCCATCTTCCATAGCAGACTGTGACAGAGCCCCCCATCTTCCATAGCAGACTGTGACAGAGCCCCCCATCTTCCATAGCAGACTGTGACAGAGCCCCCCATCTTCCATAGCAGACTGTGACAGAGCCCCCCATCTTCCATAGCAGACTGTGACAGAGCCCCCCATCTTCCATAGCAGACTGTGACAAAGCCCCCCATCATCTTCCATAGCAGACTGTAACAAAGCCCCCCCATCTTCCATAGCAGACTGTGACAGAGCCCCCCATCTTCCATAGCAGACTGTGACAAAGCCCCCCATCTTCCATAGCAGACTGTGACAAAGCCCCCATATTCCATAGCAGACTGTAACAAAGACCCCCATATTCCACCATATTCCATAGCAGACTGTGACAAAGACCCCCATATTCCATAGCAGACTGTGACAAAGACCCCCATATTCCATAGCAGACTGTGACAAAGCCCCCCATATTCCATAGCAGACTGTGACAAAGCCCCTTCATCTTCCATAGCAGACTGTGACAAAGCCCCCATATTCCATAGCAGACTGTAACAAAGCCCCCCATATTCCATAGCAGACTGTAACAAAGCCCCCCATATTCCATAGCAGACTGTAACAAAGCCCCAAATCTTCCATAGCACACAATGCTGCTTACGCTGGTCATCCCAGCTTGTAGCCACCCCCATTGTGGCCTGGGCCTGCCTACTCCCCTTCCTGATTGGTTGGTGGTGGTGCACGGGCGGGAGGCAGTAATATTGTCAGCCTATTGCCCGACCTAATTGTCTGCAGGGAGGGTAGAAGCCATGACCATCAACTTTTCCGGGTTTGAGCCGAACTTCGAACCCCGGCAGGGATTTCTGCCTGAAGTCCGTCAGGATGAACCGGAACTGTGCATGTCGGGCTCCCTCAACCCTACTGATGACCCATGTGTGCAAATCAAGATAGCCAGAAAGGAGAGTTTATGGACAATCCAGGGCATTTTCCCAAATTGTGATGCCCCACTTGAGAGGAACAAAGCACAGGATAGTGAAAATCCTTGGATTTGTTCCTCTTTAAAGGAGAAAAACATATAAATAGTAAACCATCTCCTGAGCCCTTCAGCAATCAGCAGGGTATCCTATTCTCAGAACTAATTGCAATAGCGGATCATTTTGTTAATTAAATAAATTACCTAAAGTCGAATATTTTTAACAAATTTTTACTAATTTGTTCTAGATTTATCTACCGTGTGAAAACATTATGTTGTTTTTGGTCAAATTCATGCAGCGACTACAAATTAAATTATAATTTTTTTTTTCAACCATGGATCACAAAGATAGATGTAGAATGCAGGAGGCACAGAATAAGATTATGTTATGGGAGTAATGTGTTTAATCTCTCATAAAATCCAAAACTGTATGAACGTATGAATTATAAACTCAATGCAGAAACTACAAAGCATGTCATGGGCTCATGAAAATCGCCAAGGACCGATCGAATTATTTTTTTTCGCCATGCCTTTAGCAGTCAGGTGTTGACTGCGATGAAGATGATGTGTTGGTATCATAAATCCCACCTTGGGCCCAGCTAATATAAGTTACGGTCACTCAAGAGGTAAGAACTTTTCCAACAGCACCCAAGTTATTACCTCCACAGGGTGAAGAAGATTATCAGGATCTGAACTCGAAAGGGATATCATGTGTTAGGTAGATGCATTTAAACATAGGTAGACAGAAACAGAAGCAATTCAGCTAAGCAGTGTGCCTAGAATCCGCAGGGGCACCAAAAAACCTGGACATGTTGTTCATATTGAAAGAAATTTTTGGTTTTTGGAACGTATGTTATATAAATGAAGTTAAATGTGCTTGCAGAGGAACTGGGCAGAAGTGTGTACATAAGGGAGCAGCCAAGAGCAGCTAGAACCCAAAAGGCAAAATGACAAAAGACAAACAGCAGCCACCAGAGACTGAGAAGGAAGCTGGATGGCTGGGTATCAACTGTCAGCCTGTACTCTGCTAGTTGGAGCTGCCAACTGCTGTTAAAATGTGTTGCTGGACCTCATGCAAAGTTGGAGCTGGACTCAAATAAAACGGAACATTCCTTAAAGTAGGCAAAAACCCTGTTGGATCGGCATGGGAATCTATAAGATTCCCGGTCCGATCCATCCCCTCCCCGCGGGGCATCCAAAATCAGGATGCTCTGCTGTGTGAAACCCCCCAGGTTGCCGGCTACACTTACCTGAATTCCGGTCCAACGGTGCAAGCGCGGGCCGCGCCCACATCCCCGGCATCCCTCTAGCAGGGTGCGTGCATTCACAAATGGCCGACGCGGGCACGCTCCTTGTTAGAGGGAAGCGCAAGATGCGGCCGCCAGCGCACTCGGAGCCGTGAGCCCTGAGCTATGCACGCCTAAGAGATGTCTTAGCTCAGCGGCTCGGAGCACGCTGGCGGCCGTATCTCGCACTGATTGGATGCTGATTGGACGCATGCACCGTAAGACCGCAGTGAGGTGAGTTTATTTGGGAGATCTGGGGGGTTTCACATAGCTGGGCACCGGGGGAGTGGACCAAAACCCAGGATGGACAAAATCCTGAGTTTTGGTCTACTTTAAAAGATAGTAAGGGACTGTCTTCATACTTCATACAAAGAGAGTACAGTTGCAGCCACATTCTAACAGTGACACACTGGACACTCTTGCCCCTATGGTATCGTCTGGCCTCTTTTCTCCTTTGGCCCTTTATCCAGTCTGCCCAGCTCTGTATACTTACCTTTAATGCAAAAGGAAATAAAAAAACATTTTGGATAAACGGACTCTGTATAGATGTCAGGTTGGCAGAGTTAGGTACACGCCCTTAGTTACACAGAGTGGCAAGCCGAGACTGCTCCTCACTCTTTAGTCTGGAAAACAGCAGGAGAGTACGTTACTCCAAAACACCCAGAATTTTTCCTGTTCTGCAGGTAAGTCATGATGGGTTACTGATTTCCTATTCTGTAACCACATATCAATCTCTGCCTATCTTGTGACTCTTTTTCATTTCTTTATTTTTACGAGCGTCTTATATTAATATCTAATGCAATTTTTTGTTGTAACTTACCGAGAGATCTTCTAATGAAAAATAAGTAATGAAAGCATGAGAATTTTGGGAACTTTTAGTGTAACAAGCCTCATGCCTTTTTCGCCCTGTTTCAAGTTTCATAGTTCTTACTACCTTAATTTGTTCTCTATATTTATTTTTGATTTCTATTTACCTCTATCTTTCTTTATTAGCTTTAACGCCCCCCTGTCATTTTTGATGACACCTCCAGTGGGTTTTCCCCCCTAGGTCCAGAGATCCGGCACTCGGAAGTATACCACCCCAGTGCCCGCAAGCAACAGTACCGGGATTTTGTGGTACTGCCGCTTAGTCCAGTCAGCTCCAATCCACATGCCCTTGCAGAGGTGTATATCTGAGGTTCCCCTCTTACCATGACATCTCTAGTAAGTCGTTAGCCTTGGTTATCCGGAGAACCGGGGCTCAGAATTGGACCAACTGCCTACTGATCCACCTACCTACCTAGATACCTGCCCACTCGCCTCCCTACCCAGGACCTGGAGCGGCAGCTGGCAGTCCTGGTGCAAAGGCAGAATTGTCAGACCCTGGAGTGGAGGTGGCAGTCGCCCACCCACCTATCTGCCTGTCCCCTTCCCCACCTACTTACCTACTAGCCTCGCTACCTGCCCTCCCACCTACCTACCCATTCACCTTTCTGCCTAACCACCCACCTTACTACCCACTCACCTACTTACCCAACTATATACCTGCCTACTAACCTACCCACCTACCTACTGGCCTATGTTTACATGTTTACCCACACCTAAATTCCTAGTTGATAAGAATTCCTATCTGTTCCTATCTAGATTCCTAGATACTAGTATCTCCTTCCTCAGCATTGCCTCCCCTGGACCACCAATGAGAATTAACAGCAGGGGGCTTGCCTGTATGTATAGTGTGTGTGTGTGAGTGTAAGTGTGCTTGCCTGCATACGTGTGTGTGTAGGGGGGGGGTGGTTTTGTGTGTGTAGTAGTGAGGTAGTTGAAAAATCGACAGTAAGTGAAGTTAAACATGCCTGGGATAAGCACACATCTATCCTAAGATAAAGAGAACATACATTATACACATAAGGGCAGATTAGATGGACCGTATGGTCTCCTTCTGCCATCACCCTTCTATGTTTCTAATATTTCTTAGGTGGTGTTATCCTTTAGGGCGTGGCTGGGGGCGTGGTTCAATTGCAAACATTTCCTGCCGCATGTGACCCCTCTTTTCTATTTTGAAAAGTTGGGAGGTATGTCCACAGCGACCCCAGGAAACAGGTCTGGTGACCTATGAAGAATCCTAGCCTTGAAAACATAAGGCCTTTGAATGAATAAAACTGTGCCGTGCAGAGCTTATCTTTGCAGTCCAATAAGAATAATTTGGCAGGCATTGTGGATTTGGGAAACACAGATTTGAAGAGTAAGGGCTTGGGAACTGGTCTAATATTTTAGAATCAATTGGCCTTGATTCAGTAAAAAGTTGAAAACATTCTCATGGTAGTAAAAAATTCACTTTTATGAGAATTTCACTGTTGCTAAATCACCAGATAGGAAGACAATGAAACTCAAAGTTAATTTTTTGCTACCATGAGAATGTTTTCAACCCTTACTGAATGGAGGCCTATATACCTTAGTCCTTGACACCTAAAAATGTTTTTTGTGTTTTTTAGCAATCTTCATGGGAGCGTTAAAAGTACATCAAAAATGTTATATCTTCCTCATGCTGATTCTGATGTTTGCATATGGATGGATGTTTTTCTTTGAAGAATCCGTGATTCGTTTGAGGTGGATCAAAGAAAGTTTACATTTTAAACACAATCTATGGCCTGTAAACAATTTGACCAGTCGCCATCCTTTGGTGCCTCCGTACCCGTATCCGTACAAGTTTATATTCAGCCAGGCAGATAAGTGCAAAGACAGAAAACCTTTCCTACTTTTGATGGTGCTGTCAGATGCCCATGACATTGAATCTAGAAATGCCATTCGAGATACCTGGGGCAATGTAGGACTTTATGATGTTGATGTACTGAGGATCTTTTTGGTGGGACTTCCAACACTTTTTGTGGACAGAGTGCAAACAATGCTGAAAGAGGAAAACTTGATGTACAAGGATATTGTCCAACAAGATTTTATGGACACCTACTACAATCTGACCCTAAAAACCTTAATGGGCATGGAGTGGGTGACTAAATTCTGCTCTACTGTGAGCTATGTTATGAAAGCTGACAGTGACACCTTTCTGAATGTGGATTATTTAGTTCACAAGCTTCTTCATCCAGAGCTTCCAGTCCGTCAAAATTATTTTACAGGGGATATTGTAGCGTATACACGGCCATTAAGGGACCCAGCTTACAAATGGTATGTGCCCAAGGAAGTCTACCCCAATAACACCTATCCGCCATACTGCTCTGGGCCTGGTTATCTCTTTTCAGCAGACATGGCTAAGAAAATCTATGATATATCTCAAGTCATACGAGTCATGCCCATGGAAGATGCATTCATGGGAATTTGCCTGTATGAGCTCCAAATTCCACCAACTGAATCGCCTCCAGATATTTTTTACGTTAACCACAGAAATTATGACCGATGTCTATTTCACAATCTCGTCTCAGTTCACCACTATAGCAAGGATGAACTTCGGAGGATATGGAGCAACTTTTGGAAATATAAGACAAAAGGGTGTTAAAAAATAATAAGGGTGTTAAAATAATAATAATAAAAAGTACTGTATTTCACATAGAAGCATGACACGACTTATAGGACTGATTTTGCTAGTGTCTTGATATCGCACGGCACAGAGGCACACATTATGCAGGAACTGACATTTTGTATTCAAGTATTTCTTATATAATTTATAATAAACGTTTTTCATTAGTGCTGCCTGGATTCTAATCTCAGTAGGTACCGGCTGGAAAGATGCTGCTGCCACAGTGGTGGGCTTGCAACTATTCTCCTAGTATTGCAAGTTGGAGGAGGGGACAAATAGACAGTCGATTAGTTACATACCTCAGGTTGTTGAGATGTGGCAAAGAAGCATTCCAGGTTGGGCTACTGGATGGTTGTCATCTAAGACCAGGGACCCCCAAGTGGTGTAATGGTATGGATAAGGGATCAGCCTGGGAAGGGGCCAGTGCTCATGGTGCATCTGATCCAAAGGTAGACACCGGCATGGTCAGGCTTGTTAGCAGATGTGGTCACATGTGGCAGGGTAGGCAACAGGACATGACAATAGATATGGCAGGGTTAGCAACAGATCTTAGTAGCAGCTGGGGTCAGACATGGCTGGGTTGGCAACAGGCCTTCGCAGCAGAAGTGGTCAGACATGGCAGGGTCAATAGCAGGGCTTTACAGCAGGCGTGGTCAGATGTGGCAGGGTCAACAGCAGGGCTTTGTAGCAGGCTTGGTCAGATGTGGCAGGGTCAACAACATGGCTTTGCAACAGATGTGGTAAGGTGGACAACAGGGCTTGGCAGCAGGTGGGGCAGGGTCCGCATCAGTGCAAAGGTGCTTAATAGCAGACATAGTCAGACATGGCTGGGTTGGCAACAGGGCTTGGCAGCAGAGGTGGTCATATGTGGCAGCGTGTGTGGGGTATGCTGTATACTTATAGGTCTTGGCTCCTGCATGCAGCTCCCCGACATTTGCGTAGCCTCACAATATGATACAGGTTGTCATATTGCATCTGTGTCATATTGGTGTGGCGTGTTGCTAGCACGCAGGGGTAACATGGCGCCCCATCAAGAAATGACCTTGACCATAGGCCTGATTCAGAGTCTCCTCAAAACCGTGTCGTATTTGGCTCGTTCTGTGTATTTTACACTTTTTTTCCATATGCGTAGGTGCATACGGATGATCCAGAGCTTCCATCGGAAGCCTTCTGTTTACTGTTCGTAGCTGCATACGCCAACGAGAATATCATTTTCTGCCTCTCGTTGCGTCATCGAGAGGACGAGGTTTATGTTTACGTTACTTAGTAAACCTTGTATACTACCGTTTTTCAGCGTTTTCCAACGTGGCTTCCAACGAAGATTTTCAGTGTCCCATTAGATTCAGCATGCATATTTCTCCAAATATACGTCCAAATGGAATTCTGTAGGAAATCTGTTGGAAAGTTTGCATGCTTGCATGCTTGTACGCATGCGTGCAGCTATTTACCTCATTCATGTCCCCCGTCTAAACTATTCTCTCACTCACTTCTGCTCCAATTCCCTCAACTCACTCGCGGTTCCTGTTTTTCTGTTCTTCCACCATTCATGCTTACCTGAACTCACTCGCGGTTCCTGTTTAGATGTTCTCCTGGCATTCATGCTTACCTCAACTCACGGTTCCTGTTTAGATGTTCTCCCACCATTCATGCTTTTTTTAAACACATTTTAAAATTTGTAAAATTGTATATAAAAATTGTAAACTATATGTCATTATGCTAATTTATTAGGCTAGGGATGAGGCCATATGTAATTATGCTAATGTATTATGCTAGGGATGAGGCCATATATCATTATGCTAATTTATTAGGCTAGGGATTTTTCCATACCTGGTGATGAAGCTATGTTATAGCTAATCAAATAAGTAGACTACAAACTTACTAGGCTGGTGGGCGACCTGAGCTTTGGGGACCAGCCTCCTCTCTGGGGCCTGCCACTGCTCCGGATCTGAGTCTGTTGAGAAAGGAAAAATATGTTTACTTCTAATGTCACATTTGGCAAACCACACATTTTTTTCATAATGTGTGTGTGACATCACCCACCTTCTCCATGCATCTCAGGGGCTGGGTCCTGTGGCCTATCCAATCCCCGCTCTCCACCCGCTACATCCTCATCTAAAAGAATAGAAGCAGGAAATGAGTGTGTGTTTACAGTGCCTGTACCTGTGTGCGCTTCAGTGAGAGAAACATACCGGAGTACTGTTGCTCCACCATCTGGGCCGACTCCCTGGTGAGCCGCTGATGCCCCTCCTCTGTAGACAGGTCCAGTGGCTGCTCGGAGCCACCTACAGAGGAGGGGGAGGACCTTGACACTGGAGACGCACCACCTTCACTTGGCCCAGATCCATCCCACACTGGCCGGACTGCTTGCCTTTGTGTGAGTCGTATTCTATAATCGCATTCGCTCACTAGGAGAGAATAGCATTCCTAAACAGAGGCCTGTCTAAAGGCTTTTGTAGATCTAACATGTAATAGTCATGTACTTACTTGGGAAATGCTGAGCGAAGAATCGTCTCACCCGGGGCCTCTTCCTTCTCTTTAGGTCCGACCAGTGTTGGATGATCTGGGTGAAGGTGGTGTCACTGTCAGCAGCAATTGCAATTTTGGCCACTATCTCCAGTGCCAATTCACGATTCCAACGTGGAGAGCCCTGAGTCACCGAGCAGCTCAACGGATGCAACTTCTTTGGGCAGCCAGCCTATGACACCCAGCCCCCATACAAGGCCTGCCCAATCCTAGGTGAGCGAAAGGTCTGGCTCTTCCACGGCTGCAAGTGAGCCAAGGTCACCAATTTTTCCACCCACCCAGGAAGAGGCAGCCAGGACAACATTAGGCAGAAATCTGCGGCGTGGGAGCTTGAGTGGGGAGCTTTACTGAGCCCCAAACTATGGCATTGGCAAGTAGGGTATCTGACCACTATCATGAGCTGTATGGGAAAAATTCTAAAGCCACCAGCAAAGTGTGCAAGACACAAATTTGGAAAGACATCACCAGACAGGTGAATTGTGCTGGGAAAGATGTGGAGCAGATACAGCGAAAATTCTCGGACCTCAAATATGCCGTCCGGCATCACGGATACAGATGGGTGTTTGAGTTGGGCAGGTTGTGGGTGAGCATAACCTTCTAAGTAATGTTTTTTCTTTGTTTTAAAGGTTGCAAACAGGAGGTGGATTTCCAAACAAACTCCAGTACATCGCAGCAGAGGAGCTTGTTCTGGGCCTAATACACCCGTCTGCGCTACAGGGCTTGTCCGGGGCCATAGACACTGACAACAATGTCATGCCAGAAGGTTAGTATTTTAATGAATGTTTTTTTGTTTTGTCTTTACAAAATGTGGTTTACAATCCTAGGTACACACAGGGCCCTAGCTAGGGAGGAAGAGGGGGGGCAACGCTCCCCGGGTGCAGCAGTTCATGGGGGCACCAAAGGTGGTCCGGAAAAGTTGGGGTAGGGCTTAAATTGAAAGCATCCTCGAAAAACCTGAAAAATCATGCTAGTGCTTATTTTCGGGGTAGGTCTCATTTTTGGGGAAACTGCCCACAATATGCCTGAACACATAAGGGGATGGCTCCTTCTTCCAACCCTGTTGATATTGGTCACAGTGTAGCAGGAAAATTGCACCATGTAGAGGTAATTTATATTTAGTTGGGGTGATAAGAAAGCCATAGTTTGGTGAAGCGTGTCTCTATAAAACATTATCAACTAATATACAAAAAATCTGTATATCATGTGATGTGTGAAAAATTACAAATGCATTTTTCTTTGATTTTATCATGGTAAATTCTAATAATAATAAGTGAAGCTTAGATAACTTTAAAATCATGCAGTGCTATAATTAGGCAGTAAGGTGAAAGGTGGTAAAATAGAGGGACATTGGAATTGGTATAATGTAGGATTAATATTCGTATCATCTTATTCTTCCCAGATCAATAAAGTGGTGACATTATAGTGATGAGCGAGAGCGGGACAATCAGGTTCGGGAGCCCTTCGGACGGATAGTTGTCAGTAACCGGTATCCAGTACTCCCGAATGTTGGATACAGTACTGTAGCTCTGGCTATCACAATGTATGAACTGGTAAAGGGAGCCCTTGGACCCCCTTCCTAGTTCACAATCGGTTAAACTGGACCTTCACCCTCAATAAGAACATATTTTAATGTTTCCACACTCTGTACATACAGACTACCCACATTAAAAGTCACCCTACCTGCATCTACTGCATTTTCGGAGCCTTTAAACATCCAAGGCACATGGAGTCTAAGGATGCCTGCAAACAGGAAATGTCTTCTGATTGTGCATTGTGTGATTGCTGTCCTTTTCCTGACTCCAGCTTTGCTCTGTCCGTACAAAGCACAGCTATAACCTGCCCCCTGCACTTTTACCCCCTCCTCCTCTTTTCAGTATGTGATGCTTCTGAGGCAAGATGGCGATGCCCGTATCCTAGAGAGCTGAACAGAACGGGGAGGCCGATTCATTAACAGTGGCAGGTAGCGACAGTTGAGCGACTGTAGCGGCATTTTCAGAGCGCCTGCTAGTAGTCGCTGTGCTTGGCCGTTGTTCGGTAGTTGACAGCGACTCAGTCGGTTTGCCGTAATGTTGAATATTGGGTGAGGAGTCGCTATTTGACAGGTTCCGCGCTGTATGGGAGCGCATGATAGCGACTGGCCCTAGCGACCGGCTCCCACCATATTCATTAACAAATCACGCTCAAAAAATTCTCGCGCTGTAAAATGCTTGTTTAAACCCCAGAGCGCTGGCGGCGATGGGTTAAAAGTAGTTTTTTAACCCCCGAACAACCATATTTTTGGAGACCATAAAAAACCATTAAAAAAACAAGTTTTTTAAATAATTTAGTAATATGAATACATTAATATCAGACCTGTAATATCAATTCTGTACAATTTTTTTTTAATTTTTTTTCCCTTAAAAAAATTATCAAAAATGGCAGAAGTGGTCACAGAATTTTTCACATTTAATAAAACAAAAAAAACATTTATAACAATTAATTATGAATATTTAAAGATTGTTCCATTGAAATGCATTGGAGAGCGCCAGGTAGCCTGTCGCTGTTCAAGGTCGGACGCTGGCGCTGTGGGCTGAGGCTGGAATAATGATGAATGAGTCGCTATATGGCGCTATCTCAGTCGCTAAGCAGGATCGGCTTGATAAATGTGTGATTGTGGTGGGGAGCCGGCTTTCTCGTGGCGGGGCCCGTCATTACCGGCCGCTCACCAGTCGCTACCTGTCGCTATTCCTTGTTAAATAAGGGCCAAAGTTGCAGCCCAGTGGGGACAGAATAAAATGTAAGTGACTAAAAACGTAAAATATATTTTAGTTTTGTCCCGAATCTAAAGCCCATCACTAGCATACCTCCCAAGTGTCCCTGATCTGGAGGAACTGTCCCTCTTTTGAGTCCATGTCCCCCTGTCCCTCGTTGTTTGCATTTGTCCCTATTTGAGGTTTAACATGCAGATCTGCATCAATAATTGATTCATTTGCCTTTTTTAAGTGTTTATATTGTTTTAACTATTACACCCTATCCCTATCTCCTATCCATCAAAAAAGTAGCGTGGCCTAATTTAAGAAATGTTCCTCACCCTGAAAAGTTGGTAGGTATGCACTAGTGATATAGTGATCTAGCAATGCAGCCAAAATATTCTCATGACATGCTTTCATTTATTTTAAAGGACAACAGTGGGCACGATTAAGAATCTTTCCATTCTGTATTAGTTATTTCTAGGGATGAGAGAATCGATTCTAACGAACCTGAATTCGCTCCGAATTTCAGGGAAAATTCGATTCAGCACGAACCCGAATTTTTTGTGGTTTGTGCTGACCGAATTTTCCCTGAAATAAAAAAAAATAAATGCCGGCATGGTGGGAGCAGGGAGACCGGCTGCGCTGTCAGCGGGCGGCGGAAGCCAGCCTCCCCGCTCCCACCATGCCAGCATTTTTTTATTTCAGCAAACACTTACCGGCATGGTGGGAGCGTGGAGGCCAGCTGCGCTGTCAGCTGTCATCAGAGGACGCGTCATCAGAGGAAGCCGGCTCCCACCAGAAATGAGCGATCCGCTAAAGTTCGATTCGGACGAACCCGAATTTCTTTGAGAAATTTGGCGAATCGCCCGAATCAAATTTTTGAGAAAGTTCGCTCATCTCTAGTTATTTCCTTTGTTTTTTTTTTTTGTTTTTGTTTTTTTTAGTAATATCGGCCAGTGCTCCCCCTAGCTGAAATCTGGCCACAGTTTAACTCTGTAGAATCCACATGGCTGCTTCTCTGACCATTAAGCACCATCCACATAGATTCTGCATGCCAGGTGTTTTCCTCCATCTGACCCAGCTCACTCCACTGGTACAAAAGGCCCCTATCTGCATCAGGAGTGAGAAGTGAAGCAGAGAGTGAGAAGCAGGAGCCAGGAGTGGGGCAGAGGACACCGATCTTCTGCCCAGCTCCCAGCTACTGCTGCTCACTTCTGGCAGTCAGACAGCAGTGATTGGCCATCATGGGACAGCACCCAGTGATGGGAGGAGGTAAGTAGTTAAAAAAATAATTCTTATCCCTTGAGACACCTATACCAGTTCACAGGGCAGGAGGGGCTCGCAAGTCACCTGCTGACAAGCAACTGACTTGCCAAGCCCCCCAGGTCCCATTACCAGCATTCCCAAAGGCCAGAGGGGTGCAGAAGAGCCCAGTGCCGTATGGAGCTGGTAGCCTTCAGGGCAGAGGGCAGCTGCTTCCTGTTCTACCAGCCCACATGGCTGGTGCTCCTGCTGTTTTTGGTGGAGAGGGGGTACCCAAAGCCTTAAAATTTAAGGGTTTAACCCTTAAAGGGCCAGTCCAGCCGGACTGGTTTGAAAGTACCCCTCACGCTGCCACCCTTACCTAGTGCTAAAGCAGGGTGCACTGTGCAGGGAGCTTCCGCTCCGACGGCATCGTTCAACAAAACAAGGATGGTGCACCCGGCGCTGTGATGGGGCTACCGGCACTGCTGAATTATTGGCCATGGTAAGTGTTTGTTTTTTTTTAACCCCCCCCACCCTGCTTTAACAATATTGGGCTACCATCTGCACTGTGTCATAGTAATGGCTAATACAGTGTGGACTGTGCCTTGTACTTTCTAATCCTACCTAGAACTTGTCCAAGATGGCATAATTGGTAGAGGCTTCTATACTGGGAGTCTTATTGATCCCTTTCCCTGTACAAATCCTGAAACCCCCGTGACAATACATATCCGAGGTGTAGTTTATTTCTCTATGTGTATATCGTTGTGTGTGTGTATATATATATATATATATATATATATATATATATATATATATATACAAGCCCGCATAGACATATACGGATAGTTTGTGTTTTTCAGCCTCGCTGACCCCTCTGCTCTGTGTACCTCTTCTCATGTCTCCCCCTCCTCCCTGCCTGCCATAAAACCCCCTGCAGGCACACAGGATCATATAGCATGACTTTCTCCCCTCATAAAACTCCCAGCATAACAATGTAATGGATGAAGGGTTATCAGAAATCATTCAAGCATAGAAGCAGGGCCCATCTCCTGCCCCTTCCATGGAATGTCCTCCATCCCTCCTCCCTTTAGAATCCCAGGACAGATGGGGGATATCATATAGAACTTTCAGGTACCTAAAGAGGGAGAATCCCAGATGCACCAATCAGACAGTGGGTGACTCCAATCACTCTTCCCCATTGGAGGGGTCAGAAACTGACCCCTGGTTAGAGGGAATAAGGTGAGCTTCAGAATGGGCAGAGGGACACTCTAATCTTACCATCAAGGGTGACACATGCTCCCTTTTAACATCTAAGGAGACCAGAAAGTGTGTGAGGACTGATTTGATCGAACCACAGCCCAGACAGACTCCTACATTTTGCCATTTTTATATCTCTTGCTATTTAGCTTATTTACCGTGTTTTATAGTTAATCCCGTTTTATCACATTGCACCGTTTTTCTTGTTGTTTTTGTGTTTTTCTGTTTGTTTTAAATAAAATCTAAAAATACAGCAGAGGGTCACTGATGTTCTGAATTAAGGATCTAAAAAGCTCACGCTAGTTCTGAAGAGCTTGGCTACATGGACATGTTCGTTTGCCCCTGCCTGCAAGTAGCTGTGGGTCGATCAGTTTGTTCGATCTGTGTTGTGTGTGGCTTATAAAGAGGCGAACACTGTTTGTGCTCTGGTGGCAGCATTTTATAGCCACGCGTGTTGCCAATTGAACAATTGCAGTGATACACGTGGAGTACGATTGGCCGGTTTGCACAGATGAACGATCAATAGGTCTGATCAACTCGTGCAATCATCACACCACCCTCCACCTCCTCTGTACTTATATGTCACTTGATGCACCACCCCCAGGTATCCCCTTTAACCCCTTTTCTCCATACACATAACTTTCTGTACCCCACGCGCCCCCCTGCAACCTTTTCCTTGCACCCATTGTATACTGTCACTCACTGCCCCTCACAACCTGTATCCTCTCTATTCCTCCACAAAGGTCATTTGGTGTTCTTAACCCAAAGTCACTCTTTGCCTCCCGCACTTCCTTTACACCCCCCAGTAGCTGACACCCCTCCATACACATCACGCTCTACCTGATGCTCGTCACATACCCCACAGTGTAACCCTGCTCTATTTAGGACTTCCTGCATCCCCCATCAACACCCTAGACTCCCTGTAAACCCCTCCTGTCCCCTCCCGAACCTTCTATCTCACCCAGGCAACTTGTAGGTACTCGCCAAAGCCCCCTCAACATCCCATACTCCCATCCTCCATGCCAGCATATGCATCACCTTCCCAATCTACAGACTTCCCCCTCCTTAGTCTCACATGCCACAAACAAGCATTCCATGTGTATACAGTATGTATGTAAAAACATATGTACAATAGCAAACAAACCTTGCAAAAACGGGTGTCAAGGGAAAATTTAATCACATGTTCATTATAAGCATGTAAGCTTTACAAAACACACCCCTTTATACTCTAAAAACAGGTGCAAGTGAAATCATTTATTTTGATTAAATCAGGGCCAATAGGTTCTTTGCCAGCTATCAGCCCAGAGTAAATAGACATTGTTACAAACTGACAACTGTTTATTAACCTTGTAAATGTTAAGTGACTGGCACAGAAAAATCAATACAGGTTGTATTGTTTTTAATCTTTTAACTAAGTACAATAAATCAAAAAGATGAAGAAAAATGCACACTATACTACAATGAGTTATATCCTAAGAGCAATATATTGTACAACCTCTTTCCAGAGACTGGAAGCTTGGCGGTATACACTTTAGTTAACACCCAAAGGACACAGTCAAAACTATTAGCACAATCTAAATGAATCCAGCTAGCAGTGTGCCGGTATTCAAAAACAGAAAAAGTGGGGGGCAAATATCCCCACCAAAGAACTAGTCACAAAACATGTCAAACATTAACAATATACACTGCCTGGACAAAAAAAAGTCACTATCATTGGATCACCTTTGATTATTGCACACATTCGCTGTGGCACAATTTCCACAAGCTTCTGCAATGCCACAACATTTATTTCTTGCATTGATTGTTCCCCAATATCATGTATTGATGATGGGAAATTTGGACCATTGAGCAAAGTCTTCTCCAGCACATTCCAAAGAGTCTCAATTTCAGTAAGAAAATGCTTGGAGTTACCTAGATGATTCCAGGGCCGACCGCTGGCCTACCCAAGCTGTTTGGGATGCCCCCCTGTGTGAAATCCCCTAGATTGGCAGTTAAAGGTTACCTTCCCCCAGTCTTACTTCAGAATCTTGGGGCTGCTTGAGGTATACACCCCTACATGCCCTTGTAGGGGTGTATACCTGAAGTCCCCTTTCCAATGACACCTCCAGTGGGTCTTCCCACCTAGGTCCAGAGATCCGGTACACGGAAGTATACCACTCTAGTGCCCGCGAGCAACAGTACACGGATTTTGTGGTACTGCCGCTGCAGTCAGCTCCAATCCACATGCACTTGCAGGGGTGTATATCCGAAGTTCTCCTCTTTACATGACATCTCTAGTGAGTCATTAGCCCCCCTAGGTCCGGAAATGCGACACTTGGAATTGTACCACCTTCTGGTATATACCAGAGGTTCTTCCCTTTCCAACAACATCTCCAGTGGGTCCAGTTAGCTCCCCTATGTCCAGAGATTTGGTGCTCAGGAGTGTACCATCATGGGTGAGGTGCATTGATTTCCAGGATGATGGAGCCTCGTTTCTCCAGATCCAGGGGGGCTAGCAACTCATTGGAGGTGTCTTTGGAAAGAGGAGGACTTGGTCCCAGCTCAGAAGTGGACCTCCCTGATCGAAGCACCTCGAACAGGGAGGTCCACTGCCTGGATGATGATCTCAGTAGGTAAGATGCAGCTACCGCAGTGGTGGGCTTGCAACTATTTTCCTAGTATTGCAAGTTGGAGGACGGGGCAGATAGCTGTTGTAACATATCACCGATAATGCAGCTGATTAGTCACATACATCAGGTTGTGGTTGTTGAGAGGTGGAGCCCAGGTTGAGCTACTCAATGGTTGCCATCTAAAACCAGGAACCCCCAAGTGGTGTAATGGTATGGTTAAGGGATCAGCCTGGGTAGGTGCCAGTGCTCATGATGCAGCTGATCCAAAGGTAGACACCGCAGCAGGTGGGGCAGGGTCCGCATTAGTGCAATGGTGCTTAATAGCAGATATAGTCAGACATGGCTGGGTTGGCAACAGGGCTTGGCAGCAGAGGTGGTCATATGTGGCAGCGTGTGTGAGGTATGCTGTATACTTACAAGTCCTGGCTCCTGCATGCTGCTCCCCAACATTTGTGTAGCCTCACAATATAATACAGGTTGTGACGTCGCATCTGGGTCACATTGGCTTGGTGGGTTGCTAGCCTGCAGGGGTAACATGGCACCCTGGTGCTATGGCCCTGACCATGAGGGCACCTTCTGGTCCTGGTACGAGTTTGCTTGTCTAATTAGGGCTTATTTTGGGGGTAGGGCATACATTTAAAGCATCCTCGAAAAAGCTGAAAAATCATGCTAGTGCTTATTTTCGGGGTAGGTCTCATTTGGGGAAACATAACACATAAAGGGCATGGCTCCTTCTTCCATCTTTTAAAAAGATAGAGCCACAATAAAATAAAAGGTGGCCTAAAAGCAATCAGTGGGGCAAACTCCTTAAAAGTGGGCTCTATCTAATATAAGGGGTTGATTTACCAAGTAACTCTGCTGATATTGATCACAATGTAACAGGAAAATTGCACCATGTAGATTATTATGTTATATATTATATATATTCGGTTGGATCAGTTTACCTGATGGGTTGATAAGAAATCCATATTTTGGTGAAGCATGTCTCTATAAAACATCATCAACTTATATACAAAAAATCTGTATATTATTTTCTTTGTTGGTATTTTGGTGTTTTCTTTGTTTTTATTATGGTAAATAATAATAATAATAAGTTATATAACTTTAAAATCATGCAGCGCTATAATTAGGCAGTAAGGTGAAAGGTGATAAAATAGAAGGACATTTGAATTGGTATGGTGTAGGATTAATTTTCGTATCATTTTATTCTTCCCAGATAAATAGAGTTAGTGGTGAGATTACAGTGATGAGCCAAAAACGGGACAATCAGGATCGGGAGCCCTCCGGACGGATAGTCGCCAGTCGGCATCCAGTACTCCGGAATGCTGATTACAATACTGTAGCTCTGGCCGCCACAATGTGTGAACTGGTTAAGAGAGCCCTTGGACCCCTTTTTAGTTCACAACCAGTTAAAAAAAAAAAAAACAGCCCCCCAGTGGAGGACAGATGAAGGAAGGCAGTGTGACAGTGAATACTTTTTTTAATTTTTATTTTAAAAACTGTAATTTTCTTTCTTTTTTAACTTTTTTGTGAACTGTTAAAAGGTCTGACCCCTTACCGGCTCACAGGGTAGTGATGACCGACCTGCCACCTGCCAGTAGTGGCGCTAGACACTGCATAAATCTTTGGAATGAAACATGATAATCCAAAAAACAAATCTCCTCATCCCTGTTCCGGAGTCTGAGTGAGAAGACGCACTAACCTAAGCAGAAGCAGAACGCGTTTTACCGATTCTTTGGCTTGGAGCCCAACAGGACTAACCACTCAGGTGCGACAAACACAATAGCCATTGCTACCCCGTAATTGTAGCTATCCTCCGATCTCTCATCATCACTGGCACACTGCATACCTGCCCTCTCAGACCCAGAACAGGAGAGGAGACCACCCACCGGCTGTGACAAAAAGAATATACAAGCAATATCAGCAACGTAACACTACCATATCATACAAATATAAAGAACAAATTACCCCCTACCCTGTTTTTTTTTTTTTAAATATAAATATAAATATATATATATATATATATATATACACACACATTATTTTTAAGACCATTAATACCAACTTTTGTTTCCTTTTTATTTTAATATATATTTAATATGCACCCCCCCCACACACAATCCCCATAACATTCTAGGACAGTGTCAAACCAAAACAAGTAACTGGCCCCTGACGGAGTCGGAGGTCAAAGAGAGAAGCCGGGGACCCCAGTCCTCTAAATTGCCTCCTCCTTCTCTCGTGACCTCCACTCTGGCCCCCCATTGGTCATCCTAGACCCTGGGCTCTGACTGGAGCTCAGGTCAGTCAGTCTAGAGAATGGAACAGATCACCCATGTTAAAATGAAATTGTACTCTTAAAAAGGTGTGCTCCTTTAACAACTCTCTGCTATAGTGTGGCCCAGATTTACCCTCTATATGGTTGAGGAACAAGGGAGGTACTAAGGTGCTGCCTGTGGTAAGGGGTCACTCCTTGCCAAATTACAAAGTATTCAAAAAACTTATCTTTTTGTCAGAAAAAAGATCAGTTTAGGTTATTTTGTTAACATAGCCACGTTTTTATAATACATTTATTGTGTATCAATTGTATAGAAACAAGTAAAGGAAAAAGGAAACTCACCGCCGCTGCCCCAGGGTGCGCCAATCTACCTAGGGCCTATGAAGTTCAGGTGCCTGAAAATGGTCCTGCTCCTGATGGATGGATGGATGGATGGGGACCCGTTTGTGTGTTCCTGCGGCTGGATCCTTGAGACTCCCTCAATCGATTTGGTTGCACTTCAAGAATGCCACATACTTCGATAAGGTGTGAATCAAGTTATTGGATAAAATAAAAATTACAAACAAACTAGGTTAAAATCCTCTTGTCCTGTTTAATGGGGCAAGATTAGTTCAGTCCTGGTGATGTTTATATGTTTTGCGTAGAGAAGTCCTTGGGGTGAGATAGATCTACGCTACTAGTCCGACTGTGGATCAAAGCAGTCTTACACAGTTCCAAAAAAACCCTCTATATGGTTCAACCAGGAAGGTGCGTACAATGAAAAAATATGCAGTTGGTGGTGGTGGGCTTTAAAAAAGAATGTATCTTTCCACTGCCAAGGCCCACGCCTATCAATGATAGGCTGATCTCAAGGATGCCATCTGAGGTGACCCAGCTGAGTGGCCGCATACTCAGTTTCCCTGAAGTCTAGGGGGTGCTCCTGTCTCCAGCCTTCCAAAATGGAAAAAAAACTGCTTGATTAAATGTTTTACTTCTAGCTATAAGTGGGGAGATTCAAAAGCATATAAACATTTTTGTTTCTTCATACAATTGGCCCTTTCAATGAAAAGACCATATGTGGCCACTGCACACCGGGTACAAAGTGCCCCTGTGTCTCTTACTGACATAAACTTTTGCATAAACTTTTTTTTTTAATCCAAAAACTGGCACAAAAAAAAAAATGCTTTAATCAGACCATCAAGTTTTGTAGGTTATAAAAGTTTAGGACACTAGATGGCAGTGTTTCCTCATAAATTTTGGAAGGTCTTGAGCCAATAATGACACACACTATGGCCTCAATTCACAAAGAGTTGAAAAAAACTCTCATGGTAGTAAAAAATTCAATTAATGAGTAAAAAGCCTGAGAAGTCAATGGCACTTTTTACTACAGGTAAATAGAGGTAAAAAGTTCAATACTTTTTTCAGGAGTAAAAAGTGCCATTGACTTTCATTGTCTTTCTTTCTGGTGATTCACTAACAGTGAAATTCTCAGGCTTTTTTCTCATGAATTGAATTTTTTTCTACAATGAGAATTTTTTTCAACTCTTAGGGAATCAAGGCCTATATATATGCCTCTTTATTTTTGTGCAGTTCTGCAAAAACATTTTTCACTGTATTATGATTCTGCATTAGATCTGAATCCGTTAAAGGAGCAGTATCGCGAAATTTGCATTAAAAAAGATAAATAATTGAATAGCCACACAATAGCTTCTAACATGTGTATAAATAATCTGGCGATAGAAAAAGGAAAAAATATATGCCTTTCTTTTAAATTGTATAATGACAATGGCTCAGTTCATTTGCTGAATAGGGGGATCTGCTGGGTTGTATTTAGTGAGCTGCTTCATTTAGCCCACTGGTCTCCTAGCAACACTTTACCTCAGAGGCTGACACTGTAATCAGTGGTAATGGCTGTGTGTGTGTGAGGTGCTGCTTTTGTTATGAGACCAGGTGACTCAAATGTGTAAAATCTATACAAAATAAACTAAACTGACTGAAAATAACTGAAATTCTTCTTTGAATAACTGTGCAGGAAAATCTAAAGGTATTAAAGTGGAACAAAACCCTGAGTTGCCGACCCTGAAGTCTATAAGACCCGGCCATTGACCTTGCCCCTTGGGCATTCTAAATCGGGATGCCCCCCTGTGTGAGACGACCCCTGGATAACCACAGATCCCCCCATTTTTGTGGCGCGCTCACGCAGATAGTCATTTAGACAGGCCGGGCGGCCAGGAAGGTTACTGCTCAGGCTCCCCATCTGCGTGCAAACAGCGCTGATTGGATGAGAGCCCGCGCATGCGCTGTGGGACAGGGAAAGGTACGTTTTCACAGGTGAACTTGGGGATTTCACATATAAGGGCATCCCAAGTCGGGATGTCCCTAGGGGCACAAAACAAAACTCCAGATAATGAAAATCCTGGGTTGGGCTTTGCTCAAAACACACAAAGCTGAAAGAAAGATCATATGGAAAAATGTGTTGAAAAAAGAGAGAGAAAATGGTTAACTGAAAGATTCTGCAGCAGAGCCAACATGAAGGGAAAACTATCAAAATCAGCTAAATGACTTCTAGAGCTTTTCTCTCTGTTTTAGATATATGAATTCTGGCCAGGCAATGTTGCAATGTTGTTATCTTATGCTGGACGGCTGCCAGCACTGAACAGCTGATACATTGTTTCACCCCTCTCCTCACCGTGGAACAGGCCAGAGTGTCGGGTCCCGACACTCAGCAGACATAAACATGAGCTATTAGTCTCCAGCTGCTCAACACACACAAAATTTTTTTCTAAATTTGTAATTCTTACTCCAACACTTACCTACATTCAAAGTACCATTTAAATATAAGTCACCAAGAAAAAATTGCGATACTGCTCCTTTAAGGAATATATTCTTGGGTCTCTAAAAAGCAACCAAAGTAGTATAGCCTTTTTTGCCTGGACGGGGACTTTAAAGCGGAACAACACCCAGAAATGTTACTCTCCAGGATGTTGTTTCTCTCAGGCGGGGCATTCGATTTGGGATACCTTGCTGTGTGTATCCCCACAGATCTCCCAGGAAACTCACCTTTACACCATTCCCAAGGCACAGATGCAGGCAGTTCAGCCAATCAGCATGCTCTATTTTGCGTGACTCTATTTAGCTCCGCTGTGATCATACAGCGGATAGTCAGTAGAATGGAGCCGAGTGCACCATTGGCCACTTCCCTCTCACCTCCCTCTATAGGCCGGCCCCTGCAGGCCATTCAGAAGGGCTTGGTATGAATTGAGGTATGCTGGGAATATTGCTGTGGCGCTGAGAGGCTCTGGAAGAGGTAGGGAGACTTGGGGTGTTTCACACAGTGGGGCATCCCTATTCTGATTTACCTCTTCAATACTACAGCCCAGTTGCCAAGCACATAGATTCTACAGAGCCAAGCATGTAGAATCTATGTCCTAATAATTTACGCTCACATGCGGCCTGGATCCAGTGCTGAGGGCAGGGCCAGATTAAGTGTGGTGGAGGCCCGGGCACATAATCTGTTGGAGGCCCCAGATACAGTATTATTTTCCTTTAAAATAATAGTCCAGCCAAGTAACTGATTGGTGGTTGTTTAACTGGAACATCAGATCAAGTCCCTTGTGTCACCCTTTTGCAGGTGCGTGTTGCTCGGGAACCCCTGATTTGCCATTCTGGCCGGAGGGGTGTGGTGGCCCAGCAGAAATCAGTTCCCTGCATTGAGCTGCCAGTGGCTGTGCTTGGTGGCTTATGTGCTGACTGAACGCTCTGCATGCACCCATCACTGTAGCTTTGCTGCTTTAGACTCTGCCTCCTGCCTGAGGTGGCTTTGGCTGCAGATTTGCAAAAACCAAAAAAACCCAAAAAAAACTTTGTTGCTGGACCAAGAAAAGCCTCACGGACCAGGAGAAACCCAAAGGTTGGTGGAGGCCCCCTTTGCAGGGCAAGTGGTGGAGGCCCCGGGGCACTAGTCCCTTGCGCCCCCCTCATAATCCGGCCCTGGCTGGGGGTCTCCTCTTCCCCCAGGGAAGGGGGGTATCCAATCCTCACCGCTTTCCTCGTTACATATGAATCCCCCCCACATACTATATAGTCTCTCAAAATCTCTCTGAGATGTTCAAGAGCTCTCTGTCACCAATAAAGTGGAACTACAGTCAATCTATAACCCCCACCCTGCCCTTCCACCCTACACTGGTGCTGAGACAGGATGGGGGGTTTACAAAGTAAAAAAGAAAGTTAACCCTCTGCACACTCATACTATTGAAAAACCTAGCTAACACTTGTTAAGAACATGGACTGTTAGTTAACATAGATTGCAATGAATGTAAAAGCGAGGTAGCCGCGTCAAGGCCGTCCAATTTGTACCCCGTCCCTAACATTACTAAGTTTAAAAGTTTGTGCAGACATTGCTACTTCTTTACTTGTGTGTGCACAAGCAATGCAATACATGAATCAGCCTGTCTAAAGACATTGCAATAACTTAACTTGCTTGCACACACACAATGAAAAATGCTTTACTTGCCTGCACAGTGTTACAGTTCAAAAAGGGTTTTTTTTAGGTAGAGGCCAATTGGACTCTCTGTTACATTGGGAGAGCTACAATCCAGCAGATCTGGCCACTGACCTGCAAATGCAACAGCAAAAAGAAATAAAGGATGTTCTCATCCAGTCAATATATAGCAGTCAAGAGGTGCTAGAGGGGTGTGACCATACACTAAGCAAAAAAGAAAGTTAACCCTCTGCACACTCATACTATTGAAAAACCTAGCTAACATGTGTTAAGAAGCAATGTCTGCACAAACTTTTAAACTTAGTAATGTTAGGGACGGAGTACAAATTGGACGGCCTTGACGTGGCTACCTCGCTTTTACATTCAATCTATGTTAACTAACAGTCCATGTTCTTAACAAGTGTTAGCTAGGTTTTTCAATAGTATGAGTGTGCAGAGGGTTAACTTTCTTTTTTGCTAAGTGTTTAGTTGCTTACTTGCAACTTGCTTACTTAGTTGCTTTTCTTTCCCCTACTGGGCTGCAGGACTCGGGCGCTGCCATCTTGCCTCAGTAGCATCACATATTCAGAAGAGGAGAGGGGTGAAAAATACAGGGGGGCAGGTTGCCGAGGTCTGGAAAAGGATAGCAATCCCACAATACAGAGAAGCATAGTCAGAAGACACTTCCTGTCTGCAGGCGACCTGAGACTCCATGGGCCATCTTTCATGTTGAAAGGCTCAAAAATGCACAGGGTGCAGGTAGGATGATTTTTAATGTGGGCAATCTGTATGTACAGGGTGGGGGAAACATACAAGATAGGCTCTTATTCAGGGTGAAGGACCGCTTTAACATCTGCTTGCATGAGATTATATACTGGGCAGATTGTAGGCAAAATAGCACCCAGTGTGGCAAAATCTGCCCCCTAACTCATCCTATGGTGCTTGCTGCTGTCCCATGCGTATCCGTGCCATAGTGTGCCTCTACCATAGCAGCAGGCAGTGCTCCTTTCCCATGACAGAGCCTAATATGGGGGTATCAGGTGCCTGGCATATGGCTGGTGTGACCTATTGATTGTTCATCTGATCAAATCGGCCAATCGTACTCCACTTGTGTCACCGCAATTGTTCAATTGGCAACACGTGTGGCTATAAACTGCTGCCACCAGAACACAAACAGTGTTCACCTCTATATAAGCCACACACAACACAATCAGATCAAACAGGTGGGGGCAATCGAGCGTCCTAGGCAAGCCAGTTAGCCAGGCTCTTCAGAAATAGTGTGAGCTTTTTAGATCCTTAATTCAGAGCATCAGTGACAAACAGAAAAACACAAAAACAACACGAAAAATTATGCAAGGTGATAAAAACAGAATTAACTATAAAACACGGTAAATATGATAAATAGCAAGAGATATAAAAAAAGAGCAAAATACTTGTCTGTCTGGGCTGCAGTTCGATCAAATAAATTGCCTTTCACACACTTTCTGGTCTTCTCCTTAGATGTTAAAAGGGAGCATGTGTCACTGTTGATGGTAAGATTCAAGTGTCTCTGCCCCTTCTGAAGCTCACCTTATTCCCTCTAACCAGGGGTCAGTTTCTGACCCCTCCTATGGGCAGAGCGATTGGAGCAACCCACTGTCTGATTGGTGCATCTGGGATTCTCCATCTTTGGGTACCTGAAAGTTGGTCCATATGACATCCCCCATCTGTCCTGGGATTGCAAAGCGAGGAGGGATGAAGGACATTCCATGGAAAGGGGGCAGGATATGGACCTTGTCTCTGCTCTCTATGGCTGGATGATCCTGATAACACTTTGGCCCTTATTCATCAAGCGATAGCGCCAGGTAGTGTCTGACGAGCGCCAGGTAGCGGCAGCTAACGGCGACTACCGACTCAAGTACGCCCGGCGGCGGTCACAATGATGCATTTATCAAGCAAAATGAGGCTAGCGCCGGCGAGAGCGACGGCTAGCGCGGCATTCATCATGTAGCCGACTGCAACGAACAGCGCCGCTGCCAATCCCATCACAGCGACAGGTATGACCTGGCGCTACCTGCCGCTCTCCCATACATTTCAATGGCAGACGCTGCAATGATTGTTTTAAGTGGTTTTTGTGTTCTTGTCTTTGGCACAAAATTCAACACATGTTTATTGGGATATGTTTTATTAATCTGGCTAGTTATTTTACTTTTTTTGGAGAAAGTAGTAATTTTTACACTGTAATGTTGTGAGTGACATCTAAAATGCATCTCCTCCCACCAAACTCATTGGGCTCTTAATCGCTTGTTTTCACCACACACGGGGCTTGTAAAGCTACTTTTTAGCCAGTCCTGTTTGGCGGTCACGTTCGCTCATCGAAATTGTCAGCGCCCAAGCTATTCGGCAGCCCTGTCCTTGATGAATCTGTGGTGGTCAGAGTTTGTGCAGTCGCTGTTTTGATTCGCTATGTGGCGGCGCGAGCGCCGCTGTGCTTCGCTGCGCTGCGTTGTGCGGCGCTGTGCTGTTCATACATGTGCCCTTCTGCCATTTGCAAGGAATTCACTTCCCGCGACCCCAGTCGTTCTTAATGAATACACTGTAGTTGTGAGCGTGCATGTCCACATTATGCAGGATTTAATTCAGGCGTACAAGCTCATAACAACCCGTTATGCATTCTCATGTGTGCCACATTATCATGTAGTTGGATAGTTTTATTGTGTGATGATTTTATGAAGGAATAAGATTTGTCTTTTTCAGCACCAAGTTGTTTGGTTTTCAAGGACCTATGCATTACAGTATGTTGAACCCCCAGCTAAATGAAGCTAATAAATAATGGCGTCTTTGCCAATAGCTTGTTTTAATGCGTCAATTAACTGTTTCCGCCACTTAGCTTGCACATAGCTGATATTAGCTTGTGCCTGGTGCGTGGAGCTTTTATTTTTTTTTAAATTTATTTCACAGTTGTTTTCGTCATATCCGGTTCCGGTTCCCTCCTTTGCGTTTCAAAGCCTCCTAAAGGACAAAAATGTCTAGCGCTTCGGCCAATAGCTTGTTGTAATGCGTCAATTTACTTTTTCCGCCACTTAGCTTGCACATAGCTGATATTAGCTTGTTCCTGGTGCGCGGAGCGTTTTTTTTTTTTGGTGTCCCTGTCGCTTGGGTCATATCCGTTTCCTGTTTCCTCCTTAGCGTTTCCACCATGCTGCCCAGGAGACGGATCCAGCGCCTCCCCAGCTCCTCCTCAGATTCAGACCCCTCCACCCCTCCCCCACCTCCCCCACCTACCTCACCTCCCCCACCTAGCACCCCTCCCACCCCTTCCCCTCCTGGGCATGCCAAAAAGCGTCGAATGAGGGTGGATAGCCGCGTTAATGGCCAGGTGGTCAAAGTGAGTATGTTTTTCTTGCATTTTGTGTTTAAAGTGGACCAACACCCAGGGGGGATTGGCCCTGAAATCTATTAGTTTTCTGGACCAATCTGATCACTCCCGGCGGGGCATCCCCAATCTGGATGTCCTGCGTGGATGAACCCCCCTGGAGGGCCATAAACCTTAACTCAGCGCCGTCCCATCTGTGCATGCGTGAGCTGCAGATGCGTCTTGCGCTTCCCTCTAGCAGGGTGGTCCCCTGCGCCAGACATTTGTTCATGGCCTGCGCAGGCGCACTCCCTGTTAGAGTCAAACGCCACACGCGTTCTTTGGCGCTCAGAGGCAGCGGAGCTGGTATGCATGTCCAAATGGCCTTGGATGCGCATACCACAGCGACGCAGAGCGCTGTGCTAGCCTGGCGCAGTCACGTGGGAGTGTGGTCAGTGGTGTTTTTCAGCCCTTCCAAGGGGGTTTCAGACAGCGGCCCACCCCCGATTGGTGTGCCCCACCAAAGTGGACCCAAACCCAGAATATTGCTAATCCGGGGTGTGGGTCCACTTTACTCTAGTCTCAGTATAACTGTTTATGCCATAGTTCTGATGTCATGTATTGATTTGTGTTTGTTTTTCATTTCTCATAGGATTTCTGCATCCACCAATATGACTATGCCCGTGGGGGCAAGAAGCGAATTGCCATGGAGGTGAAGGCCACAGTGTCCCGGCGCTTCAACACCCAGCTCACCATCCGTGCCATACAGCAGAAATGGTCCGACTTCAAGCGCCGGGACCCTGAAGGCGTGTACCGCCTATATGATGCCTACGCATCAGGTAAGTTTAAGCTTATGCTATGTTTATACTTTAGTTTAAATCATCTGCTAAGCTGTGTCCATTTGTGGTCGTAATATTAATTATTTTCTTTCACCCCCTCAACACAGATAAGCGTCCTTCCCTGGGTAAACGTGGGAAGGGATTCGGGGGAGTCATCGGGGGAGGGTCCCTCTCGCGGATCCTATTTGGAGGACCCAGGGGAGGAAGGGGATGACGCCCCAGAGGAGTGTGCTGCTGGGGGGCTGGCAGGCTCAAGCCTCAGCTCCTCACACTCTGACTCTGAGGAGTCTCACCAGCCAAGGGGCCACTCTCAAGTGGGGAGTCCAAGTGGGGTGGAAGGAATGGACTCTCCCACACTCCCTGAAGGAGCAGGGAGTGAGAGGGAGGAGGGTGGCCCTTTGGCTGGGGGATCTTCCGAGCAGAGTGTGAGGAGCCGAGGCTCCCCGCCTCCTCCTCAGAGCCCTCCCTGGGCTTCAAGTGGCGGATCATCCCCTGGTGAGTGCACATTTTGTCATTGTTAGTCTGTGACAGGTTTCATCTGCCCATTTGTACTTAGCCCTTGCCATTCCTCTCTAATTTGCAGGGCATCATATAGGCGGCACCTCCATGGCCTTTTGGCGACGCATTCTCCACGGGCATAGTCATGGTAAGTGTTTGTTGTTATCCATCACATTCACTATGTTATGACATTCCTTAAAGTGGACCAACACCCATGGTTGATTGTGCTTGGAATCTCGAAGCTTCCCTGCCCAATCACCTCCCTCACCCAGGGCCCCCCCCCCAAAAAAACCCCACAAACTTCTTACCTCATTGGGGGTGGCAGAAGCCACCGGCGCAGCCTCCTGCGTGCCCCTCTAGATGTGTGTGCGCCTGCGCTCTCTGTTTTCTAATGGCCTGCGCGTGCGCACACACTGGAGGAGTGATGTGTGGAAGGCAGCGGGGGCGGACGGTGTCTCACTCAAATGGTGGTGCTCTGCCAAAGTGGACCAAAACACAGAATAGTATCAATCCTGGGTCTTGGCCCACTTTTAAGAGACACATGTTTCCTGGTCCATAGTACAAGGTGGTTTGATAATGTACATTATCATCACAAACCCCACTACAGTGCTAGCCAACTGGCAACCACCCCTATGTTTCTGCCCACAACATGATGGGGGCTAGCAAATGTGTTATTTGGTTAAGTAGTTCCGGCTAACACATGTTGCACACTAGTAACATTCGCCAATCAACTGCCAATTAGTCCTTAACATTGCACTGTCAAGGTTATTGGCACATTATCTTTAGGGGTCCATGTTGCCACCATAAATAATTTACATGAACTCATGGTCCAGGAAATATGCTTATGTTGGACAACATGTATGTAACCATGCAAGCATTTGTTTTTTCAGACTCCCTAACCAGATGGATGTCAAATAGTCAGGTGTCATTGTCCCACTAATTTTGGATTTCTCTTTTGCTTTCTCCTGACAGATGTTTCTACGCAGACGGAGCCAGTCACCATCCTCCCCACCCCAGCTCCAGGGACGGCCAGCAGCATGGGCCCCCGCCACAGCTGCGATGGTGAGTACATCCCACTTCCTATGCACTTGTGAACCCTATGTCTTCGAGTCAAATCTGCAGACATTTACAATGTACCTATGTGTTAATTTAACACACATCTAGGTTACATGTGTTTGGTCAACAATCCTACATGCCTGTCTGCATGCTTGATTGTTGCCTCACATTCTTGATTTTGCCACATTGAGTCAATTTGTGGTTTCGACACAACCAAATGGGGCTGCTTAGGTCGTGACCTCTAAGATTCTTGTCAAAACTAGTTTACGCGTTAGGACTTAGGCCCTGATGTTTGGCTGTGACTAAACACATAAATGTCCACACTGGGACTTATACCTTCTTTGATTCCCAAGAGTTAAAGTGGACCAACACCCAGGATTTTGACTATCCTGGGTCTTGGTCCACTACGGTGGGGCACCCCCGATCGGGGTGCCCGGCTGTGTGAAACCCCCCCGAACCCCCCAAACTCACCTCTCCCCGAGCCGACGGACAAGCCGCGGACAAGCGGCTCCTCCTCCTCCGCCTCCCGCGCGTCCCTCTTGACGCGTGCGTGCCCGCGCCGGCCATTCACAGATGGCCGGCACAGGCACGCGCACGTCTAGAGGGGCACGAGGGAGGCGGCGGCGGCAGGGCGCCGCCGAAACAGAGGTAAGGAGTTTGGGGTGTTTGGGGGGAGATCGGGATGTCCCGCGGGGAGGGAGGTGATCGGTCCGGGAATCTTATAGATTCCAGGGCCGATCACCGGTGGGTGTTGGTCCACTTTAAGAGTAAATGTATGCTTGGGATGTGGTGGCCAAATTTCTGCCAGCCAATAGTACTCATATAATGTTAACAAATAAGTGCACAGTGGGCAACAATGTTAATGTGAGTGTCAGCTAATTGGACACACTTTAAAATAAATCCTTTTCTATTTTCATAATTACAGTGTTGTGCCTTGGCAAGCATAGTTTAACTGTCTCCAAACCCATTTGTGTATAAATGTTGCCATACCTTTGGAGCCATTTAATGTGTAAACCATAGTAAGCTATGGTCACAAATGTGTGGCATAAATTTACAAATACATTTACATATGTAGATCAAGATACTCATCCCTGACTGTGTTATTAGCTATGTCTTAGGAAAAACACAATTTAGAGGTGGGTTAATCAAATATATTTACAGAAAAAAATAAACAAACAAAATTAATATTCTTGGCTGGGTGGCCGGGGAGGTTGGGAGTCATTGCTAGGGGCGGTGTTGGGGGACAACAGTGCAGTAAAAAATATAGACTGCTGTTGTATGAGCTGTTGTATCAACAACAATGTTTGGTCCTGCCGCTGGAGACATTCTTCCTGGCGCTGTATAGATTCTTGCTGGTGCTGGAGAGATTGTTCCTGGCGCTGGAGAGATTGCTCCATTAGATTGGCCAGCCGACCAAGTTCCTGGTTCTGCTGCTGGTTACGGAGCAACTGGTCGATCTGGCGCTGCTGGGCCTCATTTTGTTGCTGACACATCAGCACCTGCTGTTCCAACGCCGCAATGCGCTCATTAGTTCCATCACGCGGCTGTTGGCGACTGTAGTCCTCCAGCATCCGGACCCCTAGCTCGTAAAAATCTGCACTGGTTGGTGCCACACCTCCTCTTGCTGTGGTTTGAGGCTAACAAAATAGAAAACAACATTTTAGTCCAACCGAACCAATGCAGGTATGCCCCTCCAAATCATTTGCCAAAACAGTCACTATACAACTTACCCTTGTTTGAGCCTCGGAAGCTTGGCCACATGGGACTTGGGAAGAGGTCCCAGCTTGGGGTTCTGGTTCCGCCTCCTGCCAAAACGACAAAGAAAGGAAATGTGACATGTTGCTTCATCCACTACCCACGATTGCTCCTCTAAATCAGCCATGTTACCTCCGTGTCGTCCGCCACAGGTAGGAGCGAGGTATCGCTGCCAGAGAGGGGCAATTCAACATCTGAGATCTCCGGCAAGTTGGCATATGCTAAACAGGAAAGTCAGGTTAGTAGGTCAGTGGACAAAACTCAAATGTAACATGGATAGCCTATCGAGGCCATACCTCCACAAAGTGCAAAATTACACACTAGCCAAAAGGTATCTGTTAAACTCAGATTGATAACATGTATGTTAGAGGAATAAGAGGCAATAATTGGGCCAAATAAGATCAGACACATTGCTAAAATTACACATACCCGCAATCTCCCAGATGTCTGGAGTGGGGTCCTCACTCGAGCTTGGACCTTTAAAATACATGTGGAAACACAAGTTGCCTGAAGAAAGTGCCACAAAAGTAGAGCCAAAATACATACTAGAGCAAGCCAAAACAACTTACCCTCATCTCTGGCAGCCTGAACTTGAAGGGCCCTTTCCGGACAGCCACTTCCGATATTCTGGCCAACTAAAAAACACAATTAATGGCTCTAAATATTCCTCAAACTACTAGGGTGAATGTTTGTCCAAAAATATGTCAAACAAAATGCATTGCAATCACTCCAAAAACTATTAGACTGACCCTGGGGAGGGAATAAGCACTCCAAAGAGGCATCTTCAAGTTGACAGAGCAAACATGTAGATTATTAGACTAACCAAATCGAACCAGTGTAACAGAAACAGCATAAAGGATACATTATGTATTGCTATACACACCAACAGGGTCCTGTTGACCTGCAACATCGGAAGTGGGGTCCAAAGATGAACCAGTCACTTGGCCTACCAATAAAAAAGAGGAATGAGACACATGCACTTGGGTTAAAGTGGATAAAGCAAGGTTGACACATGCACTTACCGACATCCAAAGAGTAGCTTGGTTCCTGAGGAGATGCTGGGGCCAATGGCGGGGCAGCTAGGCAAAAATCAAGCAAACATTGAGCCATTGGTAATGTGCGGGCAAAAATCCAACATGCATTAAGGTGTGTGTGAGCAGCTCATTCACTAATATTCACTAATCAAGCCCAGTGTGGCTTAGACATGTATATGCAGATATATGGCCACACATCTCTGCCTTCCAACATAGCTACACATGTTAGGGCCTTGTTAGTTAGTTGCTGTGAGGGTTAAAGTGGGCATGAAATTAGGCCACAGGTCCATATTATTAATCCTCAACAGTGCCCCACTCGATTGTTGGAGCTGCTCCGACACCCATTTGTTCCCCAAACAACCAGCACCTAAATTAGTGGTAAATATCTTCAATGGCAGACTGGGTTAGGCTTGAGGTTGGTTGAAGGGCAGGAGTTTGTGTGTCCTGAGGCAAATCCTGGACAGCACCATGTGCACCTATGCAGAAAGCAACAGACAGGAAAGTAAAAAATGTATGAGGTATAATGTACTACTTCACAGGTCCTACTGTTAGTTGGGCAGAAAGAGAAAATGCTAATCACATACATTAACATTAGCTTTTAAAAAAAGGCAGAAAATATGTACCTTCAGTCCAACCTGTGGTGTCATCCCCAGGATCCACACCCTGCAGCCGAGCCAGTGGAATTTTGGCCTTCAGCATCTCCTCATACGGCCTGTAGGTACTCTTTGGAGCCTGGATGGTCCCACTGTCCACATCAAGATCGTGATTCATCTTTTTCATAAAGTGTAGAAGCGTTTCCTGCAGGATGGGCCACTACGTGGGTGTTGAGCAGTGCTACTAAGCTCCACACCAATGGCATCCCACAGTTTGCTTCTTTCTTGTTTGCCTATTGACTTGCTTTGGGAGCCAAAGAGTAGCTCCCATTTAGCAAGGGTAAGGCGCACAAGATGATTATTCTCCGCCAAATTAAATTCAGGCTCCCTCTTGGCACCTGGGCGCTTAGCCTGGGGTGCTGCACCACCTTCAGGCTGGGCCCTTTTCCGTAAGGGAGGTCTGCGCACAGCACCCACCAAACTCCTACTTGGGCCTGCTGTGGCCGGCAGATGTCCTGAATTTGGCTCCATCCTGTAGCTGCACACACACACCAATACACAACCAACAAGCACGCATGCAGACTACAGAATGGCATCGCACTCTCTTTGGGTTGGCCAGGTTTTATGTGCTCTAACAGCCAATCACAAACCAGCCCACTTAATAGATTCACACATACTGCCCAGATCCTTCTAGCCACACCTCCACTGCACTGACTGAAGCATGTGTGTTAGCCAATTAACTAATTTCAGACCTCATTAACCAAACAACACACACCCAAATACAACAATGGACTGATGTATATGAAACCCTTGTGACATGTGGCTATCCTAACGGCTATTTAAATAAACAGCAGCTTACCTTTCATTGGCCCACCACTGAATTTTCGGCCATGTCCGTTAATGCACGCAAGTTTCGGCTCACGCACGCTAGTAGCGCTACTAGCGTGCGCGTGCGCACTCCGTTTCACGCACACCTGGGTCGGCTAATTGGCGCCCGGAAATAGCAGAGCAACGCAAAAGGCGGGAAAGCGGACCTGTCCTTTTTCAAAGTGAAGTATAAATGGAAGGAATTTGAAAGCTTCTGGTATTGTTACACTGTGGCAAAGGCTGTGGTGTGGTGCTTGTTTCCCTTAGCTCATTTGAGTCTCTGTCTGGGTTTTGTCCTCACTCTCTGTGGCTTGTTGGGTGATTTCTGACATCAGTGCTGTTTCTTTAGGAGATTGATTTTGGTGGCATATGCAAATATTGTGGAGCATACAGCAAGTGAGGCTTGATTTTGGGGCCTTTTGTGGGCTGTGCAGCAACTCCCCTCTTGGTTGTGCCTAACTTAGAAAGCTGTTTTTCAGCAGGCTGGTGGTTTGGACCACTATACTTCTGGTTTTGTGGTGAGCTGCATTGTAGTGAGTGTGTGAGGAGTGTGATTGTTTGTGTGTGTGGTGTGTTTGTGGTTTTTGTTTGTTTGATTTTGTATATCTGTTGAGTGTGTGTGATGGATAAGAGGGTGATGTATGGTGTCTGGGTGGATGGATGTATGCGTATGCTGGAAGAGCAGGAGGCCAGGGAGCGGGGTGTTGTGAGGCTTAGGGCACCCCGCTCCTTTGGAATCCGCCTTTCAGTATGGGACTTAAGTGACGAGCAGATCAGGAGCCGCTTCCGTCTGAATCGTGCTGCACTACAGTCCCTATATGATCAGATTAAGCATAAAATCGAGCCATCCACCAAACGCACTCAATCCATTCCAGGCATAGTACGCCTGTGTGCCACGCTTAATATCTTGGCACGAGGGACCTTCCAGGCAACCTCTGCCCTCCTCAGCGGGATAAGCCAGGCTACTATGAGCCGCATACTAATCCAGGTAGTTCTGGCGATTTGTGATTTAATCCCAATTTACATCAAGTTTCCTGAGGATGAGGAAGAGGTTGCCAAAATAAAACATGCTTTCTATTTAATGGGAGGGATCCCGAATGTGCTAGGGTGCGTTGATGGTACACATATCCCTTTCCGCCCTCCCCGTGCACAGGAGCTGTATTACAGAAACCGGAGACAATTCCATTCTATCAACGTTATGGTGGTCTGTGACCATGAGATGAAGCTGCGGGCGGTGAGATCGGGGTTCCCCGGCTCACGCCACGATTCTTACGTCTTGCAGCGGACAGTCCTGTGCCGGAAGTTTGAGAACAACGAAATGCCAGCTGGCTGGCTACTGGGTAAATAATTAACCATGTCAAAGTATTTTGACTCAAATATGTGGCCTAGTAAGCCAAATTCTAAAAAATGAAAACCAATACATGTACTAGTACTAATTGCTGTCTCTCTCCTTGTGTTTTTTCTACAGCGGATAAGGGATATGGGCAGAGAACGTGGGTGCTGACTCCGGTCAGGAGCCCACGGACCTCTGCCCATGAACGCTACAATGCAGCACACCACAAGACCAGAAGCATTGTGGAAAGAACCATCGGCCTGCTGAAAGCACGCTTTCTATGTTTGGCACGCCCAGGAGGAGAGATGCTATACAGCCCACAGAAGGTCTCCAAGATCATCCTCGCCTGCTGTGTGCTCCACAATATCTGCATATGTCACCGAATTCAATCCCCCAAGGAGACAGCACTGGTGCCAGAAATCCCCAACTTGCCCACAGGAAGAAGTGAGGACACCCAGACTGGTGATGAGCTAAGGGAAAGGATGATCACTTCCTTTTTTGCGGTAAGCTAACTACCCTTCACTCTAATCCAAGTACTGCACTACTGTGTAAATTTATTTGACCTCCCATCATAATTTGGCTAAAACCACTCTAAGGGGGGTGTAAGATGAGCAAAACCACTCTAAGGGGGGTGTAAGATGAGCAAAACCACTCTAAGGGGGGTGTAAGATGACCCAAACCACTCTAAGGGGGGTGTAAGATGACCCAAACCACTCTAAGGGGGGGTGGAAGCTGAACAACATAACAATTAGGGTTGGTGTGTGTGCAAGATTGACGCAAATGTTGGTTAACAATTAATGCAATATTTTTTTACAGCGAAAAAGCCAATTTAAATATATATACTAACTGCACTTTTTAATCTTTTTCAGGCACCCCGAGATGCACCCTGACGCCAATTTTCCTTTTCATTCTAATTTCTGTTTTAAATTTCCTTTTCATTCTAATTTCTGTTTTAATTTTAGTTCCTTTTCAACACAAAATAAAAAAAAAAACTAAAGAAACATGTTGCAATGTGTTTAATTCTGAAGGTACTTGATTCCCAGCCCACAGCAAAGCAAAGCGCAGGCGCTAAGTTGAATAGCGTGGTCAAACTGACTGACAGCGCCTACAAAGCTGAGCTCCAACATCATATTCAGCAATGTAGGCGTTGTTCCCAACAACGCCAGGTAGCGACTGAGGAGGCCTGCTATAGCGAATCTCTACCGCCCGCGGCGTACGCTAGCGGCGCTCATAGCGCCATACTTCAGTCGCTCATCTGTCGCTACCTGGCGCTATTAATGAATCGGCCTCCCCGTTTATGCTGTGGAGTTTTATGAGGGGAGAAAGTCATTACAGCCAACCCTGTGTGCACGCAGGGAGTTTTATGGCAAACAGGAGGTGGGGGGAGTTATACAGAGCAGAGGGGTCAGCCAAGGTGTATATATATATATATATATATATATATATATATATATATATATATCCTATACCCTTCTCTCCCCTAGAAACAGCCCTAATTATATATTCATATCTCAGCAGAGTTTGTCTTGTACACACCCCTAGTAGCACTTCCTATAGCTACTCTACATGAAAGGTGAGAATGCTTCTCAGTCTGCAAAGTGGCAGCAGGAGAGCACATCACTCCAGTATATCCAGATATTTCCTCTTCTGCAGGTAAGTGAGTATAATGTACAATGAACTTTCCACCCTGCAGCTGTACACACCACTTGAGGATGATCTCTGTCTATAGTCTGACTGGTTTCTTTTCAATTCTTCTGATTTCAGGCTTCATTTATTAACATCACTCTTACGAGATATTGCCTAACTCAGTTTATTTGTATTAAGGTAAATCCTATGTGTTTTTCTTTGAACTTATCTTTTCTCTCCCTCTCTCAATTTTCATTGTTCAGCATTTTCAAACGGAATTTCGCTTAATTTTGTATTATTTATCTGCTTGTAATTTTTGTACTCCTTATTGCACACTTATTTCATTAATAATGTAATATAATTGTTCATCATTGCCATTGTCTCTGTTGTACTATTTAAACTGTATCTGTTTCATTCTATTATTTTCTTTTTTCATCACCACTTTGTTATTTTGCAGTTTATCATCTCATTGTCTCTGCAGTTTCTATATTTCTTTATGTATCAACACCTATGTTTGTTATTTTAATTGTTTGTCTTCCTCTCCTTCCAAAAATTCCCTACCTAAGCCTTTGGTCTCCTGCTCTCTCTCTTGCTCTCTTTGTCTAGCACCTTTGTCATCTTACCTAATTCCGTGTGTATCTCAAAGCGGGATGGAACTTATCATCTGAATTTGGTATTTTTTTTTTTTGGTCTTAATATTAAAGTTAAAGTGGACCAAAACCCACCGCCATCGGCTTGGAAATCTATAAGTTTCCCGGGCCGATCGATTCCCTCCCCCGGGGCATATAAAATCGGGATGCCCCGCTATGTGCCCAATACACTTAACTTGATTCCTGGTCCAAAGGCGCATGCGCGGCTGTATCCCTGCTATCCCTCAAGCAGGGCGTGTGCCCACACCAGGAATTTGTGAATGACCAGCACGGGCATGCTCCCTGTTAGATGGAAGCAGAGGATAAGCTAAGAAGGCTTAGGCGAAGGCATAGACCTTAGACAAAGGCATAGGCGGTGTGACGCCGTCTCCGAGTGCGCTGATTGGACAAGCGGCCTTACATGTGCCGTAGGACCGGGAAGAGGTGAGTTGGCAGTGGCGATCTGGGGGGTTTCACACAGCGGGGCACCCCCAATCCGGAAAGGACCAAAACCCAGGATAGTCAAAAGCCTGGGTTTTGGTCCACACCTCAAAATGGGTTTTACCTTATATCACAGGAACCAGAACATTATATATATATATATATATATATATATATATATATAATTTTATGTCCCAATCAGTCCTTTTTTTAATCCCCTTGTGTCTAATTTGGTCTTGAGCAACATTCTCCAAGTAGGGTACAGAGTACAAATAAGTTAGGATGGTTTCCAAATTCAGGGCAATTCCTAGGCTAGGAATTCTACCCCCTCCTAACCCATCCGATGGTGCTGCTGCTGTCCTATCCAGGTATTTGATATGCTATGCCTCCACTGTAGCAGCAGGCAGTGTCCCTACCCCATGGCTAAGCCCACTATGGGGGGACAAGGTCCTGTCTGCACCAATAGTCGAGGCCCTGACAGGATGGCCGGGATAAAGGTGGCCCTAAAAGCCTTGGCATCCAAGAAGTTTTCCCTGCTCACCCTCCCCCAGAAACAGCCCTGCCACAATTACATATAAAATCCTATGGCCATGTGTCTGTGACAAGCCTAACTGTAGTACTAATCTGTCTTCAGTAATGTAATGTGGGTCATATCTCATTTCTCATAAGCTCAAAAATATTAGGCATGGGGTAAGGCAATTAATTAATTTAGCTCATATAACTGATAAATTACATACAGGGGCCAAATGGCTTCTCCTAGTCTTGTAGAAACATCTAGTAACGGGTCAATTGATTATATAGACCTTGCCTATAGCAGTCTGGTGTATGAAATCAATTTGATTAAGATTATGTTCTAGTAACCGAAAAACCGCAAACTTTGACCATTAGGACCAGCTGGTCCATATAAGTTATTATCACTTTATAATAAAACTTTTCCTAACACCTAGAATGGTACGACACCCCCAAATCCCTACCAGCTTATTGTAAAGTGCCACCCACATTAAAAAAAGAAAACCGTATAGGTCAACCCTCGCAGGTCTTTTTTCTCACTCCTTTGTCCAGGGCCGAATTATGGGGGGGGCGCAAGGGGCGCGAGCCCCAGGGGCCTCCACCACTTGTCCTTCATAAGGGGGCAGATCAGATATCAGTGGTAATGGGGGGGCCCCCTGTGCCTGGGCAAGCCTTTATTATGTTCCAACCTGCAGCCAAAGCCACCACAGGGCAGGAGGAGGGAGCAAAGTCACCGCCAGCAACGCTACAGTGATGGATGCCTGCTGAGCTGTCACTGCACATAAGCCACCAAGCACAGTGGCTGGCAGCTCAATGCAGGGAACTGTTTTCTGCTGGACCAGCCGGGCGACTACACTACACCCCCGCCCAGAATAGCAAAGCAGCAGTTCCCGAGCAGCACGCACCCGCACAAGGGTGGCACAAGGGATCAGATATCAGTGGTAATGGGGGGGCCCCCTGTGCCTGGGCAAGCCTTTATTATGTTCCAACCTGCAGCCAAAGCCACCACAGGGCAGGAGGAGGGAGCAAAGTCACCGCCAGCAACGCTACAGTGATGGATGCCTGCTGAGCTGTCACTGCACATAAGCCACCAAGCACAGTGGCTGGCAGCTCAATGCAGGGAACTGTTTTCTGCTGGACCAGCCGCGCGACTACACTACACCCCCGCCCAGAATAGCAAAGCAGCAGTTCCCGAGCAGCACGCACCCGCACAAGGGTGGCACAAGGGACTCGATCCTACGTTCCAGTAAGTGGGCGGATGCCAGACAACCACCAATCAGTTACTTGGCTGGACAATTATTTTAAAGGAAAAAAAATACTGTATCTGGGGCCAGATTTTGTGCCCAGGGGGGATCCACCACACTTAATCTGGCCCTGCCTTTGTCCATCCATAAATCTATTTATATATTAGAATTAAGGTATAGTTCTATGACTAAAGGCTGTACAGACCAGAATCAAATATTGTTTGCACTTCATTTATTATTTGGAATTTGGGCCTTCAATGCATTTTAATCAGTCACAATAAAGGATATGCTTTACATTTTGCTGGGTGACTGCTGGCAACACTTTTTACAATACAACTGACCTAAACTGGGGTATCATACCTATCACACCATGCACTGTCTATAGGAAAAATATTTAGGGATAATCATGAAAGGCCACAGTCACAGTTTTGTGTTTTTTGGGTGTACCAATTTGTGTTGGTATGTGGCAAGGACACATCCCACTGGTCATAAATTTCCCAAGATGTCAGCAGTGCAGAGGCCTTGCAGATGGTGATGGTTTGTATATATTGTTTGGCCTTTCCTTAAAGTTTTGCAGCCCATCTTCCTAGGTCTGTATACTGGCCTTCTATACCTTTCTTGAAACCTTATAAAAAAAAGGGAGAAGACGTCTTGACTGGTGGAAATACATTAAATGCAGAGATAGTTGGAACATTAGTAAAATGAGAAAGATTTTACTGCACGAGACCCCAAGCAATGTCAGAGGCAACAAGCCCACCAAAGAGCACCTGTTAACTTAACCGCCTAAATGTGTCTCCATTAGCAGCCCCAGGCACACAGTGCAGACAGGTTGAGGGGACAGTTAGGGTCAGCAGTCAACCAAACCTAGGAGATCCTTTTATTAAAAGTGCAAAACACGCAAATCTCTTATTGCATCTAACTCATGGGATATTCCCCAGCACAGAGGAAACATTTGTAACTTTCATGATATCTGCACTAACTTATGTGTCCTGTCTTTAACACTTTCTTCTACACTCATTTCTCTTACTCTCCTTACATTAAATGTTGTATCTCATGTTTCTTAGACATCTCACATAGCATTCTTCAACATAAATCCAACTTATTGCTAATCTTTTCTGTGCTTCACGTGTTTCATCTTGTCTTTTAAATCTTTATGTATTTCTCTCTTGTAAGATCTATTAGTGTGTCTGACTCACCTGTAGCAGAATCGGATTCCAGGGCATTCAGGGATGTCGATAACTCACCGGCAGTTATAGGTGACCACTGCAGATCTCCTGCATCTGTCAGATTGACTTGCTGCACCCACTACATGCGCTCTAATGGAGCGAAAGTCCAGAGACCTGGCAAGCCCCCTCAGTTGAATTAAAAGAAGTAAATGTTCGCAATTCACTGTGACTGATGCAGCCAATGGTCCCATGTGTATCTGTGACAAAGATACTGGTGGGACTCAATCACCACACCCTGTGAGTTTTTTAAACTGAAGTAGGATGATTGGGGTATGAATGGAGCAATGTAGTGCATGCTCATCATATACAAAAGTACTCCCATTTGGAAATCTCTAAATGTTTCTAAAAAATTATGATATCCTGCATGATATTTTACCCAAACGGGTATTACTGTAGAGGGGGAAAAATATTAGCATAAAAGAGATTGTCATGCCATTGTCAGCTAATGATGGTTTAATTTGTTACTTTTTCATGCAGATATATTCATGAGACTCCTAGAGGCTAAAACAATGGAAGTGGCAAAAGTACTTAAGAAATGGTATATATTCCTTGCGCTGATTCTTATGTGTGCATATGGATACGTGATGTACTTTAAGGAAGAAAATCAGCTCAGGCCTGGTTTTAGGTGGATTAAAGAACGTTTAAATTTCAAGGACTTCCAACAGCCTGTAAACCCTTTAAACTATCCAGCTTTCCAACATCCGTTGGCGCCCCCCTACCCATATCCATATAAGTTTATCTTTAGCCAGGCAGATAAGTGCAGAGGCAAAAAACCATTCCTAATCATAATGGTCATCTCAGAGGTTTCTGATTTTAGCTCTAGATTTGGAATTCGAAATACCTGGGGCAATGTAAGCGTTTATGATATTGATGTAGTGATCATCTTTTTGCTGGGATTTCCAAAACATTTTCCTGAAAGAATTCAAAAACTGGTGGAAGAGGAGAACATGATAAACCAGGATATTGTCCAACAAGATTTTCTGGACACCTACTACAATCTGACCTTAAAAACCATAATGGGCATGGAATGGGTGAGTAAATTCTGCCCCACTGCCAGCTATGTCATGAAAATTGACAATGACATGTTTCTTAATGTAGACTATTTAGTTCACAAATTTCTTAAACCAGATGGGCCAGTCCGTCAAAATTTTTTCACAGGCCTTATCGTAGCCGGAACAGGACCATTAAGGGACAAAGCATACAAATGGTATGTTCCTAAGGAAGTCTACCCCAATGACACCTACCCGCCATACTGCTCTGGACCTGGATATCTCTTTTCAGCAGACATGGCAAAAAAAATCTACGATGTATCACAAGTTATTAGAGTCACCCCCATGGAAGATGCTTATACGGGAATTTGTCTTTATGAGCTTCGTGTTTCACCAACTGAACCTCCTCCGGGAATTTTTAATGGACACTGGATTGAATATGACCGATGTACATTTCTTAATCTCATAACAGTTCACCATTATGGTAAGAAAGATCTTCTGGCCATATGGGATGACTTTTTGACAAATACAACAATAAACTGTGATAAAGGACATAACTGACAGATTCCATATGAACTAGCTCTTTGTACACTGTAAATGCGTGCACATAAAATAAATTATTTGTATTGAATAAAGCATACTGTGTGTGTTTCATGTATAACCTCTACAATGCACTCGAAGAAACAAGTCACAAATTCTGGTGCAGAGTGGACTTACGCAGAAAGCTCAAAGCACCCTAAGTGTGGGGCTAAACTGATCATGGGAACTGATAGGCTTCGTTCCTGGTCGAAGCTAGATGTGCACCAAATCTTTCTGGTTCCTTCCATCCTGAATTCTAGCAGGACTATCCTGTGAACAGGTTTAGTTTGCAGTTCACTAACAGTTTAAATAATTAAAAGAAAGTACTTAAAGAAAAAAAAAAAAAAACTAACCATTGCTGCTACCTCAACTGCCTCCCACCAGGTGGCATCCTTCCTGCAGGTCCGTCTGGTATGGAGCTTCCTCCTGACCCAAGGAGCTGTAATCCTGCAGCCGCTCTGTCGGCATCTGTAGTGGGGAGGGGGGCATCCCGCCAAGCAAATATTGACCTGCCTTGGCAGGGAGGATTTTATAACGCAGAAGAGGAACATGTGACTAATGATATCAATGGAGAGGAGGCACATGAAGGCGTATTCCTGGGGGTACCAAATGCTGGATACTGGGAACTAGCCAGCTGGAATATACTAATGGGTATTCAGGGTATTCAGTGGATTACATGTGCCTCACAATCCCCTTTTGCCCAGAAGTCACCCACCCCCTGAAACTCACCACCTTCTAGCCATGTCAGGTGGGTAACACTCGTATTAATGCATTTTTAGTGCCCTATACTCTGTTGCAAAGAGTTTTGCTATTTTGGCCTTACATGATAGATACATAATGGTGGCCACCTAGAAATTATTGGTGATTTGACGTGGCCTATACCTGAAGACACCGATTTCTGTGATTTAAGTAGCTCAATGGAAACAGTGAAATCAGGAGAAGCTGGAGCTTTGGTATACTTGGGGGGGGGGGGGGCAAATGTCTACCGGTGTTTCTACAGGGTAGCTATACAAATCAAGGGTGTTACAAACAATTGGCCTTCACTTACACGGATAAATGACTGCAAATCAAAATAGACTTTAAAAAACACAGCTGAAGTGACGATTGTTGAAGTGGCCCTGTGGTGGTAACCAAAAAAGAAGAAAATGTGTAAAATAAAACACCCCTCACTAACCTCAGTTAAAATAGGGATTTGTTGGACATTGGGTAGGACAGGTGGGTTTCTTCCTTTGGGTCTGGGAAGGGAGAAGGGTTGGAGATGCCTGTTAGTGGGAAAAAAGGGTTCAGTTAATAAAGGAACTGGATCTGATTCCTATCTAAGGGTCATCTTAAAATACTAATCGAGGTCCACTAACCAGGTAGGTGAATACAGGGTTGTGTGCCCACACAGGGAAGCTGTATACCCCGATGGTGGGAGCTCCAGGAACAAGGATCAGCAGTGGTCTCTCAATAGCCCCGTGCCATCCTCGATTAGCCTTGGTGCACGGGTTCAGGACCTCTGTAAGGGGGAGCAGGAGGCGTTAGTAGGGGAGGGCATAGGAGGTCCTCAGGCTTAGAAGGGTGATACCAGGAGTGTGCTTATGTGCAGCCTCCATGCTGATCCCAGGGCGGGTTGGTGGAGGTTGGTGGGAAATGGCACAGTTCTGCGGGGATGCCACGGGGACCTCTCCTTTGCTGGGCCTGCAGCAGTGGGGTGTTCATTGTGCTGAAAAGGCATGAACGGTGTCCTGGCTGGGAGGTTGTTTCAACACCGACGAGTGGTCCCCTCCCCTCTTTACCACTGTCCTCCATGCTGAGCGGTGGTTGAGAAGGGATGGGAGGAGCTACCGTATAACAGAGGAACAAGTATGTGTAGCTAGTTTATGTCTGACAGGTGAGTGGGTGGAGTTAGTATTTAACCCAATAGAAGGGATTGGGTTTCCCTTTAAAAAAGAGACCAGATTGGATGGAGTTAGATCAGAGCATGGCCTGGGTGTTCTGGCCAGGGGAATTCATTGGGGCCAGGTATAGGGAGAAGACTTTGGAAGCAGATAGTGGGTTAGTTAAAAAATGAGAAATTGAATTCTGTCAGAGGGCCAGGGTGAGACATGCCGGAGGATATGCCCAGCTTTGCAGGGAAGAATTTGCCCTATGTTCCCTACAGGCAGTACGCCCCTAACAGGCAGGTAGGTAGCTAATAAATATCCTAGTTGTCAGCAACTCACAAGAATTAAAGGCTGTAAGAATTAGGTGAGTATTTGAAGAGTTTGCACAGAAAACAGGTAGGTACTAGGTGCAGAATGTGTGACTAACAATTGACACTCATGACACAATTGACACAATTTACACTGAATGGCTGAGAATTGCATTCAAGCTGTTTAACAGGTTTAGATCATTCTTTGGACACAAATGGCCATTGTATGCTTGTACACACACAGAAATTTTTAGCTAATACCATTCTGGGGTGTCACCAGCAGTTACATAGACTGAAAAAAGACATTTGACCGTAGTTTTTCAGAGCAAGCCTCTCTTGTCTTTGTACCATTGACTCCACCCCATGGTGTGTACCCATCCCTTTTATGCAAAATGATTCTTCCCATCACAACTTTTTCAGCTAAAGTGTGAAGACATTAAGCTGGGGGCATATTAAATGGCAAGAAATTAGAAACAGTAAAAGATATTACAGTAGGTCAAACATATTTCAAAGTTTAAAACCCGAAACAACGCCAGAATCCACCAGCCTGTCACTCTTCATGTGTAAATGAGAAATAATTTTGGATAGTTAACATATAGTTAACATATAGCAGTCAAGAGGTGCTAGAGGGGTGTGACCACACACTAAGCAAAAAAGAAAGTTAACCCTCTGCACACTCATACTATTGAAAAACCTAGCTAACATGTGTTAAGAAGCAATGTCTGCACAAACTTTTAAACTTAGTAATGTTAGGGACGGAGTACAAATTGGACGGCCTTGACGTGGCTACCTCGCTTTTACATTCATTGCAATCTATGTTAACTAACAGTCCATGTTCTTAACAAGTGTTAGCTAGGTTTTTCAATAGTATGAGTGTGCAGAGGGTTAACTTTCTTTTTTGCTAAGTGTTTAGTTTTATTTACTTATTTTTCTTTCCCCTACTGGGCTGCAGGACTCAGGCGCTGCCATCTTGCCTCAGTAGCATCACATATTCAGAAGAGGAGAGGGGTGAAAAATACAGGGGGGCAGGTTGCCGAGGTCTGGAAAAGGATAGCAATCCCACAATACAGAGCAGCATAGTCAGAAGACACTTCCTGTCTGCAGGCAACCTGAGACTCCATGGGCCATCTTTGATGTTGAAATGCTCAAAAATGCACAGGGTGCAGGTAGGGTGATTTTTAATGTGGGCAATCTGTATGTACAGGGTGGGGGAAACATACAAGATAGGCTCTTATTCAGGGTGAAGGACCGCTTTAACATCTGCTTGCATGAGATTATATACTGGGCAGATTCTAGGCAAAATAGCACCCAGTGTGGCAAAATCTGCCCCCTAACTCATCCTATGGTGCTTGCTACTGTCCCGTGCGTATCCGTGCCATGCTGTGCCTCTACCATAGCAGCAGGCAGTGCTCCTTTCCCATGACAGAGCCTAATATGGGGGTATCAGGTGCCTGGCATATGGCTGGTGTGACCTATTGATTGTTCATCTGATCAAATCGGCCAATCGTACTCCACGTGTGTCACCGCAATTGTTCAATTGGCAACACGTGTGGCTATAAACTGCTGCCACCAGAACACGAACAGTGTTCACCTCTATATAAGCCACACACAACACAATCAGATCAAACAGACGGGGGCAATCGAGCGTCCTAGGCAAGTCAGTTAGCCAGGTTCTTCAGAAATAGTGTGAGCTTTTTAGATCCTTAATTCAGAGCATCAGTGACAAACAGAAAAACACAAAAACAACACGAAAAATGATGCAAGGTGATAAAAACAGAATTAACTATAAAACATGGTAAATAAGATAAATAGCAAGAGATATAAAAAAGAGCAAAATACTTGTCTGTCTGGGCTGCAGTTCGATCAAATAAATTGTCTTTCACACACTTTCTGGTCTTCTCCTTAGATGTTAAAAGGGAGCATGTGTCACTGTTGATGGTAAGATTCAAGTGTCTCTGCCCATTCTGAAGCTCACCTTATTCCCTCTAACCAGGGGTCAGTTTCTGACCCCTCCTATGGGCAGAGCGATTGGAGTAACCCACTGTCTGATTGGTGCATCTGGGATTCTCCATCTTTGGGTACCTGAAAGTTGGTCCATATGACATCCCCCATCTGTCCTGGGATTGCAAAGCGAGGAGGGATGAAGGACATTCCATGGAAAGGGGGCAGGATATGGACCTTGTCTCTGCTCTCTATGGCTGGATGATCCTGATAACACTTTGTTTATGCTGTGGAGTTTTATGAGGGGAGGAAGTCATTACAGCCAACCCTGTGTGCACGCAGGGAGTTTTATGGCAAACAGGAGGTGGGGGGAGTTATACAGAGCAGAGGGGTCAGCCAAGGTATATATATATATATATATATATATATATATATATATATATATCCTTCTCTCCCCTAGAAACTGCCCTAATTATATATTCATATCTCAGCAGAGTTTGTCTTGTACACACCCCTAGTAGCACTTCCTATAGCTACTCTACATGAAAGGTAAGAATGGCAGCAGGAGAGCACATCACTCCAGTATATCCAGATATTTCCTCTTCTGCAAGTAAGTGAGTATAATGTGCAATGAACTTTCCACCCTGCAGCTGTACACACCACTTGAGGATGATCTCTGTCTATAGTCTGACTGGTTTCTTTTCAATTCTTCTGATTTCATGCTTCATTTATTAACATCACTCTTATGAGATATTGCCTAACTCAGTTTATTTTTATTAAGGTAAATCCTATGTGTTTTTCCATGAACTTCTCTTTTCTCTCCCTCTCTCAATTTTCATTGTTCAGCATTTTCAAACGGAATTTCGCTTAATCTTGTATTATTTACCTGCTTGTAATTGTTGTACTCCTTATTGCACACTTATTTCATTAATAATGTAATATAATTGTTCATCATTGCTCTTGTCTCTATTTAAACTGTATCTGTTTCATTCTATTATTTTCTTTTTTCATCACCACTTTGTTATTTGCAGTTTGTCATCTCATTATCTCTGCAGTTTCTATATTTCTTTATGTATCAACACCTATGTTTGTTATTTTAATTGTTTGTCCTCCTCTCCTTCCAGAAATTCCCTACCTAAGCCTTTGGTCTCCTGCTCTCTCTCTTGCGCTCTTTGTCTAGCACCTTTTTCATCTTACCTTAATACGTGTGTATCTCAAAGCGGGATGGAACTTATCATCTGAATTTGGTATTTTTTTTTGGTCTTAATATTAAAGTTAAAGTGGACCAAAACCCACCGCCATCGGCTTGGAAATCTATAAGTTTCCCGGGCCGATCGATTTCCTCCCCCGGGGCATATAAAACCGGGATGCCCCGCTATGTGCCCAATACACTTACCTTGATTCCCGGTCCAAATGCGCATGCGCGGCTGTACCCCTGCTATCCCTCAAGCAGGGAGTGTGTCCACACCAGGCATTTGTGAATGACCAGCGCGGGCATGCTCCCTGTTAGATGGAAGCAGAGGATGCGGCCGCCTTAGCCGAAGGCTTAGGCGAAGGCATAGACCTTAGACGAAGGCATAGGCGGTGTGACGTCACTGTCTCCGAGTGCGCTGATTGGACAAGCGGCCTTACATGTGCCATAGGACCGGGAAGAGGTGAGTTGGCAGTGGCGATCTGGGGGGTTTCACACAGCGGGGCACCCCCAATCGGGAAAGGACCAAAACCCAAGATAGTCAAAAGCCTGGGTTTTGGTCCACACCTCAAACTGGGTTTTACCTTATATCACAGGAACCAGAACATTATATATATATATATATATATATATATATATATATATATATATATATAATGTTATGTCCCAATCAGCCCTTTTCTATTCCCCTTGTGTCTAATTTGGTCTTGAGCAACATTCTTCAAGTAGGGTACAGAGTACAAATAAGTTAGGATGGTTTCCAAATTCAGGGCAATTCCTAGGCTAGGAATTCTACCCCCTCCTAACCCATCCGATGGTGCTGCTGCTGTCCTATCCAGGTATTTGATATGCTATGCCTCCACTGTAGCAGCAGGCAGTGTCCCTACCCCATGGCTAAGCCCACTATGGGGGGACAAGGTCCTGTCTGCACCAATAGTCGAGGCCCTGACAGGATGGCCGGGATAAAGGTGGCCCTAAAAGCCTTGGCATCCAAGAAGTTTTCCCTGCTCACCCTCCCCCAGAAACAGCCCTGCCACAATTACATATAAAATCCTATGGCCATGTGTCTGTGACAAGCCTAACTGTAGTACTAATCTGTCTTCAGTAATGTAATGTGGGTCATATCTCATTTCTCATAAGCTCAAAAATATTAGGCAAGGGGGTAAGGCAATTAATTAGTTTAGCTCATATAACTGATAAATTACATACAGGGGCCAAATGGCTTCTCCTAGTCTTGTAGAAACATCTAGTAACCGGACAATTGATTATATAGACCTTGCCTATAGCAGTCTGATGTATGAAATCAATTTGATTAAGATTATGTTCTAGTAACCGAAAAACCGCAAACTTTGACCAAGACATTAGGACCTGCTGGTCCATATAAGTTATTATCACTTTATAATAAAACTTTTCACCGAGAATGGTACGACACCCCCAAATCTCTACCAGCTTATTGTAAAGTCCCACCCACATTAAAAAAAGAAAACCGTATAGGTCAACCCCCGCAGGTCTTTTTTCTCACTCCTTTGTCCAGGGCTGAATTATGAGGGGGGAGCAAGGGGCACGAGCCCCGGGGCCTTCACCACTTGTCAGGGGGCAGATCAGATATCGTGGTAATGGGGGGGGGCCCTGTGCCTGGGCAATCCTTTTTTATGTTCCAACCTGCAGCCAAAGCCACCACAGGGCAGGAGGAGAGAGAGCAAAGTCACCGCCAGCAACGCTACAGTTATGGATGCCTGCTGAGCTGTCACTGCACATAAGACACCAAGCACAGTGCGACTACACTACACCCCCACCCAGAATGGCAAAGCAGGAGTTCCCGAGCAGCACGCACCTGCACAAGGGGGGCACAAGGGACTCGATCCTACGTTCCAGTAAGTGGGCGGATGCCAGACAACCACCAATCAGTTACTTGGCTGGACAATTACTTTAAAGGAAAAAAATACTGTATCTGGGGCCAGATTTTGTGCCCAGGGGGGCTCCACCACACTTAATCTGGCCCTGCCTTTGTCCATCCATAAACCTATTTATATATTAGAATTAAGGTATAGTTCTATGACTAAAGGCTGTACAGACCAGAATCAAATATTGTTTGCACTTCATTTATTATTTGGAATTTGGGCCTTCAATGCATTTTAATCAGTCACAATAAAGGACATGCTTTACATTTTGCTGGGTGACTGCTGGCAACACTTTTTACAATACAACTGACCTAAACTGGGGTATCACACCATGCACTGTCTATAGGAAAAATATTTAGGGCTAATCATGAAAGGCCAGAGTCACAGTTTTGTGTTTTTTGGGTGTACCAATTTGTGTTGGTATGTGGCAAGGACACATCCCACTGGTCATAAATTTCCCAAGATGTCAGCAGTGCAGAGGCCTTGCAGATGGTGATGGTTTGTATATATTGTTTGGCCGTTCCTTAAGGTTTTGCAGCCCATCTTCCTAGGTCTATATACTGGCCTTCTATACCTTTCTTGAAACCTTATCAAAAGAAAGGAGAAGACGTCTTGACTGGTGGAAATACATTAAATGCAGAGATAGTTGGGAACATTAGTAAAATGAGAAAGATTTTACTGCACGAGACCCCAAGCAATGTCAGAGGCAACAAGCCCACCAAAGAGCACCTGTTAACTTAACCGCCTAAATGTGTCTCCATTAGCAGCCCCAGGCACACAGTGCAGACAGGTTGAGGGGACAGTTAGGGTCAGCAGTCAACCAAACCTAGGAGATCCTTTTATTAAAAGTGCAAAACACGCAAATCTCTTATTGCATCTGATCTTTGCCTACAATCTAACTCTCATGGGATATTCCCCAGCACAGAGGAAACATTTCTAACTTTCATGATACACATCATCTTATGTGTCCTGTCTTTAACACTTTCTTCTACACTAATTTCTCTTACTCTCCTTACATTAAATGTTGTATCTCATGTTTCTTAGACATCTCACATAGCATTCTTCAACATAAATCCAACTTATTGCTAATCTTGTCTGTGCTTCACGTGTTTCATCGTTTCTTTTAAATCTTTAAGTATTTCTCTCTTGTAAGATCGATTAGTGTGTCTGACTCACCTGTAGCAGAATCGAGTTCCAGGGCATTCAGGGATGTCGATAACTCACCGGCAGTTATAGATGACCACTGCAGATCTCCTGCATCTGTCAGATTGACTTGCTGCACCCACTACATGCACTCTAATGGAGCGAAAGTCCAGAGACCTGGCAAGCCCCCTCAGTTGAATTAAAAGAAGTAAATGTTCGCAATTCACTGTGACTGATGCAGCCAATGGTCCCATGTGTATCTGTGACAATGATACTGGTGGGACTCAATCACCACACCCTGTGAGTTTTTTAAACTGAAGTAGGATGATTGGGGTATGAATGGAGCAATGTAGTGCATGCTCATCATATACAAAAGTACTCCCATTTGGAAATCTCTAAATGTTTCTAAAAAATTATGATATCCTGCATGATATTTTACCCAAACGGGTATTACTGTAGAGGGGGAAAAATATTAGCATAAAAGAGATTGTCATGCCATTGTCAGCTAATGATGGTTTAATTTGTTACTTTTTCATGCAGAAATATTCATGAGACTCCTAGAGGCTAAAACAATGGAAGTGGCAAAAGTACTTAAGAAATGGTATATATTCCTTGCGCTGATTCTTATGTGTGCATATGGATACGTGATGTACTTTAAGGAAGAAAATCAGCTCAGGCCTGGTTTTAGGTGGATTAAAGAACGTTTAAATTTCAAGGACTTCCAACAGCCTGTAAACCCTTTAAACTATCCAGCTTTCCAACATCCGTTGGCGCCCCCCTACCCATATCCATATAAGTTTATCTTTAGCCAGGCAGATAAGTGCAGAGGCAAAAAACCATTCCTAATCATAATGGTCATCTCAGAGGTTTCTGATTTTAGCTCTAGATTTGGAATTCGAAATACCTGGGGCAATGTAAGCGTTTATGATATTGATGTAGTGATCATCTTTTTGCTGGGATTTCCAAAACATTTTCCTGAAAGAATTCAAAAACTGGTGGAAGAGGAGAACATGATAAACCAGGATATTGTCCAACAAGATTTTCTGGACACCTACTACAATCTGACCTTAAAAACCATAATGGGCATGGAATGGGTGAGTAAATTCTGCCCCACTGCCAGCTATGTCATGAAAATTGACAATGACATGTTTCTTAATGTAGACTATTTAGTTCACAAATTTCTTAAACCAGATGGGCCAGTCCGTCAAAATTTTTTCACAGGCCTTATCGTAGCCGGAACAGGACCATTAAGGGACAAAGCATACAAATGGTATGTTCCTAAGGAAGTCTACCCCAATGACACCTACCCGCCATACTGCTCTGGACCTGGATATCTCTTTTCAGCAGACATGTCAAAAAAAATCTACGATGTATCACAAGTTATTAGAGTCACCCCCATGGAAGATGCTTATACGGGAATTTGTCTTTATGAGCTTCGTGTTTCACCAACTGAACCTCCTCCGGGAATTTTTAATGGACACTGGATTGAATATGACCGATGTACATTTCTTAATCTCATAACAGTTCACCATTATGGTAAGAAAGATCTTCTGGCCATATGGGATGACTTTTTGACAAATACAACAATAAACTGTGATAAAGGACATAACTGACAGATTCCATATGAACTAGCTCTTTGTACTCTGTAAATGCATGCACATAAAATAAATTATTTGTATTGAATAAAGCATACTGTGTGTGTTTCATGTATAACCTCTACAATGGTACTCAAAGAAACAAGTCACAAATTCTGGTGCAGAGTGGGCTTACGCAGAAAGCTCAAAGCACCCTAAGTGTGGTGCTAAACAGATCATGGGAACTGATAGGCTTTGTTCCTGGTCGAAGCTAGATGTGCACCAAATCTTTCTGGTTCCTTCCATCCTGAATTCTAGCAGGACTATCATGTGAACAGGTTTAGTTTGCAGTTCACTAACAGTTTAAATAATTAAAAGAAAGTACTTAAAGAAAAAAAAAAAAAATAACCATTGCTGCTACCTCAACTGCCTCCCACCAGGTGGCATCCTTCCTGCAGGTCCGTCTGGTATGGAGCTTCCTCCTGACCCAAGGAGCTGTAATCCTGCAGCCGCTCTGTCGGCATCTGTAGTGGGGAGGGGGGCATCTCGCCAAGCAAATATTGACCTGCCTTGGCAGGGAGGATTTTATAACGCAGAAGAGGAACCTCTGTGGAATCCCCCCATGTGACATGTGACTAATGATATCAATGGAGAGGAGGCACATGAAGGCGTATTCCTGGGGGGTACCAAATGCTGGATACTGGGAACTAGCCGGCTGGAATATACTAATGGGTATTCAGGGTATTCAGTGGATTATTTTCGTACTTTATCCGGCCAAACACATGTGCCTCACAATCCCCTTTTGCCCAGAAGTCACCCACCCCCTGAAACTCACCACCTTCTAGCCATGTCAGGTGGGTAACACTCGTATTAATGCATTTTTAGTGCCCTATACTCTGTTGCAAAGAGTTTTGCTATTTTGGCCTTACATGATAGATACATAATGGTGGCCACCTAGAAATTATTGGTGATTTGACGTGGCCTATACCTAAAGACACTGATTTCTGTGATTTAAGTAGCTCAACGGAAACGGTTGGATTTTTATACTTGATATTAATAAATCAGACACAAAAAGTGAAATCAGGAGAAGTTGGAGCTTTGGTATACTTGGGGTGGGGGGGGGGGAATGTCTACCGGTGTTTCTACAGGGTAGCTATACAAATCAAGGGTGTTACAAACAATTGGCCTTCACTTACACGGATAAATGACTGCAAATCAAAATAGATTTTAAAAAACACAGCTGAAGTGTCTGCAAATATAATGTTGAGGGTTTAGCATTGCAGTGACAGACCATGGGCATGTTGAGAATATGACGATTGTTGAAGTGGCCCTGTGGTGGTAACCAAAAAAGAAGAAAATGTGTAAAATAAAATATCCCTCATTAACCTCAGTTAAAACAGGGACATTGGGTAGGACAGGTGGGTTTCTTCCTTTGGGTCTGGGAAGGGAGAAGGGTTGGAGATGCCCGTTAGTGGGAAAAAAGGGTTCAGTTAATAAAGGAACTGGATCTGATTCCTAAGGGTCATTTTAAAATACTAATCGAGGTCCACTAACCAGGTAGGTGAATACAGGGTTGTGTGTGCCCACACAGGGAAGCTGTATACCCCGATGGTGGGAGCTCCAGGAACAAGGATCAGCAGTGGTCTCTCAATAGCCCCGTGCCATCCTCGATTAGCCTTGGTGCACGGGTTCAGGACCTCTGTAAGGGGGAGCAGGAGGGGTTAGTAGGGGAGGGCATAGGATGTCCTCAGGCTTAGAAGGGTGATACCAGGAGTGTGCTTACGTGCAGCCTCCATGCTGATCCTAGGGCGGGTTGGTGGAGGTTGGTGGGAAATGGCAGTTCTGCGGGGAGGACCACGGGGACCTCTCCTTTGCTGGGCCTGCAGCAGTGGGGCGTTCATTGTGCTGAAAAGGCATGAACGGTGTCCTGGCTGGGAGGTTGTTTCAACACCGATGAGTGGTCCCCTCCCCTCTTTACCACTGTCCTCCATGCTGACCGGTGGTTGAGAAGGGATGGGAGGAGCTACCGTATAAAAGAGGAACAATGTCTGACAGGTGAGTGGGTGGAGTTAGTTTTTAACCCAATAGAAGGGATTGGGTTTCCCTTTAAAAAAGAAACCAGATTGGATGGAGTTAGATCAGAGCATGGCCTGGGGGTTCTCGCCAGTGGAATTTATTGGGGCCAGGTATAGGGAGACTTTGGAAGCAGATAGTGGGTTAGTTAAAAAATTAGAAATTGAATTCTGTCAGAGGGCCAGGGTGAGACATGCCGGAGGATATGCCCAGCTTTGCAGGGAAGAATTTGCCCTATGTTCCCTACAGGCAGTACGCCCCTAACAGGCAGGTAGGTAGCTAATAAATAATCCTGGTTGTCAGCAACTCACAAGAATTAAAGGCTGTAAGAATTAGGTGAGTATTTGAAGAGTTTGCACAGAAAACAGGTAGGTACTAGGTGTACAATGTGTGACTAACAATTGACACTCATGACACAATTGACACAATTAACACTGAATGGCTGAGAATTGCATTCAAGCTGTTTAACAGTTTTAGATCATTCTTTGGACACAAGTGGCCATTGTATGCTTGTACACACACAGAAATTTTTAGCTAATACCATTCTGGGGTGTCACCAGAAGTTACATAGACTGAAAAAAGACATTTGACCGTAAAGTTCAACCACAGGAACTGGGTTGAGGAAATGTTATTTTCTTTATTTACAGATAAAAGCTAACATTTTCTGTACATGTTATTTTGTTGTAAAAAAGCATCTAATCCTTTTTTGAAGCTGTCAATTGTTGATGCTGCAACAAGAAAAGTAGATAGGTTGTTAGAATATAATCATTTTCTTTTAGGATTAGAATAGTGAGTGGTTAAGGGGTTATCAATTTAAATGGTTGTTAAACCGAACAGAACAGAATTGCACAGTTGAAAATAAAAATCTCCCTAAACCTCAATTTCATTGCATAATAATGAATCATTGTCTGCACTTACATTTTCTCCTGCGTCCACTCAAAGATGAAACACTGCCTCTGGAGGCTGGAGGCCTTCCTTTCCCAGCATCCCAGCCATGCTGCTGCCTGAATTTACCCACATAACTTATAATATACAGTGGCAGGAAACCCAGCAGCTCTTCCTCTTTGCAGGCTACTGGTAGGTCCATAGGAAGCCATTGAGGGGGGAAATTGACCAGGGCAGGAGTTACAAAATAGTAAAATAATTTTTATGTGCAGCAATCTGAATTTTCAATCAATTTAATGGAGCTATGTTCATTTATGTTATTCTACCCATGGCTATAAATTATATTATTCCAGTCAAAACTGGTGTATGTGTAATTTATGGGTTAAGGAATAAGTAACTGGGGGAGTCATGAAAGGGAAATAGCAGCCCCTCATTCCGCCATGTTCTCTCAGTTAAAGGTAAAGCAAGTGGAAGAAGCGAGTAAGGCTGTATTGACCTGTGAATGGGAGTTGATGAAATTACGTGACTTCCCGGGCAGGTAAGGAGTAGGCACAGCCGTCTGATGACTTACACTCAAGTGACACACAATGAAGTTGTCACCTCCTGCCCTCCAGTCAGAGCTAAAAAGGAAAATCTAATAAGCACAAAGGATCAATCAACAAAGATTAAGTCATCTATAAACCAGCTGCCTCTGGGATGGGGTTTTACAGTGTCTAACTGCCTTGTAACACAATAAAATCTGCAAGAACTGTACGTGGAAGCTACCTAGCTGCTTTGATGGTGACAGACATGGACCAACACCCATTTCCCTGGCAATGGGTCTTGGTCCGGTTTTGGACCCATTCATACAGGCTCAGCGGGGCCCCCCCCCAAATTGCCCCCCAGGAAGCCCACGATTCTTACCTCTTCCTCAATCCTCGGAATGGAATGCAGTAATGTGGGTCTGAAGTCGCATCCTCAGTTATGGCCATCGAAAGGCACAATGCACAGTGGCAGCAAATCCAGCAGCACTAAATGATTTTTATGTGCAGCAATCTGATTTGCCCTGGCAAAGGATTCATATGAGCACTGTATCTTAAAGGGGGGGGGGGGATTTAGGCTCCTGAACTAGTGGAGGAGGTAAGGTTTATATCCCTTTCAACAGTGATTGGGGCACAATCCGCCAGATCCTCAGTAAGCACTGGAGTATACTTCAAAGTGACCCCTATCTGGCAAAGTGGGTGCGTCATGGGCCTCAGATGGTGGCCCAGAGGGGCCCACAATTTAAGAGGTAGGATTTGCAGGAGTCACTTCTCCAGACCGGTAAACTGGCTCTCAAGCATTAAACCATAGCCAGGTAGCCACCCATGTGGCAGCTGCTCAATATGCCTGTGACGATTGCATGGGTTGATCAGACCTATTGTTCGTTCATCTGATCAGACCGGCCAATTGTACCCCACGTGTGTCACCGCAATTCTTCAATTGGCAACACACGTGGCTATAAACTGCTGCCACCAGAGCACAAACAGTGCTCAACTCTATAATATAATACAGGCCACACACAATACAATCAGATCGAACGTATCGATCGACCCACAACACTTTCCAGACGGGGGCGATTGAGCGTCCTAGGCAAGTAAGGTAGCCAGGCTCTTCCGAAATAGCGTGAGCTTTTTAGATTCTTAAGAGCATAAGTGACCCTGTATTTTTAGAACTTATTTAAACAAACAGAAAGCACAAAAACAAGAAACACGATGCAAGGTGATAAAAACAGAATTAACACCATAAATAAGATAAATAGCAATGCAAAATAAGAAAAGGTGAAAAATATACTTAAGAGTCCGTCTGGGCTGCATTCTGTTTGATCAAATAAATTGTCCCCACACGCTTTCTGGTCTTCTTTTTGCTTGCATGCTAGAAGCAGCGTGTGTCTTGATGGTAAGAGAGTCTCCCTGCCCCCATTCTGCAGCTCACCCTCTAACCAGGGGTCAGTTCCTGACCCCTCCTATGGGCAGAGCGATTGGAGACACCCACTGTCTGATTGGTTCATATGGGATTCTCCATCTTTTGGTACCTGAAAGCTGGTCCACATGACATCCCCCATCTGCCTGGGATTCCACAGGGAGAGGGGATGAGGAGAACATTCCATGGAAGGGGGGCAGGATATGGACATTGTCTCTGCTCTCCATGGCTGGTTGATCCTGATAACACTTTGTTTATGCTTTGCAGTTTTATGAGGGGAGATAGTCATTCTGCATGTGTGCATGCAGGGGGAGTTTTATGGCACGCAGGGGGGGGGGGTAGTTATGCAGAGCAGAGGGGTAAGCCAAGGTCTATATATATATATATATATATATATATATATATATATATATATTACACCAACCTACACACAGAGAAATTAACTACACCTAGGATGTTCTGTCACAGTGCCCTTTTATGCAGAGACAAGGAGAGGTGAGCAATTTGGAAACGGGATATCGTTATAAGGTCAAGCTATTTATCAACTGTAGATCCACAGGGGTCATATACCTTATCAGGTGTGGTTGCCTTACTAGTTACGTGGGTGAAACCAAAAACACACTCAAGGCCAGGGGCGGACTGACAGGCAGGTCCAATCGGACGTCGTCCTAAGGCTCCGGGCCTGGAAAAGGGTCCGCAGTCCGCCGCGGGCCCTTTTCCAGGCCCGGGCTGTCCACTAAAAGCAGACGAGAGGGACACATTGCTTGGAGCCGGAGGGAGGGAGCAGGGTCGGCCTTACCATGGGTCCCGGTGGGTCCATGGTCCCAGGCGGCACTTTAAGGGGGGCGGCACTTTGCTGGCAGCGGCGGGCAGGGGCGGGCTGGCCATAGGGCATACCGGGCAGAATCCCGGTAGGCCGGCAGCAGAGAAGGCTGCAAAATGTGTAGTATTGTGTGAGTATTTCACCTGTCAGCAAATCTTTAGTTGTCCAGGGCCGAGCAGCTGCTTTTCAGGTTCCGGTATTTTTTTTTTCTTTTGCCCTCCCTGCTTTACTGGGTTATAATAGCTCCTCAAAAAAAGCAACCAGGCGGCGCTGGACAACCTAAAGATTTGCTCTCAGAAGAAGAAAGCCTAGCAGCCAATCATCTGCCACGCAGCCTGAGGAGGGGGCGGGGCCAGAAGGAGATGTTGGAGGTGAGCAGTGCTGCATGGTAGATGGCGGCAGCCCCCTCTCTCCCCAGCTCATCCTGCAGCAGCTCAGGCTTTCCTGTCCCCTTCTCTGCGCAGCACAACACTGCCAACTGGAATCCAGACATCAGCAGCAAGACCAGGTACAATGTACACAGCCCCATTTACCTGCACCCCCCCCTGCCTGACACATGGCCCAATTCACCTATAACCCCCAGTCTGACCAAAGGCCCCCATTCATCTCTGCCTCCCAATCTGATCCACACACACACACACACACACACACACACACACTCTGGACACCATGTACTGATGGATGCTGCACATGGCTGTACTGAGGGATACCCCCACTGTGTGTGAGCTGTATTGAGGGATGTCCCTACTGTGTGTGAGCTGTACTGAGGGATGCCCCCACTGTGTGTGAGCTGTACTGAGGGATGCCCCCACTGTGTGTGAGCTGTATTGAGGGATGCCCCCACTGTGTGTGAGCTGTACTGAGGGATGCCCCTCTGTGTGTGAGCTGTACTGAGGGATGCCCCCACTGTGTGTGAGCTGTACTAAGGGATGCCCCCACTGTGTGTGAGCTGTATTGAGGGATTCCCCCACTGTGTGTGAGCTGTATTGAGGGATGCCCCCACTGTGTGTGAGCTGTATTGAGGGATGCCCCCATTGTATGTGAGCTGTATTGAGGGATGCCCCCACTGTGTGTGAGCTTCATTGAGGGATGCCCCCATTGTATGTGAGCTGTACTGAGGGATGCCCCCACTGTGTGTGAGCTGTATTGAGGGATGCCCCCATTGTGTGTGAGCTGTAATGAGGGATGCCCCCACCCTGTGTGAGCTGTATTGAGGGATGCCCCCATTGTGTGTGAGCTGTACTGAGGGATGCCCCCACTGTGTGTGAGCTGTATTGAGGGATGCCCCCATTGTTTGTGAGCTGTATTGAGGGATGCCCCCACTGTGTGTGAGCTGCATTGAGGGATGCCCCATTGTATGTGAGCTGTAATGAGGGATGCCCCCACCCTGTGTGAGCTGTATTGAGGGATGCCCCCACTGTGTGTGAGCTGTATTGAGGGATGCCCCCACCCTGTGTAAGCTGTACTGAGGGATGCCCCCAGTGGCTGTGCAGAGGAATGCTACTTAATGGTTGTAATGGAGTGATTCTGCACACTGTCTGTAATGGGGGGATTTTAGCACACCATTTGGTTCAGCATATTTTCTTTCTTATTTTTGTCCTATAAACCCCAGATGTGTGTTGTGGAACGAATAATTAGGTGTATATATAATGTGACATTAAGATTAAGATTAAGTTAAAGTGCAGCAGGGCCGGTGCGCCCCAAAAAGTCCAGGGCTGTTTTTTATTCCCAGTCTGCCCCTGGCGGCGGGAACATATTTGGCAGCGGAGGTGGGCGACATGACTGTGCTAGCGTTCTAATATGCCCTGCGTCATACCGTTCCCATCACCAAAATAACAAGACCGGACCACCAAGTCTTTGGAAAGATTAAATTTAATCGGCCACAGCCCAACATATAATAAACAAATGTACAAGCAGAAAAGAGTCCCCCCTATTGTTCCAGGTCTGAGAAGCCTAGATGAATGGAAGGGGAGGGAACAAAATTAACTTCCCGCCCCACCAAGCGGAAGCCAACATAAACTCGGCCGCAAAACCTCCTAGGCCAGGGAGCTTAATCGGGCTAACCGCAAGTGACCAAAACATCCCCTTCCTTACTTGAACCCCAACCATCCAAAATCCTTTAACCAACTCGTCCTGGCCGGTTTCCACAGAAACAGCCGCATACCCTACCCATGGAAATGCTATCTCAGACCCGAAACCCGAGAGGAGACCCGCCAAAGCCGAGCAGCGCTGAAACCTTAGCGCTGCTTGGCCCGCCACAACTCCACCGCCATATCGATCCGCTCCTTCAATGACATGTTAAACAAGTCGTTCCCCATGTCATTCAAGTGGACCCCATCGGATCGAAAGAACCCCCTTATCCCTTCTACCTCGATGTGGCGCACGCTCAAACCCCCGTTCAACCTCACAAACCTCGCTATCGCCTTGTTGACCTTAACCCGAACCTTCTCGATGGCCAACAAATCTCTAGCGTGTCGCCAGGCAAAACGGGGAACAATCTGGGACCACACTAACACCACCCCCGGAAATACTCCCAGAAAAAACAACAAGTCCTGCGTTATGGACTTGATCAGGTGGCGCATCGGAACCTTCCCTAAATCATTCCCACCCACATGAATGACCAAAACCCCAGGCGGCCCCCTCCTTGCCGCCACACGCATCGTGTGCTCTCGCATGTCCTCCCAGCGCAGGCCTCTCACACCAGCCCAGCTCAACCGAGCACGATCCCCCAGAATGCCCAGCTGCATTCCATTCCTCCGAACCACCGCTCACCGAACCGACCAGTAAATATAAGAATGCCCGACGATCATGACCAAGCACGGTGACTCTGAAACAAAAATAAGGAAAGGAAAGGGAAGGGGGGGGTAGGAAAATGTTAACGACCGATCCACACCTTCACCTGAACCGCCGATCAATCCTGTCCGGCCGAATGTATCGCCGAAACCGCGCCGATTCCCACCTCCCCAGCCTCATTATTATGTCATCCGGCAGACCCAGCCGAGCAGCCTCTGTTGCGACCCCTATTCGAAATGAATGGGTACCATACTCGCCGCTCGCCAGCCCCATTTCCCTGAGACATTTCCTAAAAACTGCCAAAAACTGTAAACGCGATAGGAAGGAACCATCCTCGTGCATGAGCAGCGGACCATTCCCCGTCGACCTGACCTCCAGGAGCTCCTTAACGGCAGCAGCCGGGCATGAATTACAGTGCTGCAACCTCCCCAAACAGATACTGACCCTACGCCCCCTTTGATCTGTCTTCGACCGTCTTATACGTAACGCCACCCCTTCTTCTGACGTCATGGTATCCTCGAAACCCAATCACCCGGGCACCCGCTTGCTAGGGCTCACCAGCTCCCCCACCCTCAGAGCTCCAAAAAATGCCAGCGAAAATGCCGCCCTAAACAACCGCACCTCAAAACCTGACGCGCAAACCCGTGGCAAAACACCTATTAACCCCTCCAACAAACCCCACGAGACCGGCCGCCTATTATCAGCCGTCCTACGCTCTTTCCGCCAACCCTTCAGTGCCTGGCATACCCAAAACGCTTTAGTCATTTCCGCCCAACCCTCTAGGCGGCACAAGAACGCCAAGGCTGACATCTTTCTGTCAACCGAAGCCGGGGTCCCGCCTCCCGCCACCAATTTGCCCACATACCAAATCAATAACCCTAGCCTATTGTCCTCCTTTGCAGGCACCCCGAACTCCTCCGCCAAGGCCCACCACTGCTGCCACGTCTTCACATATGTCCCCAAGTCGATGGTGCAACTGACTTCTGAATTAAGCCAAACAGTCATCCTACAGGATCTCCAGCAGCCAACTGGGGCACGACTCGCCAACCTCCCTTGCCTCGGGTGCCAATTTCCTGAAGCGCTCCCACTGTAAACGAGAAAGAGCGTCAGCTATCCTGTTTTCCACCCCGGGCACATGTGCCGCCCTGCACCACACGTTGTACCGCAAACATCCCAACACCAGCTGTCTGAGCAGCACCACCACCGGTAATGAAGACGAAGTCTGCGTGTTAACTGCCGCAACCACTGACATATTGTCTGACTGAAAACACACCGCCTTGTTCCTCAGCACCTCTCCCCATAGGGTCACCGCCACCACCAGTGGGAACAATTCCAGAAAAGCCAAATTCCTCACCAGGGGCGATGCCATCCACCGCCCTGGCCAGGGGCCCGCACACCATCTCCCCCCCAAGTAGGCCCCGAAACCAACCGAGCCGCCGCATCTGTGAAGAGCTCAAGCTCCTCATTCCCCCTTACCGGATCCAGCCAGTACGCCAGCCCGTCAAAGGACTCCAGGAAAGTGATCCACATCCTAATGTCCTCCTTCATTGGTGCCGTCAACCTGATGAAGTGATGCGGCTCCCGAACCCCGGCCGTTGCTAGTGATAGACGCCTGGTAAACACCCGCCCCATAGGCACGCTAAGTTCAACTTCCCGAGCACCGACTGAAGCTGCACTAACGTGACCTTCTTAACCCCCAGGGCCCCTTCCAACCCCCCAACCAGATCGTCAACTTTATCCCTCGGAAGCCGACATACCCTTTGCACCGTGTCGATCTCGATCCCCAAGAATTTTATCACGGTTGCTGGACCTTCTGTTTTGTCATGCGCAACCGGCACCCCAAATGCCCCAAACACATTCAGCATAGTTGCCAACAGCAAATCGCATACTCTAGTGCCCGCTGGCCCCACGCACAAAAATCATCCAAGTAGTGGGTGACGGATACTGTGCCCGCTCTCTCCCTTACCACCCACTCCAAGAATGAGCTAAAGGCTTCAAAGTAGGCGCACAAAATTGAACACCCCATCGGGAGACACCGATCCACGTAATACCCCCCTTCGAAAAAAACACCCCAACAGATACAAGCTATCCGGATGCACTGGTAGCAGCCGAAACGCGGAGTCGATATCGGTTTTTGCCATCAATGCCCCGGGGCCTGCCTCCCTTACCATATCCAGAGCAAAGTCAAACGACGTATAAGACACCGACGACAGCTCTTTGTCTATCCCATCATTCACCGACCCGCCCCTTGGGAAAGACAGATGGTGTATGAGACGAAATTTGCCTTGCTCCTTCTTGGGTACAACCCCCAGCGGGGACACCACCAGATCCTCCAGGGGGGGGGGGGGGTCGCTGAATGGGCCCGCCATCCGCCCCAAAGAAACTTCCTTCCCCAACTTTCCCCTAATCACTTCAGGCCGCTCCCGAGCATATTTCAGATTCTTAAGCGAGAGCACCTTGGGAGGCGCTGCACATGGAATCCGAAAACCAAACTCGAAACCATCAGCCAGTAATCGAGCAACCCCCTGGTCAGGGTACTTATTTAGCCAGGTGCACATCTCCACCCCTCTCACCGGGGATACCCCTTTTTCCAGGCCCCTCTGCGCCCCCCCCCGGCCCTTCTTAAAACATCTCCCCGCGGAGTGGCTCCCGCCGCAGCCCGAACATTCGTGCTGGAATTTGCACGTGGGCCCCCATCTGCAGAAGGAGTCATTGAAGGCCCAGCACAAACCACGTCTGGCCAAATCCGCCCCTCCCAACCCCAATGAAGTGGCGGCCCCCAGAAAGGGGGTGGAACCCCCCCCGCCAGCTGGGTATATTCCCCCCCCCTCGCATTCATCACCCTCAACCACAGCCCAATGTCCCTATGATCCCACCCCAACCTCTCGCTTACCGACATCCGTTGTCGGAACTGCTCAGCATAGCGGAGCCAGGCCAAGCACCCATACACCCGGTGGGCCTCCCAAATGGCGTCTAAATAGCAAAACAGTGCTGAGCAGTGTTCCGGGTTCTTTTCCCCAATAACGCTTGCGAGTATAGCAAAGGCCTGCAGCCAATTCCCTAAAGTCCTCGGGATCAACCTAAAGCGCCTCCTATCCTCGTCCTCCTCCTTCCGGCCCTCCTTCCCCTTTTCCCAACCCTCAACCCCAAAACGCTCCAAGGGCAGTAACGTGAATATGTCCACGTACTCCCTTCGCCATATTTTTTCCCTCACCTCCTGTTTTAAGTGTCCCCCCCAGGGGACCCTCAAAACACACGTAGGTGTGCCCCTTAGCCGAATCCGGAATCGGTAGGGACCTATCGCCCCCCCCCAACTCACCCGAACCCGGATCTGCAGAATTTTCCCCCACCCTGCAATCTACCTGCGCAGCCACTCGCTGCAGCGCCCCCCCCCGGCGCCACTCACTGCCGCTAGCCCTGGTGGTGCCCCCTTGGACCCCCCGCCCCCCAATGCATCCCACCTTGCTAACAATTTCCTTACCCCAGCCATAAAACCTGCCCCCCGCGCCATCACCCCCAGACGCACCACCCCCAGCTTGCGATAACGAATTAAAATCAGCGATCGGTTGTGGCTCACCCTGCCGAGCGTTCACGCCGCTTGACCCTTCCGCGCGCTGCTCCCATCCCTGAGTCGCTGGGCCCGAATGGCCCAGCAACCCGCTTCCCGTCGGATGTCCTGACGCCACCGCCGTTCCTGGTGCCGCCGCTACGTTGCCGGAAGACGCTCGCCGCCATGGACCGCCCATTTGCTCGACTGCCGCCGACGTCCATCCGCCATCCCGGTACCTCGACCGCTGAGCCGCCCGACACCGCGTCCTGGTCGACCACCACCTGTGGGGAAAAAAGGAGAGAGGGCCGGGGAGGAGTCTAACAGACTCCAGGGCCAGTTGATTCCATCACCCAGGAAAAAAAACTGGGGCCTCCACCAATTTTGTGCCCAGGGGGCCTCCACCACAATGACGGACTGGCCATAGGGCGTACCGGGACAAATCCCGGTAGGCCGCCTCCCCCCTGCCCCATAGTTTGTAATGTTGGGCCGCTGCGACTACAGCTGACTGGCAAGCAAGGTGCTGCAGCACATGACATCCAGGTGGCAACACTGAGCTGTATGATAGGGCAGTTGGAGGGTCTACTGACAACTGTCCCAGCCAATGAATGATTGGCTGTGCAGCGCAAGCGGGCGGGGCTTCTCTCTGGTCCACAGCAAGGCTGGAAATGTGAGGAGTCCCAGATCAAGGCCGACATCAGAGGTGAGAGGGGGGAAAATCTTTAAGATTTATGTCATGGGCCCTGTCCATCTCATATATCATGCAGCTGCCCAGCATTGAGGCACCTGGGCCCGCTGCACTGTGAAAGGAGGGAGGGCCAGGCAAGGGGTGAGCAGCTCAAAGCTCCTGATACCGGCATTATGGTGGTGATGCCCCGCTCGCCGGATCTCCTGCCTGCCTGACACCTGACCTCTGGCTCTGTGCCAGTGAGGTGAGACAGACGCCGGCTGCAGCTGTTACCAGTGATAGAAGTAATGCTGCTGAAGTCAGCTTAAATTATTGTATAAATTCACCTCCTTATGCTGTAATATGTTATGTCTCCCCTCTGTACCTCATTCATAAGCTGCCCCTGCTGTCACCAACTCATCCCTCCATCCACCCTCATCCCTCCATCCACACTCATCCCCAGCCTGTCCCTGTCACCCACTCATCCCTCCATCCACACTCATCCCCAGCCTGCCCCTGTCACCCACTCATACCTCCATCCACACTCATCCCTCCATCCACACTCATCCCTCCATCCACACTCATCCCCAGCCTGCCCCTGTCACCCACTCATCCCTCCATCCACACTCATCCCCAGCCTGCCCCTGTCACCCACTCATCCCTCCATCCACACTCATCCCCAGCCTGCCCCTGTCACCCACTCATCCCTCCATCCACACTCATCCCCAGCCTGCCCCTGTCACCCACTCATCCCTCCATCCACACTCATCCCCAGCCTGCCCCTGTCACCCACTCATCCCTCCATCCACACTCATCCCCAGCCTGCCCCTGTCACCCACTCATCCCTCCATCCACACTCATCCCCAGCCTGCCCCTGTCACCCACTCATTCCTCCATCCACACTCATCCCCAGCCTGCCCCTGTCACCCACTCATCCCTCCATCCACACTCCTCCCCAGCCTGCCCCTGTCACCCACTCATCCCTCCATCCACACTCCTCCCCAGCCTGCCCCTGTCACCCACTCATCCCTCCATCCACACTCCTCCCCAGCCTGCCCCTGTCACCCACTCATCCCTCCATCCACACTCATCCCCAGCCTGCCCCTGTCACCCACTCATCCCTCCATCCACACTCATCCCTCCATCCACACTCCTCCCCAGCCTGCCCCTGTCACCCACTCATCCCTCCATCCACACTCCTCCCCAGCCTGCCCCTGTCACCCACTCATCCCTCCATCCACACTCCTCCCCAGCCTGCCCCTGTCACCCACTCATCCCTCTATCCACACTCATCCCTAGCCTGCCCCTGTCACCCACTCATCCCTCCATCCACACTCCTCCCCAGCCTGCCCCTGTCACCCACTCATCCCTCCATCCACACTCCTCCCCAGCCTGCCCCTGTCACCCACTCATCCCTCCATCCACACTCCTCCCCAGCCTGCCCGTCACCCACTCATCCCTCCATCCACACTCCTCCCCAGCCTGCCCGTCACCCACTCATCCCTCCATCCACACTCATCCCCAGCCTGCCCCTGTCACCCACTCATCCCTCCATCCACACTCATCCCTCCATCCACACTCCTCCCCAGCCTGCCCCTGTCACCCACTCATCCCTCCATCCACACTCCTCCCCAGCCTGCCCCTGTCACCCACTCATCCCTCCATCCACACTCCTCCCCAGCCTGCCCCTGTCACCCACTCATCCCTCTATCCACACTCATCCCCAGCCTGCCCCTGTCACCCACTCATCCCTCCATCCACACTCCTCCCCAGCCTGCCCCTGTCACCCACTCATCCCTTCATCCACACTCATCCCCAGCCTGCCCCTGTCACCCACTCATCCCTCCATCCACACTCATCCCTCCATCCACACTCATCCCCAGCCTGCCCCTGTCACCCACTCATCCCTCCATCCACACTCATCCCCAACCTGCCCCTGTCACCCACTCATCCCTCCATCCACACTCATCCCCAACCTGCCCCTGCCACCCACTCATCCCTCCATTCACATTCATTCCCAGCCTGCCCCTGTCACCCACTCATCCCTCCATCCACACTCATCCCCAACCTGCCCCTGTCACCCACTCATCCCTCCATTCACATTCATTCCCAGCCTGCCCCTGTCACCCACTCATCCCTCCATCCACACTCATCCCTCCATCCACACTTATTCCCAGCCTGCCCCTGTCACCCACTCATCCCTCCATCCACACTCATCTCCAACCTGCCCCTGTAACCCACTCATCCCTCTATCCACACTCATCCCCAGCCTGCCCCTGTCACCCACTCATCCCTCCATCCACACTCATCCCCAGCCTTCCCCTGTCACCCACTCATCCCTCCATCCCCACTCATCCCCAGCCTGCCCCTGTCACCCACTCATCCCTCCATCCACACTCATCCCCAGCCTGCCCCTGTCACCCACTCATCCCTCCATCCACACTCCTCCCCAGCCTGCCCCTGTCACCCACTCATCCCTCCATCCACACTCCTCCCCAGCCTGCCCCTGTCACCCACTCATCCCTCCATCCACAGTCATCCCCAACCTGCCCCTGTCACCCACTCATCCCTCCATCCACACTCATCCCTCCATCCACACTCATCCCGTATGTAGGTGGTAGTTGGTCTCTCTGCATGTTTGGCCTTTTTGCTTTAGGTTCCCTGGATCCTTATTAGCTGCCTATTTGTTTCAACATTGAGTCTCCTCTGAGTGTTATGATATATGGAGTTCTTGCTGCCATCTTGAGGCCAGGTCTGGCATTGCATCCTGCTTATATCCTCACAGACTGCTATCTTAGATCATTACTGCTGGCTTTCATCTCACAAGCTGACTCTGATGGTGACTTTGCATTATATTAACTTTGAACTAGGGATGTTATTGTCATTTGCACATTTGAATTACTATTGAAGTATTGTTGTCTGCACATTCATATTATTATTGAAGTATTATTTATTTGCTTCTCAGTATATTGTAATTTTTTTCACCTGGGTGGTTTGTCTGGGTCTGACCAGATCCTATCTTATTGATTGGGTCTGATCAGACTCACACAACTTAACACTGTTTTTATACAGTTTAAACGTCTGTATTTGTTACAGCATATGTTTTGATGTTGTACAGCACTGGAGTATGATAGTTTGTTTACATTGCACGTATTTTTGTGGGGAGGGTTTTAAATGGATAGTTTAGTTTTAGGAATTGTATAGCTACACCACACAAATTGGAGACTCCACACAGTGTGCAGCGGTTCCCAGGTCCCCCATAACTTTTCAATTATATTTTAGGCTTGTCCTATATTGATAGAACTCATTATTGTAATAACAACACATGGGCAAATATGCAGTTAGGTTTTTAATAAGTGTGGTATGTATTGTCATGTGTTTATGTTGTTTTTATGATCTACCAATTTTGATATGGAAATAATAAAATATTTTTGATTATTAATTGCTTGTTGGTGCTCCTATTTGGAGGAAGTTGTGGCAGGGGCCTCTTGGGGTGCCGCGCCCCTCCCTCTGGGTTCATAATTTATAGGTTAAGGGATAAGTAACTGGGGGGGTCTTGAAAGGGGAAAAGCAGCCCCTCATTCCACCATGTTCTCTCATTCAAAGGTAAAGCAAGTGGAAGAAGTACGCGAGTAAGGCTGTATTGACCTGTGAATGGGAGTTGATGGAATGACGTGACTTCCCAGGCAGGTAAGGATTAGGCAAAGCTGTCTGATGACTTGCACTCAAGTGACACACAATGAAGTTGTCACCTCCTGCCCTCCAGTCAGAGTTAAAAAGGAAAATCTAATAAGCACAAAGGATCCATCAACAAGAAATAAGTCATCTATAAACCAGCTGCCTCTAGGATGGGGTTTTACAGTGTCTAACTGCCTTGTAACGCAATGAATTCTGCAAGAAAGGTATGCGGAAGCTGCCTAGCTCCTTGATGGCGACAGAAAGCTAGTTGCAGGTGACTTGCCAGCCCCCAGCCTTGTGAACTGGTATAGGGGTCTCATGGATCTCTTACCAGTTCACAAGGGGTTAAATGTAAAAATAAACACACAGACACATAAGAAAAAAAATGACATTTATTTATTTTTTTTCTACTCACCTCCGATGTCCCTATCCTGTCCCACGACGCTCTGATGACAGCTGCTGGAGATCAATGGAGGAGAGCTGGTAACCAGCCCTCCTCCTCCGATCTCCAAAAGCAACTGAGCTTCGGGTCCCGGCTGCCGGATGACAGGTGCTGAGTCACAGATGAAGTCACCCTCTGGGCGAGGCTAGCAGTCCCGACCTAGGAAGTGGGGGGAGAGGGTGATTTCTCACCCTCTCCTCACCACGGAAGAGCCCGGGGGGGGGGGGGTGATCGGAGACCTGGCAGGAGGCAGCACGGGCGCAGGTGAGTAAATGTCATTTTTCTTTTTTTCTTTTTTTTTACAGTTTGTGGCAGCGGCTGAAGTGGGGGGGCGCCCTCCTGAAGAAAGTAGAGCCCCGGGGGGGGGGGGGGGATCGGATTCCCCCCTGGGTGAAGAGAAGACCCGGCCCGATCCAACGAGGGGTCAGAAGAGTTTTTTACTTTTATATTTTTTTTTTTACCGCGGGGGTTTAAAGTGAGCAACATGAGTCTGACGTAGCTGGCACTTAAGTGGAGTAGAGGCTACTACGTAAGACTCACGTGGCTGGCATTAGAAGGGTTAAGGCCTGGGTAGGTTTTGTAAAAAAAAAAAAAAAAACTGTCTGCAATAGATTTTTGCCCTTCTCTGTACTGGACTTCTAAGGAAGAGCCCTGTCTATATTGTAAGACCTAAAGATGACCACCTAGGAACTGAAGCACAATTTTTATTACCAAGAAATCTGTTGGAGATACTGTGCAACAGCTTACAGCTTGTTTCTGTATGTGATCTACATCTATATCGCTAGATTAATGCAGTTTACTTTTATGACAATAGATGGCGCTGTTACATATATCTATGTGTAGTCTCTGTTGTGCATCATCCACTGCATGTTGTGTTTCCTATACATTGAGGTGCACTCTATGACTTACTTTTCCTGTCTCTTATTCACCATGTAAGGTGACTTTCTCTTACTGCACTTACATTCCACTAAAGTAAGTTCCTGTTACACCAAAAATGTCTTTCTGGATTTAACTCCACTACACTCAGCACTCACACTCTGCAACAGGTTATGGGCCCAGTGACCGAATGCGGCCCAGGCGGAGCAAAGCCTCGGTAGGGAGACAGCACAGCTGACACGGAGATCGACATAGGGAAGCTTCCATAGAGACCCTCTTGTATACAAGTAAGACTGTTCTTTTATATAGAGAAGGGAGACTGGCCAGCAGTTCAGTGCTTAAACTCTCAGTGGCCAAGCTGAACAATAACAACTCAGCTATGGAAGTTTAAGTGAAAGTAAAAATGCTATTATCCAGAGATGACTTGTGGGAGGTTATCACTACAGAGAGGTCACAGGACAATAATCAGGACTGGGACAGGAAAAAACAGGCATGGGCCACCATAAGCTTACTAGTAAAATCTGATTAGCTTATTCACATAGTGAGAATACAGCGAAAGGCATGTAGGATGTACTGAAGACTGCATGAAAGATCTAGTTTAAAAAGCAAGTTGTTTCTGCTGAGGAAACTTTGCAAAAAGAGGCTTAGCAGGGAGAAGGACATACAGGAGCATATAAATGCCATGCTGGAAATGATCGCACAGCTCAGATCAGTTGGTGAGAATATAACCATGCAGCTTACCTAATACATAAACTGCACTGATCAATGCACTGAAGATAAGGCCTGAAACAGATCTGACACTAGCATTTGTAAAGATTTCACTTATAGATGAGCATCAGCAAAGAAAGAAGCTTGTGCATGACTCCACAGAAACCAACACTTAAAGCTACAGACACAAGGTTACACAGTAAGGAAAACGGGGTGCGCTTTAGATGCCACAAACAGGGACACATAAAGAGAGACTGTACTATATGGAAAGCTGAGCAAACGAGACAGCATCCCTCTTATATGAAACAGAAGGTCAAAGCCACAATTTCTGATGTAAAGGAATCTGGAATGTGACATTTAAAGTGACAGGCAACCATACATTTCAGGGCTGGTGCATTGTCTTAGGGGCAACCAGTCACATGACAAGCTTTTTCACAGAAATTGATCTAAATCTCAAAGAGACCTTGCAGATGGAAGTAAAATACATGCAGAGGGATATGGGCATGGAACCCTTGTATGTCCCAATAATGTGGGACACAATTTAGCCATACCATGTAAAAGATATACTTTATGGTTTAGCCCAGAGCTACCAGTCGCATAGCCCATGGGCTGCAGGCTCATCTGCTCCCCCGGGCTTTGGGGAGGCAGGTAAAGGATCTGGGGTTTAAAGGCAAGTCACCCATTTGCTGAAGGTGTCTTGGAAGCCCTTTGTGCCTTTTGAACTGGTACAGGGGTCTCATGGACCAGTTCACAAAGAGTTAAATGTAAAAAAGACACATACTTACACACCTATACTTACCTCTATTCCCACGCTGGTCTCCATTGAGATCCAAAGGGTGTCCCACACCACCGCCACTTGCTGTCTCTTACAACCGAAAAGATCGGCGGATGCCGGACAAACATCCAATCTCTCCAGCTCTCAGCTTGCTCCTTGCCACAGGGAGAGGCAATTTATACTGGGAGGGAGCCGTGACATCACTGCTCCCTCCCAGTATAAATTGACCCTCCCGGTGGCGAGGAGCAGAATGCTGGGAGGCCACATTAATGCTGCAGAGACTGGCGTGGGACAGCAGAGAGCGGCTGTGGGACAGATAGGGCAGCGATAGGTCAGGTGGGTCAGCCCTGGGAGTTCAATTAAACAAATTCCCAGGAGATTCGGGACGGCAGCGAGTCTTTCCTATAAGTTTGATCCGTACTCCAGTTCGAAACGTTTGGTTATCTCTATTCATCACTCTTAACCCAGGTTAGATTCCTGGCCAGAAAAAACAACTGTTTAAAATCTTTTGGTGGTCTAGTTGTTAGAATTTGGTGTGCTCACTGCCATGGTCCAAGTTTAATCCCCTGTTAAGGAAGGTCTCTTTCTCACATTTCTCTGGGGGCCTAGTGGTTATGAACTGGCACGTTCACTGCCGTGGGTCAGGTTGGATTCCTGGTCATGGAAAGCCTCTGCTATTTATACCACCGTGCACATCTTCCACTTTTTTAATTAGCAGTGACTCCCCAGACTTTTACTTTACTTTCAGTGCAATATACAGGTGCAATATAGAGGAGCTTGGTTTTCACCATCTTCATCACCTCTGTTTTGAGAGGTTTACCTCTGAGTTTTACTATAGAGGGGCACACTTACAGATTTCGACTATTGGGATCCCTGGTGGTGAGAACTGTTGGAATATCCTGATCTGGTACAACTTTATTTGTGACTTTTTTCTTTTAGCTTTGTGAGTGCAATTCTTTATCTTATTAAATTATTTGGGAGTTTTTAAAGGTTTTGCACTAGATGTGTTTTTATTTTTTATATGATTGTGGTTATTGGATGGCTATGTATGGAGAGTTAGTCAGTGTGGTGTGAGACCTGACAACCCCTAAATTTAATCATCTTTTGACATCACCAATTTTGGCTATTGGAACAAGTATCTGGGAACCATTGCTACGTTGCTGCCTACTTGTGCCATTCATTTGGTAAGAGTTTACATGTGATTGGTGGTGGATCTCAAGGACTTTGGAGAAGCATGCGTTTTGGGATCATTGTTCACGGAAAGTATCTTCTATTGTGATCAGCTCTGTTATTTGATTTTGAATATAGTGGCATTGCTTGTTTTAGGTGCTTCCAGAATCCAGGACACAACAACAATGTTCTGATTCAGCAATGTGGTTTGAGTCAAAAGTCTGTTGTAGATTGGTTATAGGATGTGATAAAACAGTATCTACAAACACTCAGGATCCCCTGCAGCTTTTATTATCAACAAACAGAGCAGTGTCTATATTTGCTTCTTGCAGAGTCTTCTGTCTCCTAGAAGCACTAATGTAGGGCAGTTGGTCATCCCACCTTAGAAGCTAAACATGACAAGTTGACTTTTTGTACCTGATTTGCAAGTCAGGATTTTTTTTCCTTAGAAAGAAGGGCGCCGGCCCTTTAAGGCCGTCAGCCCCATGACTGGCCTGCGCTTCCTGTTGAAAGCTGACCAGCCATGGGATTGGGGGAGGAGATTGGGGGAAGTGACCTCAGGGGAGGGGGAGGGGGGGAGTATATAGGGGCAGGTCCCTTTGGCCCCTGATCTCTTCGCTGGAACGTGCGGTCAGTACTGACGCCCGTCCAGACCCCTAGCATGGAAGCCCTAATGTCGTTACTGTGCCGGGAGGTGGAGCGGCGAGGACTGGGTAAGGAGTTTGCTGTCTCCGGCCCCCGCCTCGCCGCCCCCTCCTCCCAGGTGGTCCCGACGGGTGAGGCGGGCAGGGAGATGGTTGGAGATTGCAGACCGGCGGGGGTGCAGACAGGGGCAGCGCCGGTGGATAAGGGACCTGGTCCAGAGGTTGAAAAATGGGGGGCATCAGTTTCGGATCAGGCAAAGGGGCACTCATACATCTGCTTCGAGGGCCCGTTGGGGGGCCACCTGAAGCCGGAGGTTAAGGAGAGGATTTGGAGGCGGGAGTACGTAGATATTTTTACACTGCTCCCTCTTGAACGTTTCGGAGCTGATGGATGGGGGAGGGGAAGGGAGCACTTTAAAGAAGAGGATGAGGACAGAAGGGCTTTTAGGTTGATCCCGAGGACGTTCGGGAACTGGCTACAGGCTTTTGCGATCTTGGCGAGTGTAGTGGCAGAAAGGAACCCGGAGAATTGCTCTCCGCTGTTCTGTTACCTAGACAACATATGGGAAGCACACCGAGTTTATGGGGGGATGGCATGGCTGAGGTATGACGAGCAATTCCGGCAGAAGATGTCGGTGTGTGCCGAGTTGGGTTGGGACCATAGGGACATTGGGCTGTGGTTGCGGGTTATGAACTCCCGGGGGGGGTGTATGCTGTTGCGGCCAGCTCATCGCCCTTTCAGGGGGGCGCCACCTCGTCCACTCCAGGGGTGGCGGAGGCAACAAGAAAAGGAGTGTGCTGGGCGTTTAATGATTCCCAGTGTAAATTCGGTACAGGATGTAAATTTCGGCACGAAAGTTGCTGGCAGAGGGTTTTAGGGAGGGTTTTAGGATCCCATGTCAGGCACCCCCCGGGGAAAGGGGGGATGTAAGAAATTTGAAGTCAGCCAGGCTACACCCGGATGTGGTGAGGCAGAAGCTGGAAAAGGAAGTATTATTGGGGCGGATGTCGGGACCATTTACCGATCCGCCGGTGGAGGGATTGGTGGTGTCCCCATTGGACGTAGTGCCAAAAAAGGAAAAGGGGAAGTTTCGCCTGATTCACCACTTATCCTTTCCAAAAGGGGGATCGGTCAACGATGGCATTGACCGGGAGTTGTCGTCGGTGGCGTACACGTCCTTCGACTTTGCATTGGCAATGGTGCGGGAAGCGGGCCCGAGGGTGCTCATGGCCAAAACAGATATTGAAGCGGCGTTTAGGCTGTTGCCAGTGCACCCGGAGAGTGTGTATTTATTAAAGTGTTTATTTGAGGGGGGGTATTACGTGGATCGCTGTCTCCCGATGGAATGTTCAATCTCATGTTCATAGGCATTCAGCTCCTTTTTGGAGTGGGTGGTGAAGGAGAAGGTCGGGGGGGCGTCCATAACGCATTACTTGGACGATTTTCTTTGTGTGGGGCCGGCGGAATCAAAGGAGTGCGAGCTCATCTCGGCAAGCATGCTGGAGGTGTTTCGGGGTTTCGGAGTGCCGGTGGCGCACGAAAAAACTGAAGGCCCGGCGTCATCCATCAAGTTTCTCGGGATCGAGATCGACACGGTGGAAGGGGTTTGCAGGTTGCCGGCGGATAAGGTGCGAGATTTGGAAACAGGGCTGGAAGGGATCCTTGGGCTTAGGAAGATTCGGCTGAAGCAGCTACAGTCAGTACTGGGTAAGCTGAATTTCGCTTGCAGGGTTTTCGCAATGGGACGGGTTTTTATGCGCCGGTTGTCGTTGGCGACAGTTGGGATCAGGGAACCGCATCACTTTATTCGGCTAACGGCGGAGCTGAAGGAGGACGTGAAGATGTGGGTTTCCTTCCTGAAATCGTTCAACGGGCTGGGGTACTGGTTGGATCCCATGAGATCGAACGAGGAGGTGGAGCTATTTACGGATGCAGCAGGTTCGGCCAGTTTTGGGGCCTATTTGAAGGGGAGGTGGTGTGCTGGATCATGGCCAAGGAGGTGGGCGGAGTCAGAGCTAATCAGGAACCTGGCATTTCTGGAGTTGTTCCCGTTGGTGGTGGCAATGGTCTTGTGGGGGAGTCTTTAAGGAACAAGGCGGTGTGTTTCCGCTCAGACAACACAGCGGTAGTGGCGGCGGTTAATGCTCAAACGTCATCGCCTCCCCCCCCCCAGTTGTCGTATTGTTGCGCCAGCTGGTACTGGCATGCCTGCGGTGTAACATAGGGTTCAGGGCAGTTCATGTGCCGGGGGTTGAGAACGGGGTGGCTGATGCTCTCTCTCGCTTTCAGTGGGATCGGTTTCGGAGCTTGGCGTCCAAGGCGAACGCGGTCGGCGAAGTGTGCCCGGAGTGGTTGAGGGAGATCGTTTGAGCCGGTGGTTCGAGCTAATTCAGAGGTCGGTTGCGCCTTCTACGTGGGGGGGCTACTCGAAGGTGTGGAGGTGCTGGTTCGAGCTGGAAAGGGAGTTTGGTGTTCCGCTCGCGGAAGGAGAGAGGCAGGACCTTTTTATCTGGTATGTGGGGGAGCTATTAGCAGGGGGGGAGTCCCCGTCTTTAATTGACAAAAACTGGCGGCCCTTGCTTTTTTGTGTAAGTTGGCGGGATGGAAAGATTTCACAAAAATGTTTTGGGTAAGGCAGGCTCTGAAGGGGTGGCGCAGGGAGCATAAGACAGTGGATACGAGGCGTCCGGTCTCCTGGGAGATTTTACAAGGGGTCATGGGTTGGCTTACTCAGGTTTGTTCGTCGGAATTTGAGGTACGGCTTTTCCAAGCAGCATTTTCGGTGGCGGGAAGTGTCGGTACCGTTATTAATGTTATTTTCTTTTAGACTCGGTGTGCACAGTGTTGGTGGTCAACCATTCATTTGTTTTTTAGGCGGCGCAGAGAGCAGCGTTGAGAAGGAGGGCGAACAGCTCGGCATTTCGGGGGATCGAACGAAGCTGGTGTGGGCCGGCGTCAGGGGGTTGAAGTGGCAGGATTTGAGAGAGCACGTCTTGAAGTTGGCGATGAAGTGGGGTCCTCCAGGGGTGTTGGTGTGTCACGCGGGGGGGGGACGATTTGGGCCAAGTGCCGATGAGGCAGCTGATCAAATCAATCACCAGGGACCTCTTGTTTTTTCTAGGAGAATTTCCCGGGGTGGTTTTGATTTGGTCCGAGATAGTTCCCCGGTACGAGTGGAGGCACGCGAGGGATCCAAGGGCTATCGACTGGGTACGTATCAAGGTGAATAGGGCGATTGCCCGGTTCGTTAGATTGAATGGAGGGCTGGGTGCACGCCACATGGAGGTGGAAGGAATTAGGGGTTTCTACAGGGGCGATGGGGTACATCTAAACGGGTTGGGGATAGATCTATTTAATCTCCTCCTTAAGGAGCAAAATGAATTGGCAGTGGAGAGGTGGTGGGCTGGGCGGCGCTAAGGTTTCAGCGCCATCCAGCTTTGGCGGTCTCCTCTGCTCGGTTCGGGTCTGAGATGGCACGGAAAGTGGGGGTAGGTTACAAGGAAGCGGCTGTTTCGGCGGAAACGGGCCAGGAGGATAGGTGACTGAGTTTAAGGGGAGGGACAAAGGGAAGGGGTTAAGGTGGATCTTGGCAGGTAGCCCCGTTGAGCTACCAGGCCTAGGAGGGATACGACCGGGCTCACGAATCGGCTTCGGTTTCAGATTCCGGAAGGTTGCTGAGCCTTCGGGCCGCCTCCCCTCCCCTTCTGTTGGTAGTTAGGGTATGGTGGAATCTCAGAACTGGATCGGGGAGATCGGGAGTGCATTGTTAATTGTTATTTGTTATTGTTTTATGTTGAGGCTGTGGCCAATTAAAATTCCATCAATTCCGAAGAAGTGGCTGTTGGCTCCTTTATTTTGGGAGTGTGGGTGGGTTGGTGTTAGCTGAAGGCGTATGGAACGCTAGCATAGTCATGTAGATCTGTCTGAAGTCCAGAAGGTGGCAGCTTTATCATTTGTGATACTTGATCTGGTATGCCAGCACAAAGGACCAGGCACCTGTGCACATTGCTTTGCTGTAAAGAAGTTACTCACACGTCATTCCACTCACCTCTCATTTACAGGTCAGTGATCCTCTTAATCACCATTTATTTTACTCTCCATTAACACTTTTTTCCAGGTTACACAGCAACACTCAGCTACAAGCTGCCCACACTCCATCCTATCACATTTCACATGTAAACTCAGTTACCTTTTTATATCCTTTCAGTATCTTTTAATTTTTTGTTTGCTATGATGAGTCTAATTTTAATACTTATTGGCATTTATTGACCCACAAGGCTGTCCTCTCCAGCATCCCCTGTGTATCCTGATTTGGGATACTTATCTACTTGAATACCCATAGGATGCTCAAAATCTTGAAAATATTTAAAGTCTTTAATCTTGAAAGTTGAACAACAAAGCTCAATGGGTTGGCATACATGTGTCATTTGTGGCACTACATATGCACCCCTAAATGGCAGATATTTAGGATTGGTATGTTTCAAAGCATTACTGTTGCAAACCAGCAGTGTTAAGAGACAAGGGAGGTAACAGGAGTATACTTTTGATTGCCAACAGATGTCCTTTAAAGAGGACCTTAACCCTTTGACTGCCAGCCTACCTAGAGGTTTTTGTCGCCCTTTGTTGCCAGGCTATTTCTAAGCGTTTAGCATTATATATGTTTAACTGTGATTTTTGCAGGGGTTTCCAGGAAAATTTAGAAGTTTAGGCACGACATGAAAATGTCTTGTTTGTAATTTTTTTTTCATGCATTCCCAATATTTTTATGTGAAATATGTGGAAAAAATGTGGAAAAATTAAAAAAAATATGTTTAATAAATGTTGTTTTTTTTATAATGAAAAAATGTAAGTTTTCAAGAAAATCATATTCTTTGTAAAAGACCCATTCCTCCTGATACCACATATGTAACGGTACATACCCAATCCCGCCCAGGAGACACCCCAAACTGAAAAGAGTGCTTTACGAGATTTTCAAATAAAATACAACTACTATGCGCACTATTAAGGGTTAAACATTTCTTTTTTTTTAATGGCATGGGGTTACCCTTCCACAGAGAAACCAGCCCAGGCGCCAGATATTGGGGCCGGCTGACCAGGGTGCAGAGGCCAAGCAAATGGTCCCTGGCCTTGAAGGCTACCAGCCCACATAACCCACATGGGCACTGGGTTCTTCTGCACCCCCTTGTTATTTGGGGATGCAGGTAATGGGACTCCTTACCAATTGACAAAGGGTTAAGTGTAAAAAATACACACACCAGGCATGTAGAATCTAGAGGCTTGGTGCTTAAAGCAGAAGTTAAGTCAAAAGGTGACCCCGCCATCCTGCACTGAGAATCCGGAGTGCCGGGAGAGCGACACTGACCCCTGGATAAGGTAAGGGGTCTTTTACTTTCTACCCTCCTGTCCCGTCTCAGCACTAGTGTAGGGTGGCGGGGGGGGCGTCACCTTTTAACTTAAACCGGACCAACAGCCTGGCACAGTTGGAAAAGAAAGGTAGCGGCCATTTTGGAGCTTCCGCTCCCAACTCACATAACTCAAATGCACAGTAACAGGAATCCCAGTATGACTTCCTGTTTGCAGGTGGCCTGCAAGCCCATGAGTGGCCATCTTGTTGTCAAAATTTACCCAAGCAGGCGTTAGAAAAAGATAAATGTATTTTTATGTGCAGCAATCTAAATTGCCCTGGGGAAGGATACATATGAGCATGTTTATGGGTTGGTTTGATTTTATTCATTTTTGACTGTTGGTCTGGTTTAACTTCCTCTTTAACGGTCGGAGAAGAAAGCCCAGAGATTCTACATGCATGATGTTTAAAGGGGTTAAAGGAACTGTATCGCGAAATTGCCTAATATTAAAAGTCCATATAAACATGCTAGAAAAAAAAATCCTCAATCTTGTGCTTTTCTATTACTGGTATATAGGCAAACTTAGCTGTGACAGGTGTTTATTAAATGACAGGCACCAAATGGGATAATAGGTGAGGGCTTGTGATGTATGTGTCTTAATACACCGCAACTGTAATTAAAAGCTTTGAGTCTGGCTGCTCAGCCCTGTCACTTTCTGCTGACTCGCTTTCTTCAAATCTGAAGTGGAAAATAAAGGGTAGTTGCTAGGGCAGCTCCCTGCCCTGGGCACGTGTGTGCACTCACTAGTGTGCACTAGCCCACAATGCAGAGCAACAGGAAGCCCAGCACCACAACCTCTTAGCAGACATCCTGCAGCTCCATGAGGCACCATTTTAGATCAGATTCACATTTTAGTTGTGACACTCTGCTGATACCTGGAGCTAGTAATGAATCAGCCTCCACGTTATCATAGCGCGGTCTCTGCAATATATTGAATGAAAAAATATAATTCACCATTGGACTGCCACTGTGGTGTTAGCTTTCTCAAGCTCCTTCCTGGACCTCTCGGCAGGGAAACCCCAGGTTCTTTCACTCCCATGCAGGCCATCCTTTTCTGTCCTCCTTACCCTTGTTGGTGCAGTTACTAGTATCCCTATTAGCTGTCTGACCTCCCTTTTTATCCCACTTCTCCCATAGAAAACTTTGTTGCTAAATATGAACATTTGAGCAGAAAGCACCTTTCTTTAATTTTTTAATGGTGAAACACATCAAAATACAGAATTTACATAAAAAGTTATTTGCCCGAGATAATAGACAATAGAAAATAATAAAATTCTGACCCAAAACTAAATCAGCCAGTGCAAATGCAAATGTTGTAATTGGAGATACAGTATATAGTGTCAAGCTCTGTAGAAAAACAGATTACAGTATGTGTAGAGGAGTGTTAGTCAGTTATCCCGTGTCGTGCCATCGATGTAAGCAGGAAATCCAAGGTTAAGTTAATTATTGGCTAACTCAATAAGATTGAAAATGCAAGCTTTCGAAGCAATTCAAGCTTCTTCCTCAGGCATAATACAGGTCTGTAACTTAGACACACATTTATACATAAACTACAAAGGAGTGACAATTGTTTTTACACTGACACACATGAAAAATAGCAAAGTCAGAAAATTGTACGCTGCAAGATAAGAATCAGGGGGATGATAACAATTAATGGTGGGCTGATAAGAATGAGAGAGGGAGAGAGAGTGTGTGAAATTTTTATTGCTCTCACACCAGGCCAGACAGTCTGTTTATTTTCAGACATTTAATACCATTTAATTTCAGTATGTGTAGACGCAGCACAATCTCTTTCCTGGCCACTAGGTGGAGTCAGGTGAATGCAGGAAGGAACAGCAATGCAAAGGTAAATTAGATGTACTGCACATTTGTACCACTGAACACAATGCATAAGAAATTGGTTATAGCTAGAGATGAGTGAATCGATTCTGACGAACCTGAATTCGTTACGAATTTCATGAAATATTCGATTTGTTACGATTCCGAATATCGCCGTGATTCGATCGCTCGAATCGCTTCCTTAAAACTCCATTTACTACTATACAGCCCATCTAAAATGGTGGATCCACATGTCAGGACATGTCCCATGGGGCAAGGAATGCTGGGTAGGTGTCACATGCTACCTATCAGCAGACAGGCTGACTGATGATGTCACAGCCCAATATAAACGGCGGCCATCTTGCGAAAGATCCTTCTGACACTGTATTGCGGCCAGAACAGATCAGCCAGAGATAGAACGAGAGACAGACAGACAGACGGACAGACAGATAGGTAGATAGACACAGCAAGGGAGAGATAGATAGATAGATAGATAGATAGATAGATAGATAGATAGAACAAAGAACAGAAGAAGCAGAGCGAGGGGCAGATAGAGAAGGAGAGAGCCTGTGACAGTGACAGATAAAGACAGGGACAGTTAAAAGTGTTTGCATTAGCTTCCAAGCCTATTTAGTGTTAATAACACACCTGCCTATTTAGCTTTTCCTTTACCTGGTGTCATTCTTTAAAAAGCGTGCTAGCATTAATATTTCAAGACTACCTGTCTAATAACTGCTTGCATTTTATAATCAACGTCACTTTTCCACAATCAAAGGAGACCACCTCTGTATGCGAGCAGGGGGCATCCCAAACACTAGCATTAATATTTCAAGACTACCTGTCTAATAACTGCTTGCATTTTATAATCAACATCACTTTTCCATAATCAAAGGAGGCCACCTCTGTATGTGAGCAGGGGGCATCCCAAACTCTAGCATAAATGTTTCGAGACTACCTGTGTACTAACTGGTTGCATTTTATAATCAACGTCACTTTTCCACAATCAAAGGAGGCCACCTCTGTATGTGAGCAGGGGGCATCCCAAACACTAGCATAAATATTTCGAGACTACCTGTGTACTAACTGGTTGCATTTTATAATCAACGGCACTTTTCCACAATCAAAGGAGGCCACCTCTGTATGTGAGCAGGGGGCATCCCAAACACTAGCATAAATATTTCGAGACTACCTGTCTAATAACTGCTTGCATTTTATAATCAACGTCACTTTTCCACAATCAAAGGAGCCCACCTCTGTATGTGAGAAGGGGGCATCCCAAACACTAGCATAAATATTTCAAGACTACCTGTGTACTAACTGGTTGCATTTTGTAAGCAAAGTCACTTTTCCACAATCAAAGGAGGCCACCTCTGTATGTGAGGAGGGGCATCCAGAACACTAGCATTAATATTTCAAGACTACCTGTCTAATAACTGGTTGCATTTTGTAAGCAAAGTCACTTTTCCACAATCAAAGGAGGCCACCTCTGTATGTGAGCAGGGGGCATCATAAACACTCGCATTAATATTTCAAGACTACCTGTGTACTAACTGGTTGCATTTTGTAATCAAAGTCACTTTTCCACAATCAAAGGAGGCCACCTCTGTATGTGAGCAGGGGGCATCCCAAACACTAGCATTCATATTTCAAGACTACCTGTGTACTAACAGCTCACATTTTGTAAGCAAAGTCACTTTTCCACAATCAAAGTAGGCCACCTCTGTATGTGAGCAGGGGGCATCCCAAACACCAGCATTCATATTTCAAGACTACCTGTGTACTAACTGCTTGCATTTTATAAGCAAAGTCACTTTTCCACAATCAAAGGGGGCCACCTCTGTATGTGAGCAGGGGGCATCCCAAACACTAGCATGTGTCTTTTAAGAGTATCGGCCTACTAACCTTTTGCCTTTTGTATAAAACATTCTGTTTTTCAAGTTTAAAGCAAGTTATTACAAAATGGTTGTAGCACTCTGATATCTTATCAAACAAGGTCTATTGATAATAGAAAACAAGTAGATGGGTTCTAAATACCCCTGGTACCCCTGCCTATGGGTACCTGTAACAATCATAAAAACAATAGAATGGGGCAAATGAACACCAAAAGAAGTATATGCCGTCAAAAATATTTTTTAATGCTCAAGAAGGTGAATAGGTGAAACAGTGCATGATATATACAGTGTATACAGTTCTATGGCACAGCAAAAGTAGCATATCATGAAGCAAGAGAGTATAGCATTAAAGGTAAAACAGGGTTCAGCACTCCAAAGTAGTATGAGACATATTCAGAGATATTATACAAAAGAATTTTCCAAGAACATAGATTAAGGATGGCAGGACCCTATTTATCATCAGGTTGAACTAGCATAACACTTACAGCAGAGAGCTGACAGGCTGACCGCAGGACAGAACCTCAATTTTTCGATCTATGGAGATCTTTGTCAAGAGGAAGTGGTATCCCTAGGCAGGAACAAACATCTTAAGTAGTGTGAAGGTGAGGGTCTCCAACAATCAAAAAATGGCGCCACGGGCGGCGCGCGCGCGGGCGCCGAGTCGTGACGTCATGCGCGACGGCAGTGCGGTGTCCCGGTCACTCCCATTGGTTGACAATACTGTCAATCACAGAATGGGACATGACGCGCGGGGCGGGCACGGAGTCACGTGGGACGGGGGCGGGATTTAACTGCTCATAGGGGCTACACAAAGATGGCTGCCATACAGAGCAAAAAAAGGTATACATAGTACAACAGGAAAAAAAGAAAACGTGCACAAGGCACAGTAGTGCGGCGGTTGGCGAGCAAAATAGGACAGACCGCAGATCGCGGTGTTTTTTAATGAAAACTCGTTAGTATGAATGCACTTGACTGAGCGCTAGAGGCCGTGCAGTCCCGTAGTTGCTGTCCCCGGAGGCAACATATAGTGAGTTGTAGAGCTGGAGACCATAATAAGAAGAATGCTTGAAAGGATGCACTATGCATGAGTTAATGTTTAAGAAGAAATAAAAATAGAACCATTAGTGCATGAAGTGGATTAAAATAAATATTGTTAAAAAGGGATACTACTAGGTCATTTCTTTGCAAAGAAGGCAGTACCAGCCCTGCACAAATTTGTTGAGCAGAAGGTGGGCCAGTCCTTGAGCCTGTCGGTGTGCACCAAAGTGCACGGCAGCGCCGACATCTAGAGCTGTAACTATGGTCAGGGACAATACATGTCCTTTATGGCCCACTGGGTGAATGTGGTTCCTGCATAGTAACTTGGACAGGTCACACGCTTCGGCCTCCACGCTCCCAAGCCGTTTTGCTTGTCACATTGTGCGACTCTGCCTCCTCATCCTCCGCCGTCTCCTCAGCCTCCACTGTACGGTCAATTCTCAATGCCCCTTCAGCCTACCATGTGTGCAGGGCACGGCGGTATCACGTTGTGTTTCACATGGTTTGCCTTGGCAAACAGAATCACACAGGGGAGGAGCTCCTGAAATTCATTCATCAAGAAATCAAAACATGGCTTACTCCACGAAAATTGGAAATGGGTACCATGGTGACTGACAATGGGAGTAACATCTTGTCTGCGCTGCGACAAGGAAGCCCGAGCCATGCGCCCTGTATGGCACTCGTGTTCAACCTAGTTGTTAAGCGTTTTCTGAAGTCTTCGCCCCATCTGCAAGACATCCTGACAATGGGAAGGAAACTTTGTATGCACTTCAGCCACTCCTACACCGCCAAGCACACCCTGCTTGAGCTACAGCATCAGAACGGTATCCCCCAACATAGTCTGATTTGCGATGTTCCCACCGGTTGGAATTCCACCCTACATATGTTAGATCGACTATACGAACAGAGAAAAGCCATCACTGATTTCTTGATGATCCAAGCAGATAGGGGGACTCCCCTGTGTAACTTTAATGTGAACCAGTGGCAGCTCATACGTGACACCTGCCGTTTGCTCAGCCCTTTGAGGAAGCCACTTTATTTGTCAGTCGCCAGGATTACGGCATGAACGACGTGATTCCGCTGCTTCATGTAATACAACACATGTTGGAAACCATGGCTGGTCAGGGCATTGGAGACATGACGCATACATTTCATGGCCACATAAACCCTGTGGGAGCTGAGGAGGAGGAGGAGCAGCACAGTGAAGCGCAGTTTAGTTTTGGCGAAATGGGTTTATCTAGTCATCTGACAGGAGAGGAGGAGCAGGAGCAGCCAGTGGAGCTAGAGGGTTGTGAGGAAGGCGAGACAGAGGACCCAGACACACTGTGGTAGTATGCAGTGGAGATGGAGACAGGTACTTCCTCCGAGTCACTTGCACAAATGGCACGATGCATGCTCACGTGCTTGCGTAGTGACCGCAGAATTGTCTCCATTTTTCTGCGTGATGACTACTGGCTCCTCACCTTATTGGACCCTTGTTTCCGGCACAAAATGGGGGCATTTTTTACACCCGCTGAGAGGGAGGACAAACTGACCTACTACATAGACATACTACGTAGTCAGTTGGCCGATGCCTATCTGCGCCATGGTCCATACTCTCGCAGGTCTAGCTCGGGGGGCTCACATCCCACTGCCATGGCTCCCGGAGGGGGTGGCAGGAGCAGCAGCAGCAGCTACATCAGCAGCAGCCTCAGTCTTCAGTCGCTAATGAGTAGCTTTCTGCACCCGCATAGTGAGGCTACTCATGAGCAGCAGGAAGACCTGGAGCAGGGCTTAAACCAGCAGGTCGTGTCGTACCTTGAAATGACCATGCCAACGCACCTTGAGGATCCGCTGGACTTCTGGGCAGCCAAACTTGACTTGTGGCCGCAACTGGCAGAGTTTGCCCTGGGAAAGCTGTCCTGCCCGACCAGTAGTGTGCCATCTGTGGGGGCCATAGTAACGCCAAGAAGAACTTGTCTGAGGCTCATCTTTGTGAAGATAAATCAGGCATGGATCAGCCAGGATTTCCACCCACCAATAGCTGATGCATGGTAACTTCTTCTGCTGCTGCCATCTCCTGGGTGTGTCTTTCAGGCAATATATGAGCTCCTTCTGCTGCTGCCAACTCCTGGGTCTATCTTTCAGGCAATATATGAGCTCCCTATGCTGCTGCCAACTCCAATGTGTTTTTCAGGCGATATATGGGCTCCTTCTGCTGCTGCCAACTCATGGGTGTGTCTTTCAGGCAATATATAAGCTTCCTGTGCTGCTGCCAACTCCAATGTGTTTTTCAGGCAATATATGAGCTCCCTATGCTGCTGCCAACTCCTGGGTGTGTCTTTCAGGCAATATATGAGCTCCCTATGCTGCTGCCAACTCCTGGGTGTTTCTTTTAGGCAATATATGAGCTCCCTATGCTGCTGCCAACTTCAATGTGTTTTTCAGGCAATATATGCGCTCCCTATGCTGCTGCCAACTCCGGGGTGTGTTTTTCAAGCAATATATGAGCTCCTAATGCTGCTGCCAACTCCAATGTGTTTTTCAGGCAATATATGGGCTCCTAATGCTGCTGCTGCTTCTAACTCCTGGGTGGGTCTTTCAGGCAATATATGGGCTCATAATGCTGCTGCCAACTCCAATGTGTTTTTCAGGCAATATATGGGCTCCTAATGCTGCTGCCAACTTCTGGGTGTGTCTTTCAGGCACTATATGGGCTCCTAATGCTGCTGTCAACTCCTGGGTGTGTTTTTCAGGCAATATATGGGCTCCTAATGCTGCTGCCAACTCCAATGTGTTTTTCAGGCAATATATGAGCTCCCTATGCTGCTGCCAACTCCAATGTGTTTTTCAGGCAATATATGGGCTCCTAGTGCTGCTGGCAACTCCTGGGTGTGTCTCTCAGGCAATATATGGGCTCCTAATGCTGCTTCCAACTCCTCGGTGTGTCTTTCAGGCAATATATGAGCTCCTAATGCTGCTGCCAACTCCAATGTGTTTTTCAGGCAATATATGGGCTCCTAATGCTGCTGCCAACTCCTGGGTGTGTCTTTCAGGCAATATATGAGCTCCCTATGCTGCTGCCAACTCCATTGTGTTTTTCATGCAATAAATGGGCTCCCTATGCTGCTGCCAACTCCTGGGTGTGTTTTTCAGACAATATATGGGTTCCTTATGCTGCTGCCAACTCCAATGTGTTTTTCAGGCAATATATGGGCTCCTAATGTTGCTGCCAACTCCTGGGTGTGTCTTTCAGGCAATATATGAGCTCCCTATGCTGCGACCAACTCTAATGTGTTTTTCAGGCAATAAATGAGCTCCCTATGCTGCTGCCAACTCCAATGTGATTTTCGAGCAATATATGGGCTCCAAATGCTGCTGCTGCTGCCAACTCCTGGGTGTGTCTTTCAGGCAATATATGAGCTCCCTATGCTGCTGCCAACTCCAATGTGTCTTTCAGGCAATATATGAGCTCCCTATGCTGCTGCCAACTCCTGGGTGTGTTTTCCAGGCAATATATGAGCTCCCTATGCGGCTGCAAACTCCAATGTGTTTTTCAGGCAATATATGGGCTCCTAATGCTGCTGCTCCTGCCAACTGCTGGGTGTGTCTTTCAGGCAATATATGAGCTGCCTATGCTGCTGCCAACTCCAATGTGTTTTTCAGACAATATATGAGCTCCCTATGCTGCTGTCAACTCCTGGGCGTGTTTTTCAGGCAATATATGGGCATCTAATGCTGCTGCTGCCAACTCCTGGGTGTGTCTCTCGAATTTGACCCGACTTATTTGCGCTTCCCTCCATAAATTGTATAGTGAGCTGCGGCCATGGTTAGCCCGCACCACAAGGAAGGGGCAGGCAATTTCAGGTATGACCAAGATGCTTGGCTGCCTGCAGTTTTTGGCGAACGGCTCGTTCCAGAGGCTGGGTGCCCTCTCCGTGGGGATGTCCCTGCCTAAGCTGAGCCGTGCGCTATCCAAGTTTTTGGATGGCATGGCTACCATTAGTCGAAAATATATTTCCTTTCCAGACGACATGGTAGCCTGGAACACGCTTAAGTTGGGTTTTTTTAATATGGCTGACATGCCCATTTTTTTTGCCAAACTGTATTGTAACTATCTATTAATCCCTCCTTCTAAAGTGCGATTCCTTAGTGTGCTTGCCGGGTATCCAGGCTCATCCCATGATGCTTATATCTTGCGGAGCTCTGGATTATTCCGTCGGTTAGAGTCTGGAGAAATATCTGGTGGGTGTCTCCTTGGTAAGTTTCCTCAAATTCCATCATTCCCTTTTCACTGTATGCCTATGAATATAGTTGATGACCCATGTCTTAACCTATGGCTGTTTTTTTCCCCTTGATGACATGTTAAACAATAATGTTGGTTATAATGTGTAATTTATGTAAGTATTTTGTGATTCTTTCTGGGGATTCTGGCTATCCGCTTCTGCCCTGGCTCCTGACGCCCGTTCTTCGCCCGCAGAATGAGGCCCAGGAGTCGTACAATCGGGCCCACCGGAAGACCCGGGCTGTAGTGGAGAGGGCCTTTGGACTCCTGAAGACCAGATTTCGATGTTTGGACCATACAGGGGGGGCACTGCAATATGACCCCAACAAGGTCATCAACATCATACTTGCATGCTGCGTGCTTCATCATTTTGCCATCATGCAGCGTGTCCCCCGGTGTGTTGATCTGCCCCTCTCTCCACCCAGCCAGGAGGCAGACCTTTATGATGGCACCCCTATTGGCTCTGGCCAATCAGTGAGGGCACATTTGATTTCAGCCTATTTTTCGTAACATTTGTTTTGTTTGTTTGTTTATGTTGTTGTGTGTTTTGAGTATGATTTGCCTCTGTGAAGGCCTTTTTCTTTTTCCCCCAAAAAATAGTAATGAGTTAATTACTAAAAATTTGACACCTGATTTGTGCCTCATGCATTTTTTTTTCTCATGTTTGTCCTTAAAAACCTTCATTAATATCCAAACAACCCAAACATTAATGCATCAACTTAGGCAAGAACAGCTAAAGTCACATTCAATATATTTTATTGAAATATGTCAATTTTTAGTTGACGGGCACTCGCAGACGCAAAATGTACATACATTGTAAAACATAACTATAAATTGGGGCATACTCCTGGCCCCTAGCAATTGGCCATATCCAGGAGTTCGAAAGTAACTGACTCCAGGCCGAAGTTTCCCCGCCCACCAACATCAAGATCCATAGAGAGCAACAATTTCCAGGGGAATAGTCGGGCAGGAATACATAGGGCCACATACACACCCTTTCCTGCTCGGCCACATTTTCCACCGGCACAGGTGGAAACCAGCCATACCTATGCCACATCCACGCCTCTAAGTTCGGTGGCCACCCAGCCAATGACCCCCAGTCCTAATGCCAGTCCAGTCCAATCTTTGCCATGGGCAAATGTAGTTGTTTCCCAGCCAAGAATGTCCTCCAATATTGCCAACAAACAGGATGAGCCAGCCAGCATTTGATTAGGGCCAAGCCTGCAGCGTGGGATCTTGAGCGGCCGCTTCAGTGAGGCTTAAGCTCAGCCATTGGCTAGTGGGGTATGTGAGCACTCTTATTAAATCACTAATATTACTGAAAAATAGGTAACTTGGATGAATGGAGTCTGTGGATTTTTACCTGGTTATTATGATTCTGATCCGGGGCTGGTAAATTAAAAGGAAATAATGCACATATAATAAAATATAATATAAGGTTTATTTTGGTGAATTGCCTCAATGTTCATTATATATATATATATATATATATATATATATATATATATATATATGTATATGTGTGTGTGTGTGTGTGTGTGTGTATGTAGAGATATATGTATATGTGTATACACAGACTTAAGTAATGTTTGTTAGTTTATCTTAGTAATTACTTTAACTTCAACTATTTAACTGAAACCATATATTTGTACAACATGACTGCTTCTTTGTAATAGGAGGACAGTTGGAGGAGGAGAGATTTAGGTGGACCAGAGGAATAACATTTAAGAAGGAGAATGTGGGGGAAGGGGTCACTCTTCTCTTGGCGGGGGCTCTCCTTGCTTTGGGTCTCTGAACGGACAACATGTGAGACATGTAGGAGATTGTCACATAGGCAGTATGGTGGGGGTTGGGCAGAAGACAAAAGGCTAGTTAAATTAGCCTGAGGAAAGATTGCTGCATTTGTATGAACACTGCTTACATTTTTGCTTTGCAACTTCATATCATATTTACACCATTCATATTATATTTCTGTAATGTAATCAGCTCTATTTTATATTAAATCCATTTATTGATTTTTGGTTTCGGCCAATACTTGAAGTACTATAGCTGAGATCATTTTTGGATGGCCCAGTCCTTGTTAAAAAGTCAAACAAGGAAAAAGAACAATATCACAAATGGCGATATTTTACAACTCTAATGAGCTATATGGGTGAATTCAAAAACAAACCAGCAAAGCTATAAAAAACCCAATTTTGGTAGCGCTCACTAGACAGGTAAATAGAGTGGGGATGTAGAGGAAAGATGTGGAGCAGATCCAGGTCAAATAGGTCTTAATATTGATGTTCCCCATAATAAGCTTGTGGTGGGCCTTGGAGGTGTCCCAACACCTGGGCATGTGTGGCATTCATAATCTGCCACTGCTGCAGCATCTGTCTATTGCTTGTTCTAAATTCATCGAGCATGGCAGTGAAGTTTGTATTTAAAGTGGCCATTTGTTCTGCCATCTGTGTGGTTAAGTTGACCATTTGTTCAGACATTTGGCTGTTGCTCGTCCTAAATTCAGTCAGCATGTTGGTGAATGTATTATTGAAATTCTCGAATTGTGCAGTAATCTGCTCTGTTGTTCGTCGCTGTCATGGCACCATGCTGACTCCAGGATCGGCACACGCCTCCACTGGAAAACTGGTCGACGTTGTTGACTGCGTCTTCCCATTCCCCGGGTTTGAGCGCCTGCAGATGCTGGAGCTCTAGGGCGAGCAACAGTCCCAGATGTGCTCGAAACCTCTGCAGCAAAGCTACCACTGGGGACTGTAGGCTCAGTCTCAGCCTGCTGCCCACAATGGGCTGGCAGCATGCGTCCAGCTTTACTCTGCTGCAGAGGATTTGGTGCAGTGGCAGATTAAGTTCCAGGGGGGTAATTTCCGAAGGTATAATCCGGCTGGCATCCTCCTCCTCCTCCATCTCCTTGATTACATCCATCAGTGTGGGAGTCTGTTGGGACATGTGAAAAAAAGTGTTTCAGTTTTGGCCCTAAATATCTTTTTGATCCAAATGAGTCATGTGCATTCAAATGCATCAGCAGTTTTATCGAAGTCCACTTACCCTATATATCTGTTCCTGTGTCCTTGGCAGCAGGGAAGTAGATGGCGTGCTCAAACTGGAGAGGCTGGATGCTGGGCTGGGCACGTAAACACACAAACATCCATTGATGAGCTGGATTAGTACATATGCTTTAGAAAACACGTGGCCAAGCAGGAATGACAACTGCCCCAATGGTCCAAGTTGACCTTCACAATGAATGTGAGTAATCAGTACATACAGATTGATCACCTTAAATAATACAAACATGCATGTACTGCATGTTAGCAGGCTTTACAGATCCCAAATGGCGCACTAGGGGCCCACAGTCAGCTTGCAAATAGCATTTGGCTTCAGAGAATGCTGCTGTGCATTCTTCCTATGTTGACCTTTCCCTGACCCCAGCTCAAGTTTGTCTGACCAAAGCACAGCTACAACCCCAGTGGTAGAAAGACAAAGAAGTAAATGTTGTCTATTATTGACTATATTCACATCACATGCAGTGCTTTGGTAAGATAAATAGTTTCATAGTGAGCAGAAATGCTGTCAAAGGTCGTGTATGGCCTGCAAACCTTTCTAAGGACCATTAACTACTGCACCCTGGGAGAGTGTCCATCATGACAACAAACAGTCCATCTGCCTGTGAGCCTCATTTCACACGTTTACAATAGTTTACATTCAAAAAAACATTACTAACCTGCAGAGATGGTATGGATGTCTGTGTCCTGTCTGCCAGAGAGGCCCTCTAATGCGACGGGGTGTATTAATGCCAGGACCATTTCTTCAGCTCTGGTATATTGTAATTTGGTGGGGAAGCTTGTAAGTTTGTAAGCTGAAAAATAGAGGTTAACACATTTTGGGCATTGTGGTCACTACAACAAGCAGCAAAATGCACAACTCAAATATGTACCTTGATTGTGCCGTTTATTCTGCTTCCTCCGTGCTGCATACTTCAGGTCAGATATTTTTCTCTGCATCTGCTCCACATCTTTCCTCTCATCCCCCGCTGCATTGACCTGTCTGGTGAGCTCGTCCAAGATTTGGGTCTTTCTCATTTTGCTGGTTGCTTTTGAATGTCGCCCAAATAGCTCATCATAATGAAGTGTGAGGCCACCTGCCAATGCTAGGGTTTGTGCTTCCCCAAACCGGCCACTCAACTGGCCTCGCCGCAATGTTCGGCCTAATGGTTGGTCTTCTGGCTCATCTGTTTGGTGGCAATTCTGCTTCTTTGTGGCCTTGGAACTGGTGCTCCCTTTATCATGGGATGTGGTTGCGCGGGGAGCAGGAGAGGGTGTTCTTGTTGGGCTCGGGCTTCTGACCCTCTGCTTCTTAGTGCCCTTGGAACTGGTGCTCCATTTATCCATATATTATGTGGTAGGGCGGGGAGGAGCAGAGGGTGTTCTTGGTGGGCTCGGGTTTCTCACCCTCTGCTTCTTTGTGGCCTTGGACGTAGTCGTACCTTGCTGCTTGGATGTGGGTGCCTTCTTCTTTGAGGATCCTTCCTTGCTTGTGGTTGCTGTTTTGGATGTGCCTGGATTTGTGGGCAATGTCGCCTTGTGGTGGCCACTTTTGCTCGGCGTTTCACGCACCTTGCTAGTCACTTAGTGCAACCGAGTGCTTGGTCTGGAGGATGAAGTGTCTTCATGCCGCTGTGGCCTTTTGGTCTTGGCCTCCTTTGCTGCTGTTTGCTTTCAGCTCGCTTTTTTGGGTGCCATGCTGACAATCTCAAAGAGAATAAGCTGTGTGTCCATGACCCTTTAAATACTAATGACTGGGTATGACGCTTACGCGTTCGCATACGCGTGCGTCCGGCCGTTTGTCTGCCCGTGCGGAACCCGGAAACCGCTGGGGCATTACTTATTTGCTGCGGACAAGAAACAAGATGGCACGCACAATCTTCACCCGCCAACAACAAGAGCTGATTATGCTCATAAGTGTATTGTAAGGACGTTGATTTGCCATCTAAATGCATGGCTAGGCCTTAAAAGTAAAAGTGATTTAAACTCTGTGCAAAACAGAAGTTAGTGCGCACATGTGCGAACAAAATCACTAGCAGCTAGAAGGATAGGTTAAGGCTAGAAATGTGTTTGGGAATGTCATTTAGTCAACTGATCTAATTGTGACAGACATTTGTATGCAGTTTGATCTAACAACTATTTTGTTTTTTGTGTTTTTTAGACTATGCTTCAGCGCAGATACCTGCCCAACGCATTAGAGAAGAGGAATGTGGCCCTGGAGATCGTGGCCCGGATCCAACAGGAGACGGGCACCACCTTCACCCATATGCAGATCATGCAGCACTGGTCGGACCTTAAACGACTCCACATGCCCCGGGTGCGGCGATTTTTTGCTCTACATTTCCCAAGTAAGTACATAGCGATTGCATGCTAGATGTAACTAATACAGAAGGTAGGCCTTTATTTATACATGCTTTTCTTTTCTAGTGTTGGAAATGGACTATCGCATCAGACGCATCCGGAGGCGGGCAGTCCGGCCAGTGCGGCATTAATCTGTAGCAGGAAGTGAAGGTGGTGGATCTCCAGGGCCAAGTTCCTACCCCTCCTCTGTAGCTGCGTCATACCAGCCCCTGGACCTTTCTACAGAGGAGGGGCGTCACGGCGTGGGCAGGGAGTCGTACCGAATGATGGAGCCATTAGCCTCTGGTATGTGACTCTTAATGTAACCCCACACACATACATGCTATTAAAAGCAAAACTGATTCTCTTTTTCTAGATGAATATGTAGCGGGTGAAGGATCTGGAGCAGAGACTGCAGCAGATCATGCCCAGGAGGAACATGGAGAAGGTGGGTGATGTCACAAGTGTCATTTGCTTACTGTTGAATCAGACATTATAAGTAAGGCTATTTTAAATCTCTCTACAGCCTCACATTCCCAGCAGTGGCAGGCCCCAGACCATAGGGTGGTCCCCTAAGCAGAGGTCGCCCACCACTGAAGTAAGATGTAAATACGTAAATAGTTTGAGTATGTTGACAATGACATCATCACCAATCAACCTACATCCATTGGCAATGTCCTTAGCATAATGACATATGGCCTCTTCCTTTAAGAATTACCTTAGCCTAATGACATATGGTCTCTTCCTTTAAGAATCGCCTTAGCCTAATGACATATGGCCTCTTCCTTTAAGAATTGCCTTAGCCTAATGACATATGGCCTCTTCCTTTAAGAATTGCCTTAGCATAATGACATATGGCCTCTTCCCTTAAGAATTGCCTTAGCATAATGACATATGGCCTCATGAGTTAGCTTGCAACCTAATAATCATTCCATCCACAGCTGTTAAACATGTATTTGCAAAACAATAATTTAATTTTCTTTTTTTAACAGACAGAAGAATGAAACCGCAATGTGATTTAGGTAAGCATTAGGTGCGTGAAATGGAAGAAGAATGAAACCGCAATATGATTTAGGTACGCATTAGGTGCGCAAATGGAAGAAGAATAAAACCGCAATGTGATTAATGTAAGCATTAGGTGAGGTAAATTAAAGAATATACAGACCGCGATGTGATTTAGGTAAGCATTGTAGCAGAAGTGAGTGAAGAAAATATGTAGACAAGCACATTAATGAGTTCATTTTGTTGTGCGCAGGCGTAAGGTCGTAGCGATTATCGTCAGGAAGATTATTTATAGAAAAAGGAATTCAGGAAATGTAAATGATTCGTTCGAGGTGACGATGGAAAAAGGCCAAAAACTAAAGCCTACGCTGTTTCATGAGTAACATAAACGGAAAACGAAACCTGAAACCTGAAAAAATACAGATCGACACAAAAACGAAAGTCTTTTTATGTCTCTCTAAATCAACCCTATAGTGTGGTGTGCATCCTTTCCATGTTTAGTCCTTAGTGTACTACTGAACACAAGAATCAAATTCAAATATAAAGAGAAAGCATAGCATACACCAAGAATGCAGGCAAGGGGACACTTTCTCTATGTTTCTGGCATCAAGGCACTTTTCTTCAGGGGATAGAACAGAAGTCCACTAAGAGCAGTATAAAGCCTCTACTTAAATTAAGAAATGGCAGTGCCTCCATAACGGCGGTGTTGTCACCAGTGCACCAACACATGGCACATACCAACGGCGTCACTTGGAGGGCAGACAGGTCCTGACCAGATAACCGCAAGATGGCGACAGTAGTGCACATGCACTGTGCATAGTAAGTGTCCGGCACACAGGGCCAAGTCCAGGGTCGGCTCTATATTTATGCGAGCCCTTGGGCGATAAAGTCTTAATGCCCCTTTGCAGTGTGGTATGACACTGCATGCATAGTGATAAAGTTGCGTGTATGGTGAATACTGCTAAAGAATAGAAGGAAAAATAACAGAAGGAATGGCAGGAATGATGAAGAGAAATAAAGAACAAAATGAAAAGGAATGAAAAAAAAATGAAAGCAGTAAAGAAAGAGAGGAAAGAAATTACAAAAGAAAGAAAAAATAGATGTAAATGGAATAAAGAAATGTCAAAAATAAATGGGAAAAAAACAAAAATGGACAAAAGCACAGAATGAATGACAGAAACAAAGAAATACAATGAATGAATAAGGGACAGAAACAAGGGAGGGGATAAGGGGGGATAAAACGAATGGCAGGAAAGGAAGAAAGAAAAAAAATGAGGTGGCGGGAAAAAAAAGAAAGCAAGAGAAAGAATGACAGGAATGACAAAGAATAGAAGGAGAGACACAAAAAATAATAGAAGCAAAGAAGAAAGAAATAAAATGGCAGAACAAACAGATGGAAGAAACAAAGAATAAATGCAAAGAAAGAAAAAGACTAGAAGGAAAAAGGATAGAAAAAATAATAAAAAGAAATAAAATATATGGCCAAAAAACTGATGAAAGAAAGAAAGAATAAATGGAAAGAAAAAAAGAAAGAAAAGAATACAAGGAAGGAAACAAAGAATAGAATGATTGACAGTCCTTAGTCCTGGTTACTGCACAGCCCTGTGACCTACATAGGGGCTGCCCAGGTTAGAGGGAATGAGGTGGGCCCCCCAAGGTGAAGGGGCCCCGGCACATGCCCAGTGATGACGCCTGCCCTGGCCCAGTCCAACCCACCAAGGCGGACCAATAGAGTAGCAGTGGGTGGGTATCCTGGGTGGCAACAGCATGCATCATCACATGTTAAACTGGACCAACACCCTTGCAAGTGCTCATATGCATTCCTCCCCAGGGCAATTCAGATTGCTGCACATAAAAAATGTATTTTCCTTTTTGCAACTCTTGCTGTGGTCAATTTTACCAACAAAATGGCATCCTATGGAGCTGCAGACCACCTGCAAAGAGGATATGCTGCTGGATTTACTGCCACTGTGCATTGTGGGGTTATGTCAGTTAGCATCATGGCTGGAATGCTGGGAAAGGAAGTTCCAAAATGAGCGCTATCAAGAGGAAATCAGTAAGGCGGCATTTCAACTTTGAGTTGTTGCAGGAGCAAATGTAAGTGCTGACAATGATTCGGTATCATGCATGCAGGTGGGGCAAGTGGATTTTGTTTTTTTTCCCAATTGTACAAGGCTGTTGGTCCAGTTTGTCTGTGCGCATATAGCAGATAGTCATTAGTACCACTGTGTATCTATGCCTTTTCTTTATATTTGCATCTTGTGTTCAGTGGTATGAATGTCCAATTAATTACTTTTGCATTCATGTTCCCTCCTGCATTCACCTGATTCTATCTTGTGGCCCGGAAAGAGAATGTGCTGGGACTATATATAATGCTTGTCACTATAGGGTTGATTCATAGTCATGCACCTAAATATATCAATCCAAGCGCCCAGGGCCGGATTATGAGGGGGGCGCAAGGGGCGCGAGCCCCGGGGCCTCCACCACTTCCCCTGCAAAGGGGGCCTCCACCAACCTTTGGGTTATGGTCTGGTCCAGGAGCCTTTTCAGTCTTTGGTCTGAGGGGCCGGCTCAATGTAGGGAACTGTTTTCTGCTGTACCAGCTGGGCAACTACACCCCCCCGCCCAGAATGGCAAGGCAGGAGCTCCTGAGCAGCACGCACCCACACAAGGTAGGCACAAGGGACTCGATCTGACATTACAGTAACTAGGCATGCACCAGGCAACCACCAATTAGTTACCTGGCTGGACTATTTTTTTAAAGGAAAAAAAATACTGTATCTGGGGCCTCCACCAGATTTTGCGCCCAGGGGCCTCCACCACATTTAATCTGGCCCTGAAAGCGCCAACCCTGCAAGCACCTGAGTCATGATTTCTTGTGCATGGCACATGTGGTAAGCACACCAAATAGCTTGCGCCTGGAGTAAGCCCAAAATTCCTCTTCAGATGCTTTCTGCCTGAAATTCTGCTGTTTTGAAATGCAAATGGCCCGCCCTATGCGCATTTGGCTGGCTAAGCCCTTAACTGGTTCAGGTAGCCCCCCCCCATATTTCTTCCCTTTTTTAATGTTTCTTGATTTACTGACTGCGATTTTGTCCTTCCAGCATCTGTGTATTAGGCGTATCGCTGTTCTCCATTTCAGGGTGTCATGTGACTCAGGTGGTACATCATACACTCCAATTAATATAGAAATTAGGCGTACACCAAACATATGCATCTAAAAATATTTACTTAGAAAATTCATAGTGTTATGTACAGACAATGGTGATGTTCCATTTCAAGTGACAAAAAATCCGAAATTATCTACAAGCAATAGCATGAGAGTCTAAACCATCCTCTGTTCAGTGACACAGGTGATGAGCTGCAACTCAGACATTTAACGCATATAATATAACATAGTAGTTTAAGCAAAATACAATGTATCCATCTCATCAGCTCTGCAATACACAAAGGAGGCCAGACAACATGTAATCATTATGCAACTGAGAACCCCAGAGCTCCGTGGAGCATACATTTAACTGTCATAGACATACAAGCAAAATTGATCATTAGACACACCAGTCTTAAATTATGATCAGATGTGGCTTCCACGTATTCAGATAATTACATGACATATATGCATTGTTATAAGCTGTCTGTCAGCTGACTTTTAAGAGCAACCCATTAAGCATATTCAAAGCAAAAGCAGTTCAAAGTTACCAAGTGATAGTATCGGATAGGTGAAGGTGGGGGCGGTCTTCCCACGTTTTGGGGATCTAGTCCCCTTTCTCAAGGAATGCGCCCTGTATACTAACGCCGCACGTGTTACCTATATACCCAGGATCCCCCGGCCGGCCGAGTGACCTCTCGCGGTGCCGCATCACTTCCGGAGCGGCATCGCGTGTCACTTCCGCTTCTCGCTAGGTCCCGGTCATGCGTCAATCAAGACGGCTGGCTGCTACCCTCATCAAAGATGGAGGCTGCAGACCAGTCCGTCCGTTTGCGCAGACGCACGGGGCCCACCAGAATGGATATACAGACTTCAAAGTAAATACAACTTTATTAGTCAGCGCAGGTTACAAATTTAACACTGCAGTTTTCTTGATTGGGGATCCTCTCAAGGGGATGCTTCTCTTTCTCAGTGCGGCATAGTATCCTAGAGGTGACAAATTAAAAACAATTAAAAACAAATACTATCTATCCAGTGTTATTCTATATTTATAAACATAGCTATGTTGCACTCACTATATCTCATACTGCATTGCTCTATCAGTGTTGATTCTCTGCTATATTATAGAAACCCTCAGGGATTCATTCTTTCAAAAAAACGGTGTTAGATCTATATCTTCGTTCATACCAAGAGGAAATTTTGTTTTCAACCGGTATATCCAGTACATCTCTCTCTGTAAAATTAGCCTCTCCATGTTACCTCCCCTATCCGGTAATTTCACAATCTCAATCACTGTATACCTTAGCTGGGATACCTGATGTCCCTGTTCCCAGAAGTGCCTTGCTACAGATGATTCAAAGTCGCATCTTCTAATTGCACTCCTGTGCTCACTTATCCTATCCCTTATGGCTCTACTTGTTTTGCCTATATAAACTTTCCCACAGGGACATTTTAATGCATAGATAACGTTTTTAGTAGAACAATTGGCAAAAAAGTTTAAATTAATAGCCTGTCCACTTAGGGGATGACAAAATTTTTTGGATTTGATTACAAATCCGCACTGGCTACAGTGCCCACAGGGATACATTCCTTCTGGATTTGGTAGTGAACTCAGCCAATTAGTACCTGTTTTGGGGATTCCATATGATGGTATTTGATTACTGGCTCTTATGAGACGATTCCTGATGCTTCTCGATTTTCTAAAGGCGAACATGGGGGGTGCCTGGAAGATCTCTTTAAGCTTATCTTCTCCCGCTAGGATGTGCCAATTTTTCTTTATTATATGTCGCACCTGTGGACATTTCGTTGAAAAAGTTAATATGCAAGGAATTCTCTTACTTATTTTCTTCGGTTTGTACCCCAACAGAGAAGATCTAGATCTACTTAAGGCATTCTCCCTTGCCCTCTGTATTACATCAGGGGGATATCCTCTTTCAAGAAAGTTCTTAGACATCTCATCTGCTCGTACAGAGAATATAGTATCCTCACTAATAATACGTCGTAGTCTTAAGAATTGACTGAAAGGTAATCCTTTCTTCAAAGGTTCAGGGTGGTAACTATCGAATGACAAATAGGTGTTACGATCAGTTGGTTTGGTATACACATCTGTAACCAAAACATCATCTTTTTTTGTAATCAGTACATCTAAAAAATGTACTTGTTGCAAATCTGCTTCAAATGTAAATGAGATGGTAGGACTAGACTTATCCAAATCTTCTTTAAATTCCATAAGTTTATTATGTGGGCCCCGCCACAGAAAAAACACGTCATCAATGTATCTTACCCACATCAATACACACCTTACAAAGTTAGGATGTGTGTACACATATTTGGACTCAAAGTTGGCCATAAATAAGTTAGCATACGATGGGGCAACATTTGAGCCCATGGCCGTGCCCTGCTTCTGTAGGTAGTACTTATCTTTATATTGGAAATAATTCCGTCTCAAAATTAATGTTATCAAGTCCATTAGAAATTTCCTATGGCCCTCAGATAGACCCATTTCTATGAATGTAGATGAAATCACTTCTAGACCCGAATCGTGTGGAATGGATGTGTACAGGGTATTAACATCCATACTGCATAACCAACAATCTTCGGGTAATGTGCCTAGATCTTTAATTTTGTTTAGAAAATCCCCTGTATCTATCAAATATGATCTTATAGATGTGACTTTTACCTGCAATATTTTGTCCAGATATGTGGCCAAGGGTTGGAAAATTGAATTTGTGCCGGCCACTATCGGCCTCCCCGGTAGTCTTGCTGCATCTTTATGAATTTTTGGTAAAATATAAAAGAGTGGAATTAGTGGTGAATCACAGTATAGATAATCATATAATTTTTTATCTATATATTCATTTCTTAAACCTTCCATCAAAATTTCACCTATATTATTTTTTAGATCTCCAGTAGGATCAGATTTTAATCTGGTGTAAATCTCAGCATCATTCAATTGTGTCATAATTGTTGTATCATAGAATGTACTGTCCATAACAACAATGGCACCCCCTTTATCTGCCGGCTTAATTGTTATTGCTTGATTCTTGCTTAAAGCAATCAAAGCCATATATTCTTCTTTACTAAGATTGGGGTGTTCATTGTTGCTACGTTTCCAATTTAATTTTCTTATCTCAGTTTCTACTACCTTAATAAAAGCCTCCACAGTATGAAATACTGTAGGCGGTTGCCACTTACTGGGATTCTTGCACTTGCTCAAATCAGCTCCTTGAATAGATGTAGTTTCTCTTTCAATGGCTGGTTGGTCTGGCATTGTGTCAAAATATGCCCGTAATCTCAAAGACCTGAAAAATTTTTGGAGTTCAATGTCCAGTTCCAATGGATCACCTCTATACAGAGGTACAAAGCCCAACCCCTTATTCAGTACTTGCCTTTCTATATCTGTTAACTGATATGCAGAGATGTTTACCACTAAGTCGTTCTTTGTGTCTGACTCCTGGTCATGCGTTGATCGTTGGGGTTTCTTGCGTCCCCTACGGGTTTTCTGGGGGGTTTTCTTGGTTTTGCGCCCCGCCCTAAAAAAGGTCTTGTGCTATTGTCACTGGTGCTAGTGTCTGTATCACTATTATTGGGTAATGGGTTTTGTATAGCCCTTCTGTATCTCCTAAATTCTTTCCAAGTATATACCCTATTGTCTTCGTAATCAGCTAGGTCCCTTCGATATTTACTTAATTTGATCTGAAGAGTATCTTTCTTATACTGGTTGATCGAAGCTTCGATCGTCTCTAAATAGGTTCTATATTCACCAATATCTAGGGTACTCTCAACCTTTCTTTGTTGTGCTTCAATGGTTTTCTCAATTTCTTTGATCTGGCCTTGGATACCCTGAACGGTAAGCGTGATTAGATCCAGACTGCATTTATTTAATATCTGAAACCATTTTTCGCAAAAATCTGGATTATCCTTACAGAAAGTTGGTCTAATATTTAATCTAAGTCCTCTTGGTATTCTTTTAGATTTTAAATATTCCACCAGAGTGGTGGAATGTAATTGATACTGTACTAAACGTTTTTTCTGATTTTCAAATTGCCTCTTTAATGAAACATCATCTTTAGAAAATAGATTGGTTGTATCCCCAAAATTGGTGATAACCGTTTCTATTTCTGCCTGTGTAAACGATAAGACATCTGCACATTTGTCGGTCAAACTATTTAAATCCCCAAAAGACATGCGGACTGGTCTGCAGCCTCCATGTTGATGAGGGTAGCAGCCAGCCGTCTTGATTGACGCATGACCGGGACCTAGCGAGAAGCGGAAGTGACACGCGATGCCGCTCCGGAAGTGATGCGGCACCGCGAGAGGTCACTCGGCCGGCCGGGGGATCCTGGGTATATAGGTAACACGTGCGGCGTTAGTATACAGGGCGCATTCCTTGAGAAAGGGGACTAGATCCCCGAAACGTGGGAAGACCGCCCCCACCTTCACCTATCCGATACTATCACTTGGTAACTTTGAACTGCTTTTGCTTTGAATATGCTTAATGGGTTGCTCTTAAAAGTCAGCTGACAGACAGCTTATAACAATGCATATATGTCATGTAATTATCTGAATACGTGGAAGCCACATCTGATCATAATTTAAGACTGGTGTGTCTAATGATCAATTTTGCTTGTATGTCTATGACAGTTAAATGTATGCTCCACGGAGCTCTGGGGTTCTCAGTTGCATAATGATTACATGTTGTCTGGCCTCCTTTGTGTATTGCAGAGCTGATGAGATGGATACATTGTATTTTGCTTAAACTACTATGTTATATTATATGCGTTAAATGTCTGAGTTGCAGCTCATCACCTGTGTCACTGAACAGAGGATGGTTTAGACTCTCATGCTATTGCTTGTAGATAATTTCGGATTTTTTGTCACTTGAAATGGAACATCACCATTGTCTGTACATAACACTATGAATTTTCTAAGTAAATATTTTTAGATGCATATGTTTTTTGATGTGGGAGAAAACATCATTTAGAGCAGCACCCATAATGTTGAAATATTAACCTTGATAAGGTAGCCTTATTTGAAGAGTGCCACCTATTTCTATATACATATATATTGTGTTTCTCCACAGGTGAGCACCTTCTACCAATTAAGTCCAGACCAGCATGTCTTTTGGGGATTTAAATAGTTTGACCGACAAATGTGCAGATGTCTTATCGTTTACACAGGCAGAAATAGAAACGGTTATCACCAATTTTGGGGATACAACCAATCTATTTTCTAAAGATGATGTTTCATTAAAGAGGCAATTTGAAAATCAGAAAAAACGTTTAGTACAGTATCAATTACATTCCACCACTCTGGTGGAATATTTAAAATCTAAAAGAATACCAAGAGGACTTAGATTAAATATTAGACCAACTTTCTGTAAGGATAATCCAGATTTTTGCGAAAAATGGTTTCAGATATTAAATAAATGCAGTCTGGATCTAATCACGCTTACCGTTCAGGGTATCCAAGGCCAGATCAAAGAAATTGAGAAAACCATTGAAGCACAACAAAGAAAGGTTGAGAGTACCCTAGATATTGGTGAATATAGAACCTATTTAGAGATGATCGAAGCTTCGATCAACCAGTATAAGAAAGATACTCTTCAGATCAAATTAAGTAAATATCGAAGGGACCTAGCTGATTACGAAGACAATAGGGTATATACTTGGAAAGAATTTAGGAGATACAAAAGGGCTATACAAAACCCATTACCCAATAATAGTGATACAGACACTAGCTCCAGTGACAATAGCACAAGACCTTTTTTAGGGCGGGGCGCAAAACCAAGAAAACCCCCCAGAAAACCCGTAGGGGACGCAAGAAACCCCAACGATCAACGCATGACCAGGAGTCAGACACAAAGAACGACTTAGTGGTAAACATCTCTGCATATCAGTTAACAGATATAGAAAGGCGAGTACTGAATAAGGGGTTGGGCTTTGTACCTCTGTATAGAGGTGATCCATTGGAACTGGACATTGAACTCCAAAAATTTTTCAGGTCTTTGAGATTACGGGCATATTTTGACACAATGCCAGGCCAACCAGCCATTGAAAGAGAAACTACATCTATTCAAGGAGCTGATTTGAGCAAGTGCAAGAATCCCAGTAAGTGGCAACCGCCTACAGTATTTCATACTGTGGAGGCTTTTATTAAGGTAGTAGAAACTGAGATAAGAAAATTAAATTGGAAACGTAGCAACAATGAACACCCCAATCTTAGTAAAGAAGAATATATGGCTTTGATTGCTTTAAGCAAGAATCAAGCAATAACAATTAAGCCGGCAGATAAAGGGGGTGCCATTGTTGTTATGGACAGTACATTCTATGATACAACAATTATGACACAATTGAATGATGCTGAGATTTACACCAGATTAAAATCTGATCCTACTGGAGATCTAAAAAATAATATAGGTGAAATTTTGATGGAAGGTTTAAGAAATGAATATATAGATAAAAAATTATATGATTATCTATACTGTGATTCACCACTAATTCCACTCTTTTATATTTTACCAAAAATTCATAAAGATGCAGCAAGACCACCGGGGAGGCCGATAGTGGCCGGCACAAATTCAATTTTCCAACCCTTGGCCACATATCTGGACAAAATATTGCAGGTAAAAGTCACATCTATAAGATCATATTTGATAGATACAGGGGATTTTCTAAACAAAATTAAAGATCTAGGCACATTACCCGAAGATTGTTGGTTATGCAGTATGGATGTTAATACCCTGTACACATCCATTCCACACGATTCGGGTCTAGAAGTGATTTCATCTACATTCATAGAAATGGGTCTATCTGAGGGCCATAGGAAATTTCTAATGGACTTGATAACATTAATTTTGAGACGGAATTATTTCCAATATAAAGATAAGTACTACCTACAGAAGCAGGGCACGGCCATGGGCTCAAATGTTGCCCCATCGTATGCTAACTTATTTATGGCCAACTTTGAGTCCAAATATGTGTACACACATCCTAACTTTGTAAGGTGTGTATTGATGTGGGTAAGATACATTGATGACGTGTTTTTTCTGTGGCGGGGCCCACATAATAAACTTATGGAATTTAAAGAAGATTTGGATAAGTCTAGTCCTACCATCTCATTTACATTTGAAGCAGATTTGCAACAAGTACATTTTTTAGATGTACTGATTACAAAAAAAGATGATGTTTTGGTTACAGATGTGTATACCAAACCAACTGATCGTAACACCTATTTGTCATTCGATAGTTACCACCCTGAACCTTTGAAGAAAGGATTACCTTTCAGTCAATTCTTAAGACTACGACGTATTATTAGTGAGGATACTATATTCTCTGTACGAGCAGATGAGATGTCTAAGAACTTTCTTGAAAGAGGATATCCCCCTGATGTAATACAGAGGGCAAGGGAGAATGCCTTAAGTAGATCTAGATCTTCTCTGTTGGGGTACAAACCGAAGAAAATAAGTAAGAGAATTCCTTGCATATTAACTTTTTCAACGAAATGTCCACAGGTGCGACATATAATAAAGAAAAATTGGCACATCCTAGCGGGAGAAGATAAGCTTAAAGAGATCTTCCAGGCACCCCCCATGTTCGCCTTTAGAAAATCGAGAAGCATCAGGAATCGTCTCATAAGAGCCAGTAATCAAATACCATCATATGGAATCCCCAAAACAGGTACTAATTGGCTGAGTTCACTACCAAATCCAGAAGGAATGTATCCCTGTGGGCACTGTAGCCAGTGCGGATTTGTAATCAAATCCAAAAAATTTTGTCATCCCCTAAGTGGACAGGCTATTAATTTAAACTTTTTTGCCAATTGTTCTACTAAAAACGTTATCTATGCATTAAAATGTCCCTGTGGGAAAGTTTATATAGGCAAAACAAGTAGAGCCATAAGGGATAGGATAAGTGAGCACAGGAGTGCAATTAGAAGATGCGACTTTGAATCATCTGTAGCAAGGCACTTCTGGGAACAGGGACATCAGGTATCCCAGCTAAGGTATACAGTGATTGAGATTGTGAAATTACCGGATAGGGGAGGTAACATGGAGAGGCTAATTTTACAGAGAGAGATGTACTGGATATACCGGTTGAAAACAAAATTTCCTCTTGGTATGAACGAAGATATAGATCTAACACCGTTTTTTTGAAAGAATGAATCCCTGAGGGTTTCTATAATATAGCAGAGAATCAACACTGATAGAGCAATGCAGTATGAGATATAGTGAGTGCAACATAGCTATGTTTATAAATATAGAATAACACTGGATAGATAGTATTTGTTTTTAATTGTTTTTAATTTGTCACCTCTAGGATACTATGCCGCACTGAGAAAGAGAAGCATCCCCTTGAGAGGATCCCCAATCAAGAAAACTGCAGTGTTAAATTTGTAACCTGCGCTGACTAATAAAGTTGTATTTACTTTGAAGTCTGTATATCCATTCTGGTGGGCCCCGTGCGTCTGCGCAAACGGACGGACTGGTCTGCAGCCTCCATCTTTGATGAGGGTAGCAGCCAGCCGTCTTGATTGACGCATGACCGGGACCTAGCGAGAAGCGGAAGTGACACGCGATGCCGCTCCGGAAGTGATGCGGCACCGCGAGAGGTCACTCGGCCGGCCGGGGGATCCTGGGTATATAGGTAACACGTGCGGCGTTAGTATACAGGGCGCATTCCTTGAGAAAGGGGACTAGATCCCCGAAACGTGGGAAGACCGCCCCCACCTTCACCTATCCGATACTATCACTTGGTAACTTTGAACTGCTTTTGCTTTGAATATGCTTAATGGGTTGCTCTTAAAAGTCAGCTGACAGACAGCTTATAACAATGCATATATGTCATGTAATTATCTGAATACGTGGAAGCCACATCTGATCATAATTTAAGACTGGTGTGTCTAATGATCAATTTTGCTTGTATGTCTATGACAGTTAAATGTATGCTCCACGGAGCTCTGGGGTTCTCAGTTGCATAATGATTACATGTTGTCTGGCCTCCTTTGTGTATTGCAGAGCTGATGAGATGGATACATTGTATTTTGCTTAAACTACTATGTTATATTATATGCGTTAAATGTCTGAGTTGCAGCTCATCACCTGTGTCACTGAACAGAGGATGGTTTAGACTCTCATGCTATTGCTTGTAGATAATTTCGGATTTTTTGTCACTTGAAATGGAACATCACCATTGTCTGTACATAACACTATGAATTTTCTAAGTAAATATTTTTAGATGCATATGTTTGGTGTGCGCCTAATTTCTATATTAATTGGATATTTTTTGATGTGGGAGAAAACATCATTTAGAGCAGCACCCATAATGTTGAAATATTAACCTTGATAAGGTAGCCTTATTTGAAGAGTGCCACCTATTTCTATATACGTACATCATACACTCCCAAATGAAGAAAGAGATTTGCCTAAAACACAGAAGCTGTAGAGACAAAACCGCGGGCGATTCATGCTGCTTATACACAGCTTGTGCCTTATAGGGCCACTCCAGCCCCCCAAAAATGACATACTCCCCAGCTCCCAGGGGCCGGCCGGGACTACATCATGCAGACAACCCACTAGCGTTTAGTTGGTTAGCGAGACGCAATGTAATAATAAATTCAAAATAACCAGCTCACCCAGTACCAAACAGGAGCACCGATCCGGATATCTCTTGGTGCAATCTCATAAGAAGTTTGAACAGTGAAGAGTCCAGCTTATTGGTAAGATAAAACTTAGCTTTTAATCCAAGGCTTTAAAAGAGAGCACAAATCCACACATGAAAAGTATTCAGTATACATCATCAGACCAAGTACATAGATAAATCCCACCACGGGGACCTTGTAACGCGTTTCGGGCTGAGTGCAGCCCTTAATCAAAAGTGTCTCCCTATGCCTGATTGGTACAGCTTTCCCATACATTTCTAGCCAAAACACCACCATCTTGTTGCTGTGGCTTAGAGTTAGGGAACACCAGCTTGTTGGTCTTGCGACCATTTAATGCAAGAATGGCACCCACTAGGAATCACACACGTCTACTTGTCTATTCCCCCGTGGGGCCCAGCCCCAGAATTGTGGCTCGTGGTCATGGCCTTGCTAATGCTCGTGCTGTCGTTCTGGGGCATGGCGGCTGCAGTAGGTGGCCACACAACAGGGCTTTATTGAGTTCTGTTGCTGGTGCAGATGTATCTCCAACTGTTACCGGTCAACCTAGTGTTGGTGCCTGGCAAGCAGGAGCCACATATGTCTGCCACCCCCGAGGTTTCCGCAGGTGTGTGGGCCAGAGTTCAATCTAGCATCATAAAAATCAAGATCTGGGCTGGGATTGCTGAGATCCTCAATTGCGGCACTGCAGATCAGCAGACCAAGGCAGCAACCAAAAAACGGTTTAACACGCTGCACAGGGCCCTCATTAAAAAAAAATGGAGTCAGAACTGCTAATCAAGTGTGGCAAACAGGATGGCCCCATGAATAAGTACCATGAATATGAGGTCATGTTGAAGCTCAAGATCCCTTTATGTCGGCTGCAGAGTGTTGATGTGTGGAATTACACAACAGCCTTGGTTGAAGGTAAGTGCTTTGTTTGTGTTTCCCAAGTTTCTCAGTTTCTCAGTCATTGGTTAATGTTAGTGCTAAAACTGTTGCCTTGTCCGGCCCAGCTGCAGATGCAGGATCTGATTCGAATGGTGCAGACGATCCAGACTCACAATTTTTTTGTTACAGTTGCCTTGGTCCATGCTTTCATCTGTTGCCATGTATTTGTGTTTTTTACCCTCTATGCTGGTTTTTAGGCCACAGTGTTCCATGCTCCACACCCATAGCCAGCTCTTCCTCCAGCCAACCAGAGCCTGTCTGTAAGTGCCCTCTACATTGTCTAAAATAAAATTGTATGCTCATGTTTCCTAGTACCATACCTGCTGAATGCTTCAGTTGTTCTTTCTGACATTGATTTGAGTACACACTGGTCCAAACTACACTACTGGCCCCAGCTTCTAGTTCTGTCAGCCTTACCCTGTTTGTGGTTGCCTTATTGTGCTGATGCTGCCTTTTTAATTTTTTTTTTTAATGGCCTGGACATTAGCCTCGATTCAGAGACACATTCGTCCGGACTTCCGTAGCTGTCTGTGAAAGTTTTGGTGGGTGTTTGTCATTTTTTTGCTTTTTTTCGTCCATTTTCTACTCGCACGAACGTTCGGGAATGCGTTTCCGATGAACGGAAGCAAATTGGAACATTTCCGTTAGTTCGGATCATTTTCCAAACAAAATCGGAAATTTTCCGTTCGTTCAGAAAACTTCCGTTGCTGGGACGGGTTTCTGTCTGATTCAGATATCTGATTTCCGACGGATCACCACCCTATACATCCGTTTCATTTCCGATCCACTTACGGGACCTTTGAGGGCTCGGATTGCTATTGTTGAACATGTTTTGCGGCTATGTGGAGGAGTCTGCGCGCCTTTAGCACCAAGGCATTGCATGTATCAGCATGGCCGAGGCCATAAATTGTATAGCAATGCATACCAGAATTAATACATTTCATGTATGCCTTATAGAAGCATTTTAATGCTGACATTAATTAGTCCTTAGCATGTAAACATTTATTTTTCCACACATCCATATAATTGCTATATTTTTTTAGACTTATGTCCTTTGTGAATTATATTTGGATTGTTGAACTTGAATCTTAATTTGTTGTAGGAGTTATTGTTTTAGTTGGTTACCTTTGCTTTGTGTAAATGTGTAATTTATATTTGGTTGCAGGAACTGCACGATGTGCCACTCGCCCTTGCTCCTGATGCCTGTTCTTTGTCTGCAGAATGCGGGCCAGGGGTTCTCTAATCGGGCACTATGCAAAACCCGGGCCGTGGTGGCGAGGGCCCTCTGGCTTTTGAAGTCCAGATTTAGGTGTTTGGACCATACAGGGGGGGCACTGCAGTATGACCCCCAACAAGGTTATACCAAAATTTTTAATTTACGTTTTTTAACAGGGACCACACGTGCCAGAGTGGCACAACTGAGTGTCAGGGTCCTTCAGTTGGTGGGCGAGATGCAGGAGCTGCGCAACTCGTTGGGGACCACAGATGAAGAATAATGTTCAGTGACCTGCCATTGCTATGTATTTTGTTTTTTATAGTTGTCAAAATTTGAAATTTTCTACATTTTTAAAAATTTTATATTTTATGATGGTATAAAAAAAAATGTTACATTGTCATTTCATTTACAAAATACATTAACACAAAACTAATGGGCCCAGAAATATTTAAAGATGAATATTCACATGGCCGAGAAGTGATTTGGGTAAGTTTTAGGGGGCTAAAATGGAAGAAGAACCTAACCAAGAAGTGGTTTGGGTGAGCTTTAAGGGTACAAAAGGGAAGATGGAGGATAGTGCTAAGTGGTTTGGGTGAGCTTTAAGGGTCCAAAAGGGAAGATGGAGGATAGGGCTAAGTGGTTTGGGTGAGCTTTAAGGGTCCAAAAGGGAAGATGGAGGACAGTGCTAAGTGATTTAGCTAAACATTGTAGTAGAAGTGAGGGTGGCAAATATGTAGGCGAGCACTTTAATGAGTTAAGTTTGTAGTGCGCAGGCGCAAGATCGTAAGGATTTCCGTCTGGACGAATATTTATTGAAAAAGGGCAAAAACGAAAGCCTACGTTGTAACATGTGAAAATGAAACGGAAAAGTCTGAATGGAAAATGACATCCTCGTATTCGTAATCTGCCGCACGAACGGACGGAAACTTTACAGAAGGTTTTCAATGCATGCATAGAATCGCTCGTACGCTCATACGAGAAAGGAAACATTTCACAAAAAAAAAACAGATCAGAACTAAAACGGAAGTTTTTTTCTGTCTCTCTGAATCGAGGCTATTGTCTTTTTATTTGTCCATGTTGGCCAAATTGCTTGTCTGTGTGTTTGTAGGCAGCATTGATGGGTGCAATACCTATGGCTTTTTGGAATCTAAGATCAACGTGTGACCCCTGTCTTTAAGTGCAGTGCTACTTTGGCAGCTGTCTTATATTGGCCAATGTCCACATGCTGGTTATTGCTCCCCTACTCGGTCATGTCATGTGATCTGTTTTCCTGATTAATTGTTAGGCCTCTCCTTAGGAATTCCCCAAGGAGATGGCTGGTATGTGAGTAACCACACCTGTCTTGCGCATTTGCATTTGCACAATGTTCTACATTGTCTATGATGTATCCTATAATACATCCTGTTAGACAGGCCTTGTGTTGGTACCTGCTGGGGTATATGTAATGTTTCGATGAAGTGCACATACTTGATGTACATTTTCTTGTAACTTGCAAGGTGTCAACACTCCACTCCCATTTTGTGCCCCTCCTCCAGCGTGTTATGATTGCCCAACTTTATCTGAGGAAGACCAGCAGTCCCCAGCAACACAGATGTCTCAAGCATGAGGGGATGAGGCTACACAGATATTTGAACAGTGATGATGCATCTTGACCAAAGCCACACATTCAGGTTCAAATGTGTGCATGTTGCTGGCCTACTTTGCCTACTTTTGTCACATTTGACATTTCACCTGTGTTTATTTAAAGGTCATAACATTGTTTCCTCCTCTTACGTAAACATCACCTGAAAGGGAAACATCCAATGATTCAGGTGTTCCCGCATCCCAGCCATCTAGGTCCACCTTGGTAAGTTATATGGTTAGAGATAATTCAAGACAACAGCTAGTTTGTGCCTACTCGGCTGGACTGCATTAACTTGCCAACCAGCAACACACATTCAATTGCCATCACTAACACACTGTAATGTACCATATGTGTTATTTTAAAGGTTTTGCAGGCCAAAGATATCTACATTTTTGTGTCACCAGCATATGGCCAACACATAACAACGCACATCAAACAATCCAATGTGTGAGCTGATGGTGTAACAAGAACCCTAATCCAAAAACAGCCATTTGTTTGATTGACCTTTCTTCTCTAATTTTCAGGCTCCATTGGTGGTAGCTGCGGAGCTGGAAAGATGACCCAGTAGCTCAAAGCTATATGAGCTGGGGAGGCTAATGCTTCAAGCATACAAATTGCCAACTGGCAGAAAGAGTCGCCAGGACAACTGCAGCTGCTCCAATCAGAAAGGAATGCTTGGGCCGATCAGACAGCACAACAATGGACAGAGCTGGAACAGCAGGCAGCACATGCGTAGGAACAACACGTGGCCATTATTGCAGCCATGCAGGAAAGTTGGAGGGCAATGGGTGAGTTGCTGTAGGCCCTCAAGCAGCAGGTGCAGCAGCAAAAGATATTTTCCCTGTCTGGATCTGGGACAATGCCTTCAAACAACCCTCCTGAGCAGAATGCCCAAGCAACACCAACACAAATTCCACCAGTTCTTCCTGGCTGTCAAACCCTGGATGCACAACGCTATGATGGTCCCTCACCTTATGTCCCATATGTCCTTGATGTTGCCTGGTAATCGTGTGTTTTTTAAGTTTACCTTTGTGGGCAAATTGTTGCCAAAACATTTTTAGTCCCCACAAGCAATACATTTGAATGTGTTTATGCCCAATGAAACAGTGAATGTTGTATTTGTAGTTTGTATGAAAACTCAGAATATTACAGTAAGCAATGTTGCATAAGATAACTGGATAGCGGCTACACTATTTCTTGCCCTCACCAAGCATCTTCTCCTGCATGTCCCACATCATAGCTCAGGATTCCAAGATGTATTGTCAGAGTCTGTGATGCTCATGTATGCAATTTGTTGGGAAGAAAGCAAAACAAAAATTAGGCCCTTATTTAAGAAGGGATAGCGTCAGGTAGTGGCTGGTTAATGACAGGTAGTGACTGGTGAACGCCGGACACGGCACGCAATGACACATTTATCAAGCAGAATCTGTTTAGCGACTGGGATGTAGCGTCCATGTAGCGTCTGATTCATCATTTTCACAGCCTCAGCGAACAGCGCCAGCGTTCAACCTTGCACAGCGCCAGGTATGACCTCTCGCTACCTGGCGCTCTCCCATACATTTCAATGAACGATCCTTTACTTCTCTTTAAACGGGTTTTTTTTTTTTTTTTTTCAAAAAAATCACAAATAATTCTGTGACCTCTTCTGGCATTGAAAAAGCATTTTTTTCATAATTTTTTAATTTTTTTAATATTTCCTCAGAAATGACATTACAGGTCTGGCATTAAAGTGTTCATGTTACAATGTTGTTACAATGTAATTCCATATGTTTTCGCTTTGTGGGTATTGTAAATGATGACACATGTTTGTTGTTGCATTTGTGGGTGCTTTAATTTTTGCTTTGCAAGTGATGTTTACCTGGTTTACTAAGAGGCTGATTCATCACTAACGCCAGGTAGCGACAGATGAGCGTCTGTAGCAGGCATTTTCAGAGCGCCCGCTAGTAGTCACTGTGCTCATCCGTGGGTCGCTACTTCATAGCGACTCAGTCGCTGTTCAGTAATGTTGAATACATTGTGAGGAGTCGCTATTTGACCAGTACAGCGCTGTATGGGAGCGCATGTTAGCGACTGCTCATAGCGACCAACTCACACCATATTCAGCAAAAAAACAGCCTCACAAATCTCTGACGCTGAAAAATGCTTGTTTGAAGCCCAGAGCACAGGATGCGGTGTGTTTAAATTGTGTCTCCAGCATCTATCCACTAGTAACAAAGCGAAAACATATGGAATTACATTGTAGCAACATTGTAACATGAACACTTTAACACTTTAATGCCAGACCTGTAACGTCATTTCTGAAGAAATATATAAAAAATGATAACATTGTGAAAGAACTGCTTTTTCAATGCCAGAATAGGTCACAGAATTATTTGTGATTTTTTTGAAAAAAAAAAAATAAACAAAAACCCCGTTTAAAGAGAAGAAAAGTATCGTCCATTGAAATGTATGGGAGAGCGACAGGTAGCGAGAGGTCATACCTGGCGCTGTGCAAGGCTGAGCGCCGGCGCTGTTCGCTGAGGCTGTGAAGATGATGAATCAGACGCTACATGCCGCTGTCCCAGTCGCTAAACAGATTCTGCTTGATAAATGTGTAATTGTGTGCCGTATCCAGCGTTCACCAGTCGCTACCTGTCGCTACCTCTCATTAACCAGCCACTACCTGACGCTATCCCTTCTTAAATAAGGGCCTAAGTCAGGAATGCTTAAAGTGCACCAAAACCCAGGATTTTGACTATCCTGCATTTTGGTCTTAGCCCACGGGGCAGCCTACTTGGGCGTGCCCCACTGTGTGAAACCCCCAGATCGCCAGATCGAACCCACCTCTTCCCAGTCCTACGGCACATGCGCAGTTGCTCATCTAATCAGCACGCTCGAGCCCCTTCGTCCAGGAGCGTATCTAATATGAGCGGATCTGATCGCACTGGCTGTCGCATCCCCTGCTACCATCTAACAGGAAGCATGCCCAAGCCGGCATTGACAAAGGCCTGGCGTGGGCATGCACCTTGCTAAACGGATAGTCTCATAGACTCCAGGGTGGGTTTTGGTCCACTTTAATATCAATTTGCATTTAGACTTGGTCCAACTTTGGATATGGATAATTTTTATTGATCATGATCCCTTGTCATTTTTTAAACCATGACATGGTGCAGGAACCAGATTCCTCTGAAAAGAAGAATTTTATTGGGGGTAGCCAGATGAAAGCTTTTGGCGTCATGTAGACAGTTTCAGGGGCTGCATTCCAGGGAATATGTTGCAGAACTTGTTGACGAAAAGACTGAGGAGGAAGGAGCAGAACAATGGTACACAATTCACCCTAGGGTTAGGGAACGGTGTGTGAAGAATAGGTTCTTCTGGGACTCGGAGGTGACCTGTGTGTTACTTATCAGTGTAGGTGTAACCAGCATATCGAATGCCAATCCATTCTTACATGGGCATGGGTATACAGTGAGTCACTGCCAGCACACTAATGTGTTCCAGGTGCTTAATCAAAGGCAAACATCAAAACAAATTATTTCAGCAGTACACTTCCACAGCAGTCTTAGTAGAAACAGTCTAACTTCAAGTGGCTTTCAACTGGCACAAATAACATCTCTCTCAGAGTTGAAACTCTTTTATGTAATGTAGTATGGTCCTTGGGTCCTAAAGAAGACCAAAATCCAGGATTTTTACCCTCCTGGGTTTTAGTTTGATTACGGGTTTTACAAGTTGGGATGACCATGGGCTCTCCTCCAATCCGAATTGATTTTCATGCGTTGATCTGAATGAATGGATTGCACCTTTCTACTAGCTATATAGATATACCTGGCAAAGGTTGAACACATTGGATGGAGGCGTACTGCTGATGCTGCCAGAGGGCAGTGGGATTGGTGATCTGGGAAAGATTGTTTCCAGTCCTGGGAGTTTCACACAGGCCATCAAAAATTAGGAAATACTTTCACCTTACCCTTGTGGTATTTTGGTGTGGTTTAAGCTTCCTCTGCAGGCTCTCTGTAGTTGGTCCCTGCCACCATCTAGGCTATTGGATGACTGGCCAAACTGCTTACTTCCTGTAGTTCCGTCCTACAAAGGCTTAGTTACTTTCACAGAACAATTACATTAAACTGGTTCTACCTAGAACATTACATATATACCGTCTGATTTCCCCCTAGCTAATAACATCTGCACTGGAGGCACATGACAATCTCATGTGCAGCACCTTCTAGAGCAGGGGTTCCCAACAAATCCAAACATCGCACACACCACCGCACTCTTCTTCTAATAGAAGATATGGGTGCACAGGCTCCCAGCAGTACTGTAATTCCAATAGAGAAAGGAACAGATGAGCCAGCACCCCAAAACATACAGCACAGTCCTGTACTGACCATATACTGATAGAAGCCGATGGTTTGTGGTAACGCAGTACACCTTTTTGTCAGTTTGCCTTAAGAAAGGCGTGCTGCTATACCTCGAAACGTTGGCCTTGCCAAATGCGCCACTTGCTTTGTATTCTGTTTGTTCTCTGTTTCTAGGCAGAGTGTGTGCTACTCCTCTCCCAACTGAGCAGCAACTGAGAGGAGTAGAGCTCACAGGGCTGAGAGACAGAGAACAAACAGGATACAAACCAAGAGGTACATACGGCACCAGGACTTATCTATCTATATTGGACAAAAGGTTTCATGAGATGTGTCAGAAAAACACCTGCTGCTACGCGGTCCTACGTGGCGTAGTGCATAGGCTGGTGGTGGTTATTGAGGAGCTGGCCACAGCCATGGGGAGCCACTCACCTTAAAGTACTGGGAGCCTGCCACCTTCTTTTTTCACCATCCAAAACAAAAATGTTTATATAGTTAATTAAAAAAATATATAATTTATTTATATGTTTTTATTTTATAAGTTTATTTTACTAAAAAAAAAATATATATATATATATATATATATATATATGCTATCACACAAAAAATTATGAATAAAAAATAGACAATTAAGGTTTATATAGTGTTGTTGTGTCTTTAATTGAATATAATTTGCAATCATAGTAATATTGATATTATATTCATGTGGGCATCCCAAATATACAACTATCAAGGAGAATGAGCTTCCCTGGAAAGAAGAGCGTACGCACAAAAACGAAAAGTAATATAGAAGGCTCTGAATCAACCCTACTGTGTGTGAGGTCTTGTTAACAATTTGTGTGACACAAGGATGTTTACAAAAGTTACATAGTTAATACGGTTGAAAAAATACATATTTCCATCAAGTTCAACCAAGGGCGTTGGGGTAGGGGAAGTCATATTTTATTTTATAGGTGGAAGTTATTTATTTTATTTTTTGTTTTTTTACTGATACCCGCTAATAGTAACTGTTAATGTTATTTTCTTCTAAATAAGCATATATTCCTTTTTGAAGCTGTCAGTGGTTGATGCTGTAACAAGCTTCTGTGGGAGGCTTCTGTGTGAGTGCCCCCTTGTCTTTAGAGAGGATTTTACCTGAAATGGTGTTCCCCCATATTTTTTGTATGGGCCATTTATATATTTATAGTTCAGTTAAGTACAGTTAAGTTAATCATGTCCCCCCTCAGTCGTCTCCTCTCAAGACTAAACAGATTTAATTCTCGTAATCTTTCCTCATAACTAAGATCCTTCATACCCCTTTTTAGGTTTGGTGGCTCTCCTCTGCACCCTTTCCATAGTGTGTCCTTTCTATGAAAGGGGCGCCCAGAACTGATATATATATATATATATAACATATATATATACAACATTGTTTTACAATTTTTTTAACAGCATACATGGATCTCCCACCATAATCTGACAATGACCAACCTACACCACTAACTCAGAGAGGTGGGGAGAGAATTCGGGATGCCGGGCTCTGCAGGGCCTTGTGGGTGGCATGCGGAATTAGGATGCTGACAGGCTTCACATAGTTGCAGGGTACACATTCAATCCACAAGTGACAAGTCTCTTAAAAAAGTTGTTACAGGGGGGGGGGGGGGCGTTGCTTGGCGATGGCCGTGTGAAGACGCAGGAGTACTCTAGCCGGATAGAGAGAAAAAAAGCCTTAAAACAGTAGTCCTAGTGACTTTCAAACTCACTTGAGTTATGTCCAAAAAGAGGAGGAACAAGTCTAATGTTGGAGGGCGCAGGCCTGGCCCCATAACTGATTACTTCCACGAGGAAGACCGGGGATTCGGCGAGAAGGTGAGCCGCAATATGGCGTAACCCTCACTACAGCAGAAGCGAGAGATGGCGGGAACGAGGCGGCGAGAGATGCCCTCGGGCCAGCAGCGAGAGGAAGAGCAGGAGGACGTGGGTGGACGGGCCCCATCGCTGCCATCAGAAGAGTGTCCTGGGTCCCGAGGAGAGGAAGAAAGAGCAGGCGATCCGGCGTGTGAATGGCGCGGGCTGGAGGAGGCAGCGAACAGGGAGCCAGAGAAGACCAACAGCAAGAGGAGGCCAGGCGGGGGACGTGCTCTCCCCCCGTCGCAGCTCCCGTGTTCAGCCGGCGATGTGGAGCCCGGGAAGGGGCCGCCATCTCGCAGCTGCTTGGCCGTGCTATGTGAGCAGGAAAGAAGCCAGTCAGCGGGGGCGGGGCTCCGGGGAGAGAGGCGGCGGTTCGCTGCTGCCACTGCGGCTTGTGTCCCCAGGAGGCTCGGATGAAGGGCAGGTGGAGGGACATGTGGATTCCCCTTCCAGCCCCTACATACCTGTATTATCACGCCCAGACACAGAGACGACTCCCTGCCTCGAGCTCGGCAGATCGGAGGGACAAGCTGTCTTACCCTCCAGCAGACCAGAGTCATCATGCCCTGATTCAGCACAGCAGTCTGATGAAGAGATACAGCAGAGGCAGGTGAGCCCACAGGTAGGCGAATGGTCAGGATCAGGTCCTTCACTCCCTTATATGCAAGATGGCGAGTACTCAGAAACCACTCCCTGACAATAAGGGATGCCCCTTCCCCTCGCGGGCACCGCAGGCAGACCACCCTCTAGTGTCTTCCGATGGAAGCAGTGGAGCTTCAGATGGGACACTGCGCAGGGCTGGGTATTCTCAGGTCGCCCCGGAGTACTCTGTGCAGCGGCGGGGTGCAGACAGCGGGCCAGACTCCCCAGGGGGTTCGCCCACCTCCCTGTGTTGGTCCCAAGACTCCCCGTTACAAGGGGCAGCTACAGATGAGGAAACTGCCTGGGGATGATGGGGAGAATGCCCCAATGGATCTGGACATGCATAGCATTAAAGCCCTTATATTGTCCTTACCCACCAGGAAAGACTTTGAGACCTTCATAAACAGAATGGAGTCTTCCTTTAGGAGAGAGATGGGCGAAGAATCAAAGAGTGTGGCGGAGGTGGGCGGCAGAGTCACGTCAGTTCTGGCTGTTTTGGAGAGAGTTCGCAGCCACTTGGAGAGAGCTCAGGCGGATTCTGTCCAACATATATCAGGCATCCTGCTACATCAAGACGACATGTAGAACCGAGGGAGGAGAAATAATATACGGATTAGGGGCTTCCAGAGGTCCTGGAGCACTCTAACCTCCCAGAAACCGTGATGCAAATCTTCAAACAAGTTCTGGATTGGCCGGTGGGGGAAGTTATTGAGCTGGATAGGTCCACAGAGCCCCGAGTCCTAAGAACCCCGATTGGCGCAGACCCCGGGACATTATTTGCCGCGTTCACTTCTACAAAGTAAAGGAAGCCTTTATGCAGCAAGCTTGGATCAAGAAAAATATAACTTTCAAAGGGGCGCAGATCAGCTAATTGCCCTATCTAGCACGACGTGCACTCCAGATGCGGAAGATTATGAAGCCACTGTTGGAGTGTGCAAAGCAAGCTGGAGCTACTTACAGGTGGGGCCATCCTTTTCACCTAATCCTGCAATTTCGGGGACGGAGCTTTGTCCTTCACAACCACTCCCAGCTTCGGGAAGCTTTTGAGTTCCTCGGCTCCCCGGCAATGGAACTGGAGAATTGGCTCTCACCGTCGCTGGGCCTGCCGGGGGCCCCGGAGATGGGGGGCCGACCCCCAACCGAGAAGAAACAGAGGGGTCATGCCAAGGGCCCCTAATATCCCAAACGATTGGGACTGAAGCTGGAGGCCACTGGTCCCCCAGAAGCTCTGATCTTGTCAGGCCAGCAGCTCCCCTGGACATGATCATTCTTCGCGACATTGCCTCCTACGCGGAATTTCATTGGTTTACCATTTTGTTTCTTTATGCTGCTCGGAGAGAGGAAGCCTGCTGGCTCCATCACGGGCCTAACAAGGCTGAAGGCTTCAGAAGTACCTATGTCTGCGACTTCTTTTTTTTGGTCCAGAAATTTCCTCAGGTCATGGCCAAGACTTTCTCTTTTTTTGTGGTACTTTATTATGACACTCGGAACTGTTGGGGTCTGCCCCTCTGCTAGCCTACGAGTTCACTGCCTATTGGAGAGGGGGATGGGGGGGCTTAAGGGGGCATTGTGAGGTAGGCATAAGCCACCCCTCAGGGGTAGCACACTAATCTGTAAATGGAACCCTTGTGGGGTACTCCCTGGGCCTCCTGACTCTTGCCCGCCTTCGACTGTGGCTGGCGGTGGGGCGCCGGTCGCGGACAGTTCTGGGGTGCAAGAGGTACTAATGGTGTTTAAATGTCTCTAGGCTTAAGCGTTGTAATGTTTACATTTTATGCTCTTTATACTCTAGGTTCTAGTGACGAAGATAGAGCCTATAGACAGAACCCTACAGAGATGCGCAGGAAGCGGATACCCAAGGTGGGCTTTCTCTGGGTCCGGGGCTCCTGGAGCCTGGACCGCAGGCTGACCACTGGCACTCTGGCCTGGGCAGTTCTCATTGGTTCTAGCTTTCCACTCCCCACACATTGAGGATCCCTGAGCCTCCCCCAAGGAGTTTTTGGGGAAGTCTATAGAGATCAAGTGCGTTTGTGCGCTAAGTAGGGTCTGGTCTAATTTTTGGTGTTTAGTATATTGGCCACCGCTCTATTTCTTTATAGAACACACCTCTTATTTTTCCTATTTTTCGCTCAACTTTTTTCCTTCTTTTGTTCTTTTCTGTCCTGCCCTCTTGATCCCCTTCCCCCACTTTCTCCCTCTTCTCCCTCCTCCCTTAACCACACCAAGATAGGGATGGCAAGGTTAAACATATGCTCGTAGTATGTGAAGGGCCTGAACACCCCAGAGAAGAGATCTAAAATAATGTATGACCTCCATAAATGTGGAGTCAAGATCGCCTTATTACAAGAAACTCACTTCAAAGAGGGGCGGGTCCCGACTTTTGAGGGATCATCACTTCTCCACCTTGATCTACCTCCCCAATCCAGATGCTAAATCAAAAGTGGTTTCGATAGCCATTTATAGATCCCTTCCCCATAAAATTCTGGATGCCAAGATTGACCCTAAGGGGAGATTTATTTTCATGAAACTGTCATTGTTCACCAAAACATATACCTTAGTTATACTGGTATTAGGGTTGATTCAGAGGGTATTAGGGTTGATTCAGAGCCCCTTTCTCATCATTTTCATGGAGGTCTTGCTACCAAACGTAAAATCATGCAAAAATTAAAACATTTCACACTAAAGTTCTCGCAGAAAGAAGGCTTTGCTGAATCAGACGAGGGGAAAAAATGAACGAGAATGGAAATATTTGCGCAAAAAAAGGTGAAAAAAGGGGCTCTGAATCAACCCTATTATCGTGGTGGGTGGGGATTTTAATTTACCCCTTAACCCACTAGTGGATACCTCCTCCGGTAGATCCGCCATCCCAGCAGTCGGGCCTAAAAAGTTAAAAAAAATCTTACCTAACTCTCCAGCTGGTAGATGTCTGGCGCTCCCTCCATTTGGGGGACAAAGATTTCACGTTCTACTCCAATGCGAATAATTCATACAGCCGCATAGATTACTTACTGCTAAACCACCACGCCATGTCCTGGGATCCCAGAGCCAGTATAGGGAACATACTTTGGTCAGACCACGCCCCAATCTTTTTGTCCTTTGAGTTACCGGGGTTACATCCAAGTAGATGGGATTGGCGGCTGAACGATAATCTCTTGAAAGACGAGTTCTGCCTGGCAGCTGTTGGTGACACCATAGGCCACTTCCTTCGGATCACTGAAATGATAATACTCCCCTCCCGGTGCAGTGGGAAGCTCTAAAATGTGTGTTAAGGGGCACGCTGATCCAACACGGATCCAGACTTAAAATAGAGATATCCTCTCTCAATAAATGGTTGTTATCCAAAATACAAAGCCTAGAACTCTCTCACAAGCAATCTCCCTCTAATGATAAATGGCTGGAATTAGAAAAAGCCAGAGGGAAGTTGAAGAGCCTATATAACCAGAGCTTCCTGCGCCACAGAGATAGAGAGTGGTGTTTTATGAGTCTGCTAACAAGCCAGGCAGATTGCTGTCTAAACTATTGCACCCCCAGGGTTCTGCTACATACATTCCTAACATTAGGACACATGGGAATGTGGTGACGTCCAACCCTTTGAAGATAGCCGGGGCTTTTAGGGATTATTATAAGGAGCTGTATAATTTGCCCCAATCTAGCAATCATATGTACCCACCAGCTCGATAGTGCAGGACTACATATACAGGACCCCGCTCCCTGGGATCCTCCCAGAAGAGGTTGAGCTCCTGGAGGCCCCCTTTGGTTCCCCGGAAGTCCTCAAAGCGATACAAAATACTCCCGCAGGGAAAATTCCAGGCCCTCACGGGTTTACCCCGAGATTTTACAAGAAGTTCGGCTGGCTGCTAGCCCAGTTTTTGGCCAGCAGTGAGTGATGATGTACCCTTCCCAAAGCAATCGCTGACAGCCATGATTACGGTCATCCCTAAGCCAGGTAAGGACCCGCTAATATGTGGTAGCTATCGACCTATATCCCTAATCAACTGAGATATAAAATGATTTGCCAAACTCATAGCAACCCATCTACAGCTGCCGATACCCAAGATTATACACCCAGACCAGGTGGGATTTGTGCCTGGCAGAGAGGCACGAGACAATACTAATAAACTCCTCATGTTGATCTTGTACGTTCAGATGAAAGAGATTCCCACTTGCCTGCTCTCCTGTGACGCAGAGAAGACTTTTGATCGAGTGACCTGGGAATTTTTGCAAGCCTCCTTGCGGCAGATTGGCATAGGCCCTTCCCTCTTAAGTAAAATTATGGCCCTGTACAGGGATCCCACTGCTTCGGTAAGAACTAATGGCACTTTATCGTTTCCTTTCTCTATAAGTAATGGCACACGCCAGGGCTGCCCCCTGTCACCTCTCCTTTATATACTCACCATGGAGCATTTAGGGTGGCTTTAAGGGATAGCCCGGACATCAAAGGGATAGAGGTGGAAGGTAAGCAACACAAGCTGTCACTTTATGCAGATAATTTGCTGCTTCATTTAACTGCCCCAACTACATCCCTCCCACTTGTGTTAAAAGAATTTGGATTGTTTGGGGAAGCGAGTAACTTTAAAATAAACTATGGGAAGTCGAAGGCCCTTAACCTCACTTTATCAAATGCTGTGACTGCCGGCCTTAAAAGTAACTATGCTACGTTGATGAATAAGACCATTGGCGAGCTCAGACATTATGATAGACAAACTCTTTCATGGTTTGGTTAATTAATGCCATTAATGCCATAAAAATGTAAAAAATAAAAAATATCCTCCCCCTGTTTTTATACATCTTTTAAGAACGTCATTCCTCAAGTTCGTTTGGGGAGTCTCAAAACCGCAAATTCGATTCAAGACCCTATCCCGTCATAAAACGAGGGGAGGTGTGGGCTTACCGGATCTTAAGTTATACCACGCTTCGGCTGTCCTCTTGAGAATGCTAGATTGGGCCCACCAGGGTTCAAACAAAACTTGGGTTGCAGTGGAGAGGGAGATGTCCCCCCTGCCTCTGGTCTCTCTGCCATGGACAAGACCCCAACCAAGAAAATGAATTAGGACCTTGCATTTGCTCATAATCTGGAACCGCCTCACCTCTGGAGATAAGATGCACCTGGGGCCTTTAACCCCTATACTGGAAAACCTCAAATTTGGTCCGGGAATGGGAGTAACATCTTTTCTGGGATGGAGAGTGGGGACCGACCCAAGATTGGGACAGGTAGTGAGGAGATTGGTCCTTCCGTCACTGGGGGAGTTGAGGGAGCGGAGCCCTGGGGTTTATTTGTCCTGGTTCCTGTATGGGCAGCTGGCGGCTTTTGTTTCCTCCCAGCGGCTGCTGGGCGACATTGATGGCCCTCTTACAGAGGTGGAGAGGCTCCTCTCGTCGGCGACACCTCCAAAATATATGCTGTGCTTGTGAGCAACATGCACACTGTCCCCCTGGGGTATATTGCCAGGTGGGAAAGAGAGCTGGACCGGACCTTCTCGGAGGAGGACCAATCCAAAATGCTTAGCCTAACACACAATTGAGGGGGTCGCACAAGAGAGGAACTATAAAATCATATCCAGGTGGTATAGATGCCCGTCAGATGTCAGGAGATTTGCGCCCCTCTCATCGGACAGATGCTGGAGATGCCTAAGGAGGGTAACATGACCCACATTTGGTGGGGGTGTCCGATTATCAGAGCCCTATTGGATAAAATCCTGAGCATCTACACTGCCGCCACGGGAACGGTGGTTCAGTACTCTCCTCAGTTGGTGCTTCTCTCCTTTTGGGAGGGCCCTATATCCCACTGCAAGAAGGATGTACTTAGGCACTTTTTGACGGCGGGGCGGGCAATCATCCCTAGGCACTGGAAAACTCGAAGAGCCCCATCCTTGCAGGAATGGGTAACAGAGCTGGAGCATATCAGACAAAGGAGGAGCTCATCATGGAAGATAGAGGACTTAGGGATAGGTATATGATGACCTGGGCCTGTTGGGTGGACCTACGTGACTCGGTGCAGTTTAGGGCGATGCTGGGGTAGACAATAAGATCCTGGTTTACACAATTGGTGTTGGGCATTGCAGACTCCGGGTCTTGGCGCCACTGTGGGGGGCGCAGGGGGGCTGAGATGCTGGACTGCGATCAGTCAACTCCCCTTCCTTTTTCCCTTCCCTTCCCCCTCATTTGTTTCTCCCTTTCTTCTGTGTGTGTCAACTTTTTTGTATTCCGCAATCCCCATTCAGTACTAATATGGTCTTCCTCACCTTGCGTGCGCCAGGGAGCCAAAAGGGGTGCCCAGGGCCCATCATCCCGTGTCTGGTGGGGGGCTTTAGACACCTAGGAAGGTGCAAGGAGATGTTTGGTAATGGCGTAGAGGGCTTCTTTTAGGTGATGTATAATTTAATAATAGCTAATAGTTTATAACAACATTTTGTAATGGCAATTGTGGATTAACATTGTAAGTTGACTGTATCGTACTGTGTGGGGGGACTCCTCCTATCTTTTTCGTCTGTACTCTTTTCCTGTTCTTTAATAAAAACAGATTATACAAAAAAAAAGTAGTTACTTTATTAGTAGCCTCTGGTACACGTCAGTAGTCACAGGTACAATCCAAGGTATTCACTTCCATCAACAGCAAACAAAGGCAGTTGCCCTTTAGTAGAAATGAGGCTGCAGCAGGTTCTCTCCCTTCTCATGGTAACTTGGGTCTTTTCCTCCTCCAGGGTACTTCCTCCACCAGAGCACTTCTTGCTTCTTAATCTATTTGGCAAGGCAGAATCAGGCTCTAGCTGGATCCTTCTGTCAGTCTCTTGCTACTGTCTCCTCTCCTCCTGCAAAGGTCTTGTCACTCCGGTTACAACATTAAGATTGAGCAAAGGCAATGCTATCTCTAACTGGTGTCCTAACTCTTATATAGTATTTGCTAAACTAAAGGTTAGAGTCTCTCCTAAACCCAACTGTGAGTCAGACCAATGTATCCATCCATCAACCGTCTGCATAGGCGCCAGGATGTTACAGGAACTGGGCTCCTAATATTGATGCATTAAACCTATGTTCTTTCTCTGCAATGCCACTGAGCTAACTATGGTTTATGTAACTTAACCCTTTCTACGTTAAACTAGAGTGTGCACTCTACTACATCTAATGTTAAAAGTAGAACTTAGGTAGTGCAAATTATTGCATACCTAAACTAATGGTGAACTGGTCCATACCCACTACACTATTACAGATATGAAATTAATTTGCACCGTGATTTTTTGTGAAGTATCACACAAATACATGCGACCTGCCCCTGTTTTGTGGTTGTAGAATTATGCATTAGATAACCCTATTTACATCAGCCAAACTTCTACATCAACAAAACAAACCCAACAAAAAGTAGGTGTTAAAAGTCCCACAGCATGTTGAGCAACAGGACCTGGGGTATGAATGTGTAGCTGGATGTGCACTGAGTACCACTAGGCCCAGATCCAGATACTATGGACACACTAGCTAGTGTTGTTTTTGATTAAAAAAATATTACAACAGTAACTGACATGTGTATTACTTAGACACCCTAGAGTATAAATATAGATGTTTGTTAAGGTTGTGTGGAAAAAGCCAAAACCAAGGCATGTTGTTTATTTTTTCTATATTTAATTTGTTTGTTGGTGCTGATCGTCAAGAAGGACCAAGTAATGCTCCGCTGTATGACCTGGGGGCTCAAATGTTACAAGCTTACCCAAGACACCAACCACACGTTGGAATAGATGAAAGACTGGCAGGTATAGAAGCTCAACTTCACGTCATTCAACAAGACCTGTATTCTAGGGCACGGAAGGCTGTCCAGACACAGGAGCAACATGGCAAAATTATAGTGGCTTTAAAACAAACGGCAGACTTGCTGTAGGTCCTACATTACCATGTGCAAAAGCAAACAGCATCTTTTTTCCTGGCACTTTTTGGACCATCACAAATGCCAAACACAACACTACAACAGAGCGAAATAAATTTAATTTATGTTCCCAAGCCGTGCACCCTCCTCAAGAAGGCCAAGATGATAAAGTGCGTGAAGAGGAGTTAATGTAATTTTTTTGTATGTATATATTGCACTAACTTGTGCCTGAGTTTAGGCAATACATTTGTTTTTGGAAACATGCTAGCCTATCTCATGTCACTAACATGTCACTAACATGTATGTAGTGTCAAATGTTTTGTCACTTAAACATAGATACATGTTTGTACACATAAAATACTTTCCGAATAAACCTACTACAACAACCTACTACTACAACAGATATATTTAGAAATATAAATATTTATAATTATTTTAATAAAAAAACAAACTAGGCCAACATGGCCAACCATAACTGCTGCACAGCAGCAACTCACTCACTGCCAGAGCCTGGGATGCTCTTGGATGCAAGCTGTGTAAAATAAATTAAAAACATAGTCATACATGTTGTGACAGAGGCTCTGTCTTTTGGATGTCATCACTATTCAGTTGCCCACCGGGTCATTCACTGGCCTTTTCTTAATTAGGTTCCAGACAATGTAATTGTATTTTGATACTGTTACAGGCAATGTCATTGTATTTTGACTGCCATTGTGTATTGTTGATTACGTCACAGTCAATGGCATTGTCCTGATTGATTGTATTACAGCCTGCTATTGTTCTACTGATTGCGTCACCGGCAGAGTTGAGGGATTGTGTGCCCTGCTGCTATTGGTCAGTGTGGTTGTCATTGCATGGAGACTTGTGTATATAAGGCCTAGAGTGGCACTAATAAAAGCACTTCACCTTCACCCTCAATACTGAAGTTCTGTCTCTTATTGGGGGAAACGCTATATTACAATTCACTAGCCCTTGTAAGGGCTGTTCCTGTTTCCTCACGGACGACTCTGGAATTCCAGCAGCACCTCTTACGATTGGGAAAAGGACGTATCGGGCGGTGAAGCCCTCCGGCGATAAGGGTTATCGCTACAATTGGTGGCAAGCGGTCAGATGGTCCTTTTCTACCCAGAGAGAGTGCTACCCTGATGGAGAGTCAGTAGGACAAGTTGAAAAGGCTGACCCTGAAGGATCTACTCGAGAGCCGGGGAAGGTCAGCTAGCAACCGCCCACGTCGGGAACTGATAGCCGAGCTGATCGAAATGGATCGTGCAGCAGGACAGAAACCAATATAGAGATCGATGAAGACGCTGCTCTTGTTCAAGCGGTTCGGAACAGATTGTCGGTCTATGGCCCGAATCCATCACAGGAACTGATCGACCGAGTCTTCGCCGCAGCGGAGGCAGAGGCCAGTAAGCGAAGGGAAGATCGGCGACTTTCAACCCAGCAGCCTCTCAGCCTCAGTTACACTGGGGGGAGAAAGATTCCATTTGCAGCATTTAAGTCCTTCCAGGAAAGTGACGACGAGATTGACGGATTTTTGGCCGATTTTGAACGGCAGTGCGCTTTACACCGGGTACCCACGGAGGTATGGGTCACCATATTATCAGGGAAACTATCTGGGAAAGCTTCCGATGCTTTCCGGGCCATCCCTGATGCGGACTTACCACACTACCATCTGGTAAAGGAGGCTTTGTTAGCCCGGTACGCTGTCACCCCGGAAGCCTACAGGCGACGAATTCGGGAATCCCAAAAGAAGGGAGGGGATTCTTACACGGAGTGGGCATGTCGCCTCCATCGTACAGCATCACACTGGGTCACTGGATGCAAAGCCACGACCGCTGAGGATGTACTACAGTTGTTTTTACTAGAACATTTTCTCAATGCCCTGCAACCAGAGCTAAGAGAGTGGGTACGTGACCGGAGGCCTCTAACGCTACCTGAGGCTGCTCGTCTAGCCGACGAGTACACTGATGCTCGCCGGACAGAACAGTCCGCTCCAAAACCACAACCTCCCATAAAATTTCAAGCACCTGTGGCTTCAGCGCCAACTCGTGACTCTGGGCCACATAGGCCAGCGCAGCAACCGAACCTCTCCACAGTTCAGTGCCATCGTTGCAAACAATGGGGACATTATCGCAGTGATTGCGCCCTAGAGCCTCCCCGAAACACGTGGGGGCAAAAGCAACCTTCCACCTCCCGTACTCCTGTGGCACACTGTTTGGAAGCTGAGAGCAGTTCGGAAGAGTATCTGGGGGTACTGTATGAAGCTGATCCCGTACAAGCGGCCATCCAAGACAACCGACAGCACCATTGCCAGGAGGTACGAGTCAATGGGCGCACCGCGCAAGGATTACGCGACACCGGAGCCACACTTACCTTGCTCCAACCTCATTTGGTCAAGAACAAAGACCGCACTGGACACACCGTTGCAGTAAGGGTGGCGGGAGGAGCTGTGTTTCGACTCCCCACCGCCCGAGTACATCTTGACTGGGGCGCTGGATCCGGCAGGGTACAGGTGGGACTTATGGACAACTTACCAGCAGAAGTACTATTGGGAAATGATCTAGGATCAATGACTTCTGCCTACGCTACCTCTGGACCAGCCAGCGTCAACCCTGTTACAACCCAGGCTCCAGCCCGAACTGCCGACTCCAGCCCACTGGTCGGGGAGACCCAGGGGTTGCGTCTGCATCACGTCATGTCTGTTACACGAAGTCAAGACGAGGATCAGCCGTCAGGTTACGTCCTTCCAGAAGGGAAACTTATGCCAAACACTATTTTTGTTGGGGGCATTGGCCGTCGGATTAATCAGCCTGAAATTAAGGATGTTTTTTCAAAGTATGGCGCTGTAAAGAATGTCAAAATTATTAGGGATGCCTCTGGCGTTTCTAAGGGTTATGGTTTTGTCGACTTTTACGATGATGTAGATGTGCAGAAAATTGTGGATTCTCCGATCAGCTTCCATGGAAAGAGATTGAAACTTGGGCCAGCTATAAGAAAGCAAAGCACCTGTGCACACATCCAACCAAGGACTTTGGTGCTGAACTCACCGACGCCACAATATCCCAGTGTTTGGACCCCACCCATGACCGATTCCTATGTACAACCCACGTCAATGTTTAGTCCGGTTACTCACTATTTGCAGACTTGTCCTTACACAGAACTCTGCCCATAACAAGAGTCCGGACAGCCCCACGTTAACCCGAACAGGGTCAATCCGGGTCTGCCGGGTGTTCCACAAAAAAGGGGCATTGTGACAGAGGCTCTGTCTTTTGGATGTCATCACTATTCAGTTGCCCACCGGGTCATTCACTGGCCTTTTCTTAATTAGGTTCCAGACAATGTAATTGTATTTTGATACTGTTACAGGCAATGTCATTGTATTTTGACTGCCATTGTGTATTGTTGATTACGTCACAGTCAATGGCATTGTCCTGATTGATTGTATTACAGCCTGCTATTGTTCTACTGATTGCGTCACCGGCAGAGTTGAGGGATTGTGTGCCCTGCTGCTATTGGTCAGTGTGGTTGTCATTGCATGGAGACTTGTGTATATAAGGCCTAGAGTGGCACTAATAAAAACACTTCACCTTCACCCTCAATACTGAAGTTCTGTCTCTTATTGGGGGAAACGCTATATTACAATTCACTAGCCCTTGTAAGGGCTGTTCCTGTTTCCTCACGGACGACTCTGGAATTCCAGCAGCACCTCTTACGATTGGGAAAAGGACGTCTCGGGCGGTGAAGCCCTCCAGCGATAAGGGTTATCGCTACACATGTCTACACCTAAGTAAAGTTTATTCAAGTGATCTTTGTTCAACAATGATGTTTAGTAGAAGGGCCTCAAAATGTGGTTGGGGTATGCACAACAGAGGAACATTTTATAATGTTTGCTAAGGAATCACAATTACCTGTGAAGGCATGATGCTGGAAGTTTGTTCCAAGCATCTACTACTCTTTCTGTAAAATAATATTTTCTGACATTGCTCCTGATCTTCCCCCCGACTAGCTTCAGGTTGTGCCCCCTTGTTCTATCATTAAGCTTCTTCTTAAAAACACTTCCCTCCTGAACCTTATTCAATCCTTTCACATATTTAAAGGTCTCAATCATGTCCCCCCTCTCCCTTCTTTCCTCCAGACTGTACAAAATAAGTTCTTTAAGTCTCTCCTGATAAGAAGAAATGTTGGAGGACTCCATCACCCGAACAGGGACTTGAACCCTGGACCCTCAGATTAAAAGTCTGATGCTCTACCGACTGAGCTATCCGTTGCATATAAATAGTATCTGAGGAAAAGACTATTGTCTGCAAATAAGCTAATGCACATGCTGAACAGCTGACACAGAAAGACCAGACCAGCCTGACCTAATGCATCACAATCATGACAAGAAATGAAATCCAAAGCAAGACATACCGCATGTAGGTGCTGTTCAGTCCCGGGTGAAAGCTCCCCCACGCGCTCCGTCGTGCGCCCACAGCTTCTCTAGAGGGTCTTTTGGTTCATTTTTGTTTTTTTGCAACTTTGCATTTTGCCCCAATTAGCACTTTTATTAGGAAGATATATATTTATCTAGATAATAAAGATTTTTGTGATTCATATTTACCGGTTGAGTGCCCTGCTTCAAGTTGGACTCCTTGGTTAGGGTGTTCTTTAGTGGTTACAACTCATCTGAATCCAGCACTCGGTTGTGGGGGAGTGTGCCCTTCTCATGTTTTCCCATGGGAGGCTGCTTATCTGTGGAGACAAGAAAAACTGAAAATACATAAAAATGCAGCAGGTGAAAGTGGACAGATGAAAGAGTTTTGGTTGTGTACTCTACTTACCAGATGTGCAGGCATCATACAGACGATAGACCTCTTCAGGCTCCAAGCACTTAAAATCAGACCACCTCTAACAGATGGCCTTTGGCCGCAGTTTCATGTTAAAGCCCTGGGAGACCATCCCCTCGATTCAAAATGCAAAAGTTAATTGATTTCGGATCGAGAATCGTAAGTTTGGGTGGGTGTTAGTCATTTTTTCCTGTTTTTTTGGCCATTTCCGACTCGCACGAGCCTACGTACGATTTCGTATATGCTCTTACGATCATCGGAAGTTCGTTCCTAAATTGTAGGATCAAAACCTAAAACTTAGGATCAAAACCTAAAACGTAGGATAATCGGATGTGTTTACGTGTAATTCAGAGATCAGTTTTCCAACCTCTAAATCTGTTTTAAAAGAAAGCCACTTCCGACACCTTTTAGCAGTCGGATTGCTGTTCTTGAACAGGTTTTTTGGCTATGTGGAGGAGTCTGCGCGTCTTGAGCTCCAATGAACTGCATGTATCAGCATGGCTGAGGCCATAAATTGTATGGCAATGCATACCTGATTCAATACATTTCATGTATGCCTTATAAAAGCATTTTAATGTGGACCTTAATTAGTCCTTTGCATGTAAACCTTTATTTTGCAATACATCCATATATTTGCGTTATTTAAAGAAACTTATGTCCTTTGTTATTTATTTTTAAATTGATGTACTAGAATAATATTTTTAATTTGAATTTATTGGTGTAGTTGTTTACCTTTGCTTTGTTTAATTATTTTAGCTCATCTTTGGTCAGATGCATCACACTTACTGAGGAGAGGAGAGCGGGATAAAGTGCAGGATGTGGGTTACTGCTGTATTTTGCACAGACACAGCAGAGCTGGGGGCACGGAAAGGTCAGAAATCAAAGAATGCAGAGCAACACAGTCACAAGGCCCTTTCTGTTTGCAGGCTGCCCGATAATACCTGACCCGCCATCTTGGCTGTTTCTAGGCTCATAACATGCAGAAGTTGCTGGGTGTTTTTTAATTTTTGAGAGAAATCTGTATGTAGAGGGTGTGGGTAACCACACAAAAAATGTTAAGTTGTACCATTTGAAGCCAAAATATAAAAATTAAATCCACAAGTAAAAAATGCAAGTTAACTAAAAATTAAACAAAGTAAGATTTACTTATGCAAATGCATTCATTAATGGTTGGTTACTACAAAATGAATGAAATAAAGAAAAAAAAAAACCAAATATTTAGAATGCACTTTAATGAGGTAAGTTTGTAGTGCGCAGGCGCAAGATCAGAAGGATTTACGCCCAGACAAAAAAGGAAAAAGGGCAAAACCAATGTTGCAACCTGAGAAATGAAACGGAAAATTCAGGATGGAAACTGACATAGGTCTGATTCGCGAACTGCCATACCAACGGACGTACATTTTAGGATAGAAACGTATTAGCTTATAGAATCACTTGCAAGTTCATACGAGCGCACGAGCGTTCGGGAAAAATAGGATGATCGGCACCAAAATCAAAGCTGTAACATGTTTCTTTGAATCGACCCACATGTCCTTCACCACTTCCAAAATCTGGCTCTTGGCATAGTCATATTACAATATGATTTATAATCTGTCTCTTACGCTCTTTTGTCATAATCATATACCATGACACAGAAATCCTAGATGCACACAAAATAAACAAAAAAATTGAATACTACACACAAAATATTTCACAAAATACATAGTACAATAAAATAAATTAGAAACACAAATAAAATATTAACATTAGTATTATTTAAAAAAAATGTGTGGACAAAAAACAATCCAAAAGACCAAAAAAATGTGGGGACTTAAGAATATATACAATAAAATAACAAAAAATGTGGGGACAAAAAAAATGCAATGCTGCTACTGAAAATAAAGAAAACATTAGGCAACAGATGAAAACGCTAAGAAATAGACATACACAATTAAGTTAAACATGAGGAAGGCCACGCACCATACAGGAAAATATTATTTTAAAAAAATACACCTACCTTTAAAATGTGTCAGTTAACTGAGGGCCAACTTACTGCCACCTCTTTCCCACACCTTCCAAACCTTCCTCCGATGAACTGGAGGAGATGCTGGGAAATATGGGGGAGCCATATTAACCCTTTCGCTGTCAGCCTACCTGGAGTTTTTGTCATCCTTTGTTGCCAGACCATTTTGCAATATTTTGCGCTCCCCATGTTCAAATGTGATTTGTGAAGGGATTTCCAGGGATTTCCCAGAAAAATTATATATTGTTTTTTTCAGCATAGTCTGGGCTTTAACATGAAAGGTCTTGTTTGTCATTTTTTTGGTGTATTCTCAATATTTTTTGGGTGCAATATGTGAAAAAAAAAATAAAAAAAATCTATTTTTTACTATTTGTAGTGTTTTTTTGTAATAAAAAATGTAAGTTTGTCAAAAAAATCTTATTGTATGTGAAATCCCAATTTCTCGCAGTACCACATATGTATAGGTAGACACCCTTTCCTGCCCAGGAGACTCCCCCAAACTGAAACAGCGCTTTAGGGGATTTTCAGATAAAATACAACTATGCTATGCGCTATGCGCACCTTGCAGTTTTTCCAGAAAAACAACCCATTACATTTGAAATACCCCCAACAAACTATATATTCTCTGGAAGTATACACACCTCAGGCTTTCTATTTGTACCAGGCTTGTTGATGTGGCCACAGTTTTCTAGAAGTAATCCCTCAATGTATTCTTTGGTTGCAAAGAGTTTCCCTAAAAAAAGGATAAAAAAGCAGAATCAAAGCCACATTTTCCTAAAAAAACTATATACAAACAAGAAAAAACAAGTATAATCTGAAAAAGCAACATCTTCCGAACAGAACGATACCCAACATGCATAGCTACTGTCAAAGAAAGAGTTGCCAAACACCCCAAAGTAAAGCATGTGCGTAACGGTAATTTTACTTGAAAATTTCAGCTCTGCAGACAAAGTGCGCACCTTGCGTTTTTTCAACCAAAACAATCCTTTACATTTGGAATATCCCCCATAAACCATATATTCCCTGAAATTACACATGTTAAGCTTTCTAAGCGTACCCAGCTTGTTGTAGTGTTCTCATCTTTCTGGAATTAATCCCTCAAAGAATTCTTTGGTTGCGCAGGGTTTCCCTAAAAAATGTAAAAAAAAGCTGAATAAAAAACACCTTTTCCTAAAATATAAATATACAAACAAGAAAAAACAAGCTAAGTCTAAAAGCGCAAGGTCCGCCGAACAGAACAATACCCAACATACATAGCTACTTTTAACCCTTATTAATTGCCAGCCTACTTGAGATTTTGTCACCCTCTGTTAACAGGTCATTTTTCCCCATTTTGCGCCATTTTTGCTGGAATTTTCTGGAAAATTATATATATATTTTTTTGCAGCAGAGTTTAGGCTTTAACGGGTTAAAAACCCTTAAAAAAATGACATGGGGTCCCCCTTACCCGAAGTAACCAGCCCGGGACCAGCTATGCAGGGCTTGTAGAAACAGGGCGCAGGGGCCACTTTTTGTGACCCCTGGCCCTGCAGGCTACAAGCCCGCATAGCCCATGGCCACGGGCTCTTCTGCCCCCCCTGGGCTTTGGAGAGGCAGGTAATTGGGGGTGCAGGGGGGTTAATGGCAAGTCACCCGCTAGCCGCAGGTGACTTGCCAGCCCCCAGCGTTGTGAACTGGTATAGGGATCTCTTGGACCCCTTACCAGTTCACAAGGGGTTAAGTGTAAAAAAAAAACACCCCACACACAGAGAAAAAAAAAATGTTATTATTATTTTTTTTAATACTTACCTCTCATCCATCCTGGAGCACTGTGTCCCTCGGCAATCACCGGCTTCTGCTCACCTGCTGGAAGCATTTTATAGCTGCTGGGTGACGGAACATAAGGGGTTAATGAAAAAAAAATGACATAGGGTCAAGCCCGCATAGCCCATGGCCACGGACTCTTCTGCCCCCCCGGGCTTTGAGGAGGCAGGTAATGGGGGAGCTGGGGTTAATGGCAAGTCACCCGCTAGCGGCAGGTGACTTTCCAGACCCCCGAGCCTTGTGAACTGGTATAAGGGGCCACAAAAAAGAAGCTCACAAAGAAACAGCACTGATGCCAAAATTCCACAACAAAGCCACAGGCAGTAGTAATGCTACACAGACTGCCAGTGCCGGGCACCTATGTCATATGCACATGCAAAAAACACTACAGCCTTTGCCACAGTGTACAAATATGCTAAATTAAGTAGAAAGCCTTATTTATACTTAAGTTATCCCAATGTATGGTACGCTTTTCAGCCGCATTCGTTCATAGCTGTTTCCGGAATGTAATTAGCGATCCGCAGGTGTTGCGGAAACGCCTCGCTTATCAGTAGTTGCGTATATGGTCACAGCTACCTCTATGGGCCAATCATAGCATAAAATTTCAAATTCAAATAGCCGTTAGTGTTTCAGCCTTTGTCAATGTGTTCACATATCTTGTCATATGTAATTAATCATGTGTTTATGATGTGTAACATGTGATGAAGCATTTGTTTGATATAAATCAATGATTCTAGTAAGGTTCACACCTGTATAGAATGTCTACATCAATTAACATGGCCTGTTTGTGATTTGTTCACCTAGCACTTAAAAGTTCACCACACATACAGCAATTGTTGCCATTCTGTAGTTTGCATGCATCCTTGTGTGTGTTGTGGTTTGTGGTGTTTGCAGCTACAGCATGGAGCCAAATTCTGAAAATCTGACTGGCACTGGTGGGTCCCCTGGAGCACCCAGTACCAGTGGGATGCGTGGTGCCTGCAGAGCTCCCTCTAGGAACTCAATTCCAACTATATGTTTTACTCAGGTTAAGCATCATATTAAAGATATGTTGTTTTACCTTAATTTTGAGGCCTCGGAGAGCACTGCCCTTCCCCCCAGCCACTACTTCTATGCAGCCAGATGTTGATGGTAAAGAGGCAGCTTTTAAAGCATTTGTGTAAACATGTATTGATGGTTTGTTATAGTGTTTGAAAAAACAAAGGCTACATGTTGCTTATATTTTGGCACAGAAACCCTCAGCATGGGATCAGCATCTCCTCAAGATTCCACAGCTTCTTTGGAAGGCAGTAAGTGTTTGCATTATTGTATGTATTGCTACTGAATAGAATGTGTTGGGATTTATAGGTTGTATGTTTTCTATTTGTAGGCCAACTCCCACCACCATCTTTGGACCCCACTTCCTGTGTTGCAGGCCTACAGGACACTGTTGGTGTGTAGACAAAAGCTTACTGTATCATTTATTGAACTTTACAACATCTATTAAACTAAAAAAATTGTGGGAGTTTTAACATGCAATATCTTCTAAACAGCAGTGTATGAGCGTTTGAGTAATGTAAAATGGATTAACATGTTCTTGTTTGTAATCAATGTCAATTCATTTAACATGTCTTCTTTATGTTTGATTATTCTTAACTAATTAATGGAAACACTACTATGACACATTATAATAATTGCATTTATTGCTGCTTTCAAAAGGCCCGAATACAGGAAGTGCTGGTCCTGAAAGGGCCCTTCAAAGCAAGGCTGATAGAGATGTGGGTAAATATCTGATTTATTAAATACTTTCAATGATGTTGTAGATACTTGAATGCCTGAGGCCTATTTATAAAGTGTCATTAACATCATGTTTTTTAAATGTGTTTGTAGGGCAAAGTTCAAATGATGCACTGAATCTGGACAGCTCCAAGATGGCGGATATGGGTGTCTAATAATATACCTATGAAATGTGATCACACAATGTGTGGTCAAAATGTGTACTTTCTGTAACTTTTACTAAAACTCCTCCCACATTGCTTATGTCTGTGATTGCAAGTTGACAATCAAGGTTAGAATATTTAAAAAATATGATGCTAACTTAACCTAGTGCAAAAAATACCTTGCCTAATTCAATATAATATTGTGACTTTAGCTTATGTGATGTTGCCACCATTATCGGATAATGATTTGCCCATTCCTGGCAGCCAGACTTTTGATCTTTCTGGGGAGGACCACACACAGGTAAGGTAGAAATATTGTGGAATGTGTTTTAAAATGTAATATTTTTTGGTGAGCCTAAACTTCAACATTTAACCCTTTAAGTGCCAGCCTACCTGGAGTTTTTGTTACGCTTTGTTGCCAGACCATTTTTCACTATTTTGCACTATGCATGTTCAACTGTGATTTTTGAAGGGATTTCCAGGGATTTCCCAGAAAAATTGTATATTGTTTTTTTCAGCAGAGTCTGGGCTTTAACATGACATGTCTTGTTTGTCATTTTTTAAGTGTATTCTTAATATTTTGGGGTGAGATATGTGCAAAAAAATAAAAAAAATCTATTTTTTACAATTTGTAGTGTTTTTTGTAATAAAAAATGTAAGTTTGTCAATAAAATCTTATTGCGTGTGAAATCCCAATTTCTCCCGGTTACAACGGCACCACATATGTATTGGTAGATGCCCTTTCCTGCCCAGGAGACTCCCCCAAACTGAAACAGCGCTTTAGGGGATTTTCAGATCAAATACAGCTATGCTAAGCACTATGTGCACCTTGCAGTTTTTCAATACAAACAGCCCTTTACATTTGAAATACCCCCCACAAACTATATATTCTCTGGAAGTACACACCTCAAGCTTTTTAGGCATACCAGGCTTGTTGATGTTGCCACAGTTTTCTGGATGTTCTCCCTCAATGTATTCTTTGGTTACACAGAACTTCCCTAAAAAGGATAAAAAAGCAGAATCAAAGCCACATTTTTCTAAAGAAAACTATAAGCAAACAAGAAAAAACAGGTTAATCTAAAAAAGCAACATCCCCCGAACAGAACGATACCCAACATGCATAGCTACTGTCAAGGGAAGAGTTGCCAAACACCCCAAAGTAAAGCTTGGGGAGACGGTAATTTTGCTTGAAAATTTCAGCTCTGCAGACAAAGTGGCACCTTGCGCTTTTTCTACCAAAACAACCCTTTACATTTGGAATACCCACCACAAACTATATATTTTCTGAAAGTACACATGATAAGCTTTCTAAGCATACCCAGCATGTTGTAGTGGGCCCATCTTTCTGGAAGTAATCCCTCAAAGAATTCGTTGGTCGCACACAGGGTTTCCTTAAAAAATGTATAATAAAGCAGAATAAAAAATGAGTTTTCCTAAAATATCAATATGCAAACAAAAAAAAACAAGCTAAATCGGAAAGCGCAAAATCCCCCGAGCAGAACGATACCCAACATGCATAGGTACTACTAACCCTTTTAACTGCCAGCCTACTTTAGGCTTTGTCACCCTCTCTTGACAGGTCATTTTTCACCATTTTGCGCTATGCTTAACTGTGATTTTTGCAGGAATTTCCAGGAAAATCATATATTTTTTTTTTGCAGCAGAGTTTAGGCTTTAACATGAAATGTCTTGTTTGTAATTTTTTTACTGTTTTTTTTTAATATTTTTGAGTAAATTAAACAAAACAAAATAAATTTTTTTTTTTTAGAAAATTATCTCCTTTATTTCAAATAAAACATTTGTTTTATTAAAGAAAACCATATTGCATGTGAAAGCCCCATTTCTTCCGATTACAACGGTACCACATATGTATCGGTAGCCCCCTGTTACTGTTCAGAAGACCCCCCAAACTGAAAAAACATTTTATAACATGTAAAAATAAAATACAACTACAATCCACACTATAAAGGGTTAAATCAAGAAAAAAAATCGGTGTGGGGTTCCCCTTCCTGGGGGGGAGGTAACCCCCATTTTTTTTTATTTTAAGGGTTAAAAACCCTTAATAATTCCCATAAAAATGACATGGGGTCCCCCCTATCCAGCATAAGTAGCCCAGGGATCAGCTATGCAGGGATTGTAGAACAGGGCGCAGGGGCCAGCTTTGGTGTCCCCCCGCCCTGCCAAGTACAAGCCAGCACCGCCTAAATCAGCCCGGGCCCTTCTGCCCCCCCTGAGCTTCGGGGAGGCAGGTAATAGGGGGGCCGGGCTTAATGGCAAGTCACCCGCTAGCCGCAGGTCACTTGACAGCCCTCGAGCCTTGTGAACTGGTACAGGGGTCTCATGGACTCCTTACAAGTTCACAATGGGTTAAAGTGGACCAACACCCAGGGCTGATCGGCCCCGGAATCTATAAGATTCCTGAACCGTTCTATTCCCTCCCCCTGGGACATCCAAAATCGGGATGCCCCCCTGTGTGAAACCCCCCGGAACACCTGCTACCACTTACTTGAATCCGGTCCTACGGCGCATGCGCAGGCCGCATCCCCGCTATCCCTCTAGCAGGACGCGTGCCCAGGCCGGCTATTTATGAATGGCCGCCGCGGGGACGCTCCCTGTTAGAGGGAAGTGGGGGATGCGGCCGCCAGCGTGCTTAGAGCGGCTGAGCTTAGATGTCTCCTAGACGTCCATAACTCAGCCGCTTTGAGCGCGCTGATTGGACGAGCGGCCGCGCATGCGCCGTAGGACCCGGGTAAGGTGAGTTATTGTGGGTGATCGGGGGGGTTTCACGCAGCGGGGCATCCCCAATCGGGATGCCCCAGGGGAAAGGACCAATACCCAGGAAAGTCAAAATCCTGGGTGTTGGTCCACTTAAAATGTAAAAAAAAAAAACACACCACACCACAAAATGCTGGAAGCATTTATTACCAGCTGGGTGACAGGACATAAAGGGTTAATTAAAAAAAAATTGACATAGGGTCCCCCCTCCCAGGGTGGGGGACCCCTTTTTTTTTGGAATTTTAAGGGTTAAAAACCCTTAAAAATCCCAAAAAAAAGACGTAGGGTCCCCCCTACCCAGCGTTACCGACCCGGGCCAGCTATGGGGGCTTGTAGAACAGGCCCACATAGCCATAGTGGCCCGGGCCCTTCTGCCCCCCCCTGGCCTTTGGGGAGGCAGGTAATGGGGGGCTGGGGGTTAATGGCAAGTCACCCGCTAGCCCGCAGGTGACTTGCCAGACCCAGAGCCTTGTGAGCTGGTACAGGGGTCTGATAGACCCCTTACCAGCTCACAAAGGGTTAACTGTAAAAAAACAAACACACACACAAAATGATTTTATTAAAAAAAAAAATTTTTTTTACTGTACTTACCTCCGATTGCAAGCTCTTGTCCCTCGCCGCTCTGATGACAGATGCCGGTGATCGGCATCCAGAGAAGGGGGGCAGGAGATCAGAGGATCTCCTGCCACCTCCTTCCAGTGCGCCGATCACCGGCATCTGACAGCTGAAACAGCTGAAGCCAGTGATCGGGACCGGGATGACATCAGCGCACATGCAGGTAGGTAAATGTCATTTTTATTTTTATTTTTTTTTACAGGAAAGCCAGTGGCAGCTAAAACGGGGGGGGGCACCCTATTCCGGGCCCTCCCCTGCAGCCGGAGGAGGTCCCACGGACGATCGGAGCACACCATCTTAAAGGGGAGACCCGGCCGAATCAATGAATTTTTTGGCCAGTTAGCAGGGGGGAAAGCCAGGTACGTAAAATTTACGTAGCTGGCGTTTAATGACAGGAGAGGCAGATACGTGTATTTTTACGTAGCTGGCGTTTAAAGGGTTAACAAACACCCCTCTTTATTCATAGCAGTCAACCTTTTTTGAGGACCTGGATGTGGACACCTCCCAAGTGCCATGTGCTCAGCCAAGTGAACCAGCACAAGAGGCACGTGTGGAACAAGTTGATACCATATGTGTAAATGCAAAAAACTTTATTTAACTATTTTTTTTTTTATTCTTATAGAGCACTTCCCAACAAACAGGAAGAACAGTACCCAAAAGTGTGGAACTGTTTGATTTAGGGGCCTGCATGTTGGAGGCCTACAGTTACCAGCAGCCTCGTGCAAGACTCGAGGAGCACATTGCAGCGTTGGAATCACAATCGCTGGTCTACCAACAACAAATACAGGAAATTAGACAACAGCAACAGCAACAGAGCCAGGAACAACATAATGAAATTCTTAATGCTATTAACCGCTCTATTGACCGGCAGGACAAATCTTCTTGTTGATACATCAGCTTATACAACAGCAGCATATTTTTTTTGCTGCACTGTTGGGCCCCAACATGGGCCCTATGCCTGAAACCTCTGATGCAAGACAAGAGAACTAATTTTTTTTGTTAAAAAAAAAATTAAAATGTGGGTTATGTCATATCATGAAAATGTTATTTAAAAAAAATTAAATAAAAAATAAAACATGTGTTTGCTCTGCTTTAACACATCAATACAACATACATGTGTATACATGTCTATATCTATAGATAGGTGTATGTATGCGTAGTTTAATTAACATCAAAAATAGCTAACAAATACTTCTAAAGATTCTTTTATGTTATGTTACAATGTGTTACATTGAGAAACAAATAATGGCTAAAGTTTAACTTTAACGATGTTTGCAGTTACTGCAATGAGACTCTCCTTACAGCGAATCTATTGACTGCTGAGTATTCAGTAACAGTGACACAAGGTGTTGTTTCAAAAAAGAAAAGCCTACAACACATTTTTTTAAAAGTACAGTGCCACAGGTAGCGACAGGTAGCGACTGCTCAGAGCGACTGGCCCTCGCCGCTACACACCATATTCAACAAGAAATTTCAATGAAAGAGCGTCGATGCTCATATTTTTGTAGCTGTGGTATAGTGCGCCAGACTCTGTGTGATTATAGTGATTTTTTAGACACATTAACAGCAGTAAGCAAGCGAAAAACCATGGAATGACATTGTTGGAGTAGTGTGAAATTAACACATGTAAAAACATTTATACATAAATGTTAAAAAAAAAAAAAGAAATTCAAATATATCATTTTCGGGGCCAGGATAAATGTCAGAAAGACTTCAGTTAAAAAAAAAAAAAAAATTTGATCAGGAAAGGGATTATAAGGAACGTCCATTGAAATCTTCTGAAGCCGCACGGGGGCGGCGGGCGCGGGTGGCCCGGGTTTCTTGCGGTCCCACTTCAGTGATGCCTTGCTGACATGCTTCTTGCCTTATATGAGTACTTTGGGCACTGGTAGTATAACAGTGGTTTACTGTGCAGACATATTTATTTGTGCCTTTTGAGCTCTTTGTGTATCCTATACCACCTGTCATTTTGATTATTTTATATGCAGCAGTTTATTGAACGGTTGTGGGTTTGTATATAGTTTATTGAGTGTATCGTTTTTTATCACTTATATTTATTCATTTAGGAAATAGATTAGTTTGGGGTATTGATTCATGTAGATTTATTAGATGTATATAGGATGTATTTATGGATACATCAATATAGCACTTTAGTTCAAAGATATTGCACAGTGGTTTTGCTTAGTAGCGGCAATTTTGAAAACATTTGTTTCATTATTCTATTTTTATAACTGTACATTGTGGATAGGATTGTGGAAGATAACAGAGACCCTATTTTGGGTCCTTAGAGTGCCGGCACAGATACTGGGGTAAGTGGGTGCAGAGGTAGTTTACCTCTGCATGCACAGACCCCAGTACTTCATATATAGGAATTCAGTTGCCCGTTATTAATTATATAGTATTGGAGTTTTGTCTGCATCACAATAAATGTTATATTAGATTCCCCAGGATTGGGGCTTGGAGATATATTGAGATAATAATATGAATTGGGACCCATTAATTGTTTTTAATTGTCTTGTGTCATGTGTTATTTAGTGTATGTGTATTTTATGAATTTATATGCAACAATAAATTTTGAACATAGAGATTTGGCATATTTTTGGTGCTCCTTATAGGGAGGGAGGTGTGTTTTTCACGGCCGCTCCCATCGGAATGGTATGGGAGAGCGGCAGGTAGCGACAGGTAAGACTTGGTGCTCTGCAAGCCTGAACGCCAACGCTCTACGTTGAGCCTTGGGTAAGGATGAATCGTACGCTACATTGCGTTGTTCCAGTCCAAAATCAGCTTCATAAATGTGGAATTCTGTGCCGTGGTCGGCGTTCTCCTGCCGCTACCTACCGCTTACAAGGCACTACCTGTCGCTATCCCTCTCTGTTTAAACACTGTAACACTGACAATGCAATGGCAGATCTGCACATACAGTCTGACAAAAAAATATATCTGATATAGGCTGATTCATTACTAACGCCAGGTAGCGACAGATGAGCGCCTGTAGAGCGGATTTCAGAGCGAGCGCTAGTAGACGCTGTGCTCGGCCATGGATCATTGTTTCGGAGCGCCTCAGTCGCTGCCCGGCATTGATGAATATGATGTGTGAGTCGCAGTACTCCGCTGTACGCCAGCTCAGTGCGACCGACTCACACCACATTCATCAAAAAAACAGCCTAAAACTGCGCCGGCGCTCAAAATCATGTAGTTGTAGCCCATAGCACCAGAGGCTGTGTGATTAAAGTCTGTTTTTGAACATGTATCCACTAGTAACAAAGCAAAAACATATGGAATTACATTGTTATCTCATATGAACACTTTAATACCAGACATGTAAGTACAATTCTGCATAAAAATATTATTAATCCAAAAAGTTTTTAAAAATGTCATTTTCTAGGCTAGGATACGTCAGAAAGTTTTGAGATTTAAAAATAAAATAAAATTGGGATCAGGAAAGGGATTTAAGGATCTTCCATAGAAATGTATGGGAGAGCGCCAGGTAAGACGTGGCGCTCTGCAAGGCTAAAAGCTGAGCCTGGGATAATGATGAATCGTAAGTTACATGGCGTTGTTCCAGTCGCTCTACAGATTCGGCTTCATAAATGTGTAATTGCATGCTGTGGCCGGCGTTCACCTGCCGCTACCTGGCGCTACCTTGCGCTTTACATGCACTACTTGGTGCTATCCCTTCATGAATAAGGCCCTATATATTTTTATTTTTTCTTTTATATATATATATGGTTTTCACATACTGCGCCCAGCGTTCACATGACACTACGTGGTACTACGTGGCATTAGCACTTCTTAAATAAGGCTCTGGTTCGCCCTTTTTAGGTGAACCTTTTTGTAAACTCAATATTGGGTCGCAAAGGTACTCAAAAGATGCACAAAAAATGTTACGTGCTTTTGTTGCTTTACTGAATCGTGCAGTAAGTTTTAAAATGATTAAGAGCAGGGGTGTAACCTGAGAGGTTACAGAGGGTGCAACCACACTGGGACCCAGAAGGTCAGGGAGGCTCCTCCACTCTATTTATCATATTTGTGCTCACTTGGCATCATTTGGATAAAGGAGGGACCATTCAACTCTACTGTTTCAGCCTTTAGTTGTCTAGCTGTATCCAACAGAGTTTAAAGACAGAAAAACATTTACAGTATAAGCCTTGAAAGGGCCCTATTTAATGTCCGCACCAGGGCTCATCACATTTAGTTCCGCCACTGATAAAGACTAAAATCTAATGTAAATGTAAATGTGAAAGTAGGGGCCACCAAGAGTTGTGGAAAAACTGCTCTTATAAATATGTGTCAAAATTCATGTGTGTGTGACAAGGAAACGTTAATGTGCACTGAAATGCGTAAGATGAAAGATTTAAACATTTAATAGTTTGCATGTGATGCTTCCTGGACACAGGTTATTTGCATTTAAACCATGCAGAAGCTGCTGAATCCACATTACTGAACTCTAGTAAAGGAAGCCTTACAATAAAAACATAGATAAAAACAGATACCTTCCTATCTTGGTTCTTTGGTGGTAAGCGTATGTAAACTTTGTGACCTTAGTGCTGGTTGCAGCATAGAATCTTGTAGAATCTAAAAGCCAAAGTCATGATCATGTAGTCACTATAATTATCCCCGTAAAGAGATTGTTCGGGCAAAAATAAAAAAGATAGCTACACACAAATACTCCACCGCACCAGCCAATAGCTAAGTAGGTGTGCGGGATTCTGGCCGGACAACACAATCAATGAGAAGCTATATAGGTAAGGTAGCCCCAAACCCCCCACAACCCTACCAAAAACAAACTCCCGTACCACCACAAATTTCCAAATCCATACAATATTTTATTATATACGGCAAACACAAAAATCACAATTAAAAGAATTTAAAAACAGACATAAAGCATATGTATGACACCAAATCATGTATGGGACACTGAATGGCTCAATCATATAATAATCACGAATCAAGCAAAGGCATAATAGTATGGCTCCAAAAATGTAATCCAAAAACATCCAAAAAAGTGCAAAATACATGTGCAACAGATCAGACATATAGCATATGTATGACACCAAATCATGTATGGGACACTGAAAGGCTCAATCATATAATAATCGGGAATCAAGCAAAAGCATAATAGTATGGCTCCAAAAATGTAATCCAAAAACATCCAAAAAAGTGCAAAATACATGTGCAAAAGATCATGGCCAGTCGTCACGGAACAAGTGGGAGGCAGACACTGCTTGGCCTTATGCATGGTAACATTCTTAAAGGATCCTTTGTAATACACATTGTTCTGGGATGGCTCCATATACCCTCTGATTCCTCTTCCACTTGAGATACACATTAAAGGGATAGGTTATGTAAGGCGTTATGCACAGGCAATTTATTATTGTTATTATGGATTGTGATTGTGGGATTTGAGTGTAAGAAGGGAAGCATTTATAGTAAGATTGGTTATGGTTATTTTGCACTTTAATATATGCTATTTTTGCACATGTATTTTGCACTTTTTTAATGTTTTTGGATTACATTTTTGGAGCCATACTATTATGCTTCATTCCTGATTATTATATGATTGAGCCATGCAGTGTCCCATACATGATTTGATGTCATACATGTGCTCTATGTCTGTTTTTTAAATTCTTTTAGCTGTGATTGTTGTGTTTGCCCTATATAATAAAATATTGTATGGTTTTGGAAATTTGCGGTGGTGCGGGAGTTTGCTTTTGGTATGGTTGTGGGGGGGTTTTGGGCTACCCCCACCTATATAGTTTCTATTAAAAAAGGTAGCTACTCATCAACAGCCCAGCCCAGCTAATCGGCCCTGAGTTTGAACCTTACCTCTGCCTGAGATCCAGAACGTTCCATCCCTTCTCACAACCAGGGCCTGTGGCTGCCTGGTTGTCTCATTGCATCACTCAAGGTGACCGCATACCTGCTTTATTCATTTCAGTGGAGGGGGGACAGCCGAGGGCTGTAGTGAATGAAACAGGAGAGGATGGCAGCTCGGCTCCTGGACAACAAGATTGCCAATGCCGGTAAGTTTCAAACTATTGGTATAGGACAAATCAACTGCGGGGCTACTGGTAAGTTTACATTTTTTTTTTTTTGGTTGGAGAGAGTATTTAAAGCAGAAGTCCAGTCTGACTAGACCCTTCTGTGAGCCACCATATCCCCTCCTCGGAGATATGATTTGGGACATTGAATTAAAGGACCAAGCTTAATTTACTGATATTTGGCATCTGTTTTCTCGCCAATCATTGTCTGCTATGGCCTGCCTTTGTGCAGACACACAGGGAGCTGTTCCTTTATTTCTACGGGAAGGAGGGCAACAGACACCTCTTTAGAAATAAATCTTTTCTAGAACAGAGGTTTCTATTTTCAAACAGACTGGCACCCCTTCAATCTATTGTGAACACTGCTACTCGCCTCATCCACCTCTCCTCTCGCTTCTCCAGTGCTGCCCCCTCTCTGTCAATCCCTCCACTGGTTACCTGTCTGTATGAGAGTTCAGTTCAAACTTCTAACACTAATCTGCAAGCCTCTCTCCAGCCAAGCCTCACCCTACATCTCTTCTTTAATCCAACATTACTAATCCAGATGCAACCTCCGCTCTGCCTCGGACATCCTCCTTGGTCACATACTCACACTTTTGCTTAAACTGGACCAACAGCCTTGCACAGTTGGAAAAGTAAGGTAGTGGCCATTTTGGAGCTTCCTCTCCCAACTGACATAACTGAAATGCACAGTAACAAGAAGCCCAGCACCACTTCCTGTTTGCTGGTGGCCTGCAAGCCCATGAGCGGCTATCTTGTTTTTAAAATTTACCCTAGCAGGCATTAGAAAAAGGTAAATTATTTTTTATGTGCAGCAATCTAAATGGCCCTGGGAAGGGATGCATATGAGCACTGTTTATTGTGTTGGTCAGATTTAATTCATTTTTGACTGTTGGTCCGCTTTAAGCACTACCTTAACTGGGCACATGTCGCCAGAGTCAAGTTCCATCACTTGTGATCCTGCCCCTTTTTGTCTCCACCCCGATCCTTTAGATTGTAAGCTCACAAGGGAAGGGCTCTCCTTCCTTTTGTCTCTTGTTATCACATTTCGTGTGTCTGTAATTATACCATGTACAGCGCCATGGAAGAATATGTGCTATATAAATAAACAACAATAATAATAATTGCCTTAATTTTTCCTATTCTTTCTTTATTCTTCTTCCCTTTTTCCATCTCATTTTTCTATTTGATGTCCCCCATCTCAATTTTTTCCACACTTCCTCCTCTTTCTTTACATTTGCTCATTTTCTTTTCCATATTCCCTTCTTTTTTCATCTTCACTGCATCTGTCTCCTGTTATCTTTTTTTCTTTCTCTCTTTTCACCTTTTCCCAGTGGCGCAACTAAACGTGAAGTGGCCCTGGTGCGGACATTAAAGCGGGCCCTTTCATGGCTTGTTGAGTAAACTTTTCTGTCTTGTAACTCAATTGGATAGTGCTAGACAACTAAAGACTGAAACAACAGAGATGTATGTTGCTTCCTTTTTATAAATGATGCCCAAATATGATAAATAAGGTAGAAGAGCAACAATTATGGGCCCCCCTTGTATCCCCTCCAGTTATGCCCCTGCTTTTTCCACTCATTTGATTTGTTCTTGCACAATCCCTCATACTCTCTCTTTTCCACATTTCTATAATTCCTCTCTAACTTTTCCACCTTCAGTCTCTTTTCTCAGCACTTTCTTCTTCTTTCCCATGCTCCATTTATTTCTTCCTGATCACATTTTTCCAAGCGTTCCTGAATTCCTTCCATCTATCTCTCTCTTTTCCATGTTCCTTCCATCTTGCTCCCTTTTTTTTCACATTCCCTCGTTTTCCCTTCGTCTGGAATATATCAATAAATGCATGGGTGTCTTACACACGTCAGCAATTAGCCTATGATCAGCCCTGGCACCTACATCTGGACTGATGAGAGATAACATCTATTTCTAAGCAACTCTATTTAACTAACTTCATTTTACTTTTCACCTTTATAGACTTTGGCTAAACATTTACAGTCCACAAAATCCAGCATTGTTTCGAATACAAATACGAATACTTTATTGACAGCCAAGTAAATACAGGATACATACAAAGAATGGTTTTTGGAAGGGAGGTACCCCTTTAGAGCTATAAACATTAAATATAAAAAAATTAATAAAAAAAACATTAAAATTCCTCATTATTAATAAAACTTAACTATTACTAGTCAGCCTTACTGTTACCATGATGATACATTTGTAATTGGAAAGAACAGGGAGGGGGATGGACTTGAAAAATGGGCAGTCTAAATATTGAAATAAGCAAAACTATGGAGAAGATGACTTATCGGTCCATCTTCTGCACGGATAGGGATCGCTTCAGTGACGCAGTGAGTCAGTCAAAAAGTTCACGCATTTTCTCTACCAAAATCAGTTTATCATCTGTTGACCCATTAGGGTTGATTCAGAGCCCCTCTCTCACCTTTTTTTTATGTGAAACTTTCCATTCTCGTTCATTTTTTCCCCTCGTCTGATTCAGCAGAGCCTTTGTTATGCAAGAACTTTAGTGTGAAATGTTTTCATGTTTGCATGATTTTTCATTTGGTAGCAAGAGCTCCATAAAAATGATGAGAAAGGGGCTCTGAATCAACCCTATTGTCCGATTTTGAAGACTTTAGAAAGCGGTGTCCATCTACCATGCCAAGTCCCTTCTTATTAACGCCTCTCATAAGGCTACACACATCATAGGCACCGGTGTATAGTGTCTTTTTGGTTCACTGAGATTCAGGGCCGTGTGCCGGAACAGGTAAATATTTTGCTGTGGCCCCAAATCAACGTGGAGGCTGATTCACTACTAGCGCCACGTATTGCCAGATGAGCGTCTGAATAGCAGTACTTAGAGCGACCGCTAGTAGATGCTGTAAGTGGGTATCGGGCGCTGTTACAGAGTGTCTCATCGCTGTAGTAACCTGGCCAGCATTGATGAATGAGATGTAAGTTGGACACTCTGACAACAGTACAGCGCTGCAGCGAGCGACAGGTAGTGCCAGCTCAGTGCGTCCAGCACTCAGCGCTCCACACCATATTTAACAAAAAACTAAACACACACAGCGTCGGCACTCTAAAGCTGGGCACTGTAGCATAGAGCGCCGGACGCTGTGTGATCAAAGTCTGTTTTTGAACACATATCCACCAGTAACAAAGTGAAAACACATGGAATTACATTGTTTTAACACTGTGACTATGACACTTTAGTGCCAGAACTATAAATATAATTCTGCTTAAAAATATAAAATTAAAAAAATGTATAAAAGTGTTTGTTTGCAGCCAGGAGAGATCACACAATGATTTGAGCAAATAAAACAAAATGTAAATTGCCAAACACGCTATTTATACACAACTAATGAAACCCCACTGAAATGTATGGGAGAGCGCTGCAGAGCGTCAGGTGCTACATGGCACTTCTGAGCCTAGAGCGCCGGCTCTATCCGTCTGTAATAATACATGTGGCGCTACATGGCGCTGTGAGAGGCACTCACCAGATTCGCTTTCTTAAAAGTGGTTTGTCATACAGCGCCCGGGGTTCACCAGACGCTACCTGCCGCTAGAGATGAGCGAATCGAATCTGACGAACCCGAATATGTTACGAATTTCAGGAAAAATTCGATTTGTAACGATTCCGAATATCGCCGCGATTCGATTGCTCGAATCGCTTCCTTAAAACTCCATTTACTACTATCCAGCCCATCTGAAATGGTGGATCCACATGTCAGGACATGTCCCATGGGGCAAGGAATACTGGGTAGGCGTCACATGCTACCTATCAGCAGACAGGCTTAGCGATGATGTCACAGACCTATATAAGTGGCGGCCATTTTGCGGAAGCTCATTCTGACACTGTATTGCGGCCAGATCAGGCAGGGAGAGAGCGAGGGATAGATAGATAGATAGATAGATAGATAGATAGATAGATAGATGCAGCGAGGATAGATAGATAGAACAAAGAACAAAAGAAGCGAGGGACAGATAGAGAAGGAGAGAGGCTGTGACAGTGACAGAGAAAGACAGGGAAAGTTTAAAGTGTTTGCATTAGCTTTCAAGCCTATTTAGTGTTAATAACACACCTGCCTATTTAGCTTTTCCTTTTCCTGGTGTCATTCTTTAAAAAGCGTGCTAGCATAAATATTTGAAGAGTACCTGGCTACTAACTGGTTGCATTTTGTAAAGAAAGTCACTTTTTAAGCAAACTTTGCCTTTCGCCGGGGGTGCATCCCAAATACTAGCATAAATATTTGAAGAGAACCTGTCTACTAACTGGTTGCATTTTGTAAACAAAGTCACTTTTTTAAGCAAACTTTGCCTTTCGCCGGGGGGGGGGGGGGGGGGCATCTTAAATACTAGCATAAATATTTGAAGAGTACCTGTGTACTAACTGGTTGCATTTTGTAAAGAAAGTCACTTTCCACTGTAAAAGCAGCCAGCCTATGTATTTGAAGAGGGGACATCCCAAATACTAGCATAAATATTTGAAGGCACACATTGGAGCTGGCAGCAGCAGCATAGGGAGCCCATATATTGCCTGAAAGACACACCCTGGAGTTGGCAGCAGCATAAGGAGCTACCATGCATCAGCTACTACCATGGATCAGCCATTGGTGGGTGGAAATCCTGGCTGATCCATGCCTGATTCATCTTCACAAAGGTGAGTCTCTTCACATTTTTCGTGGACAGATGAGTTCTCCTTGGCATGACTATGGCCCCCGCCGCACTAAACACCCGCTCAGATGGCACACTACTCGCCGCGCAGGACAGCTTTCCCAGGGCAAACTCTGGCAGTGCGGCCACAAGTCAAGTTTGGCTGCCCAGAAGTCCAGCAGGTTCTCAAGGTGCGTTGGCATGGTCATGTCAAGGTATGACACTACCTGCAGGTTCAGGGCCTGCTCCAGGTCTTTCTGCTGCTCATGATTACCCTCACTATGCGGGTGTAGAAAGCTACTCATTAGCGACTGAAGACTGAGGCTGCTGCTGATGGAGCTGCTGCTGCTGCTGCTGCCACCCCCCAGCAGCCATGGCAGTGGAAGGAGAGCACAGACCTGCGAGAGTATGGACGATGGCGCAGATAGGCATCGGCCAACTGACTACGTAGAATGTCTCTGTAGTAGGTCAGTTTGTCCTCCCTCTCAGTGGGTGTAAAAAAATGCCCCCATTTTGTACCGGTAGCGAGGGTCCAATAAGGTGGAGAGCCAGAAGTCATCCCGCTGACAAATGGAGACAATTCTGCGGTCACTACGCAAGCACGTGAACATGCATCGTGCCATTTGTGCAAGTGTCTCCATCTCCACTGCATACTGCCACGGTGTGTCTGGGTCCTCTGTCTCGCCTTTCTCACAACCCTCTAGCTCCTCTGGCTGCTCCTGCTCCTCCTCTCCTTTAAGATGACTAGATAAAATGGCCATTTTGTCAAACCTAAACTGTGCTTAGCTGTATGAGCTGCCACTGGTTTACATTGAAGTTACACAGGGGAGGCCCCCTACCCGCTTGGATCATCAAGAAATCAGTGATGGCTTTTCTCTGTTCGTATAGTCGATCCAAAATATGGAGGGTAGAATTCCAACGGGTGGAAACATCGCAAATCAGACTATGTTGGGGGATACCGTTCTGACGCTGTAGCTCAAGAAGGGTGTGCTTGGCGGTGTAGGAGTGGCTGAAGTGCATGCAAAGTTTCCTTCCCGTTGTTAGGATGTCTTGCAGATGGGGGGAAGACTTCAGAAAACGCTTGACAACTAGGTTGAACAGGTGTGCCATACAGGGCGCATGGCTCAGGCTTCCTTGTCGCAGCGCAGACAAGATGTTCTTCCCATTGTCAATCACCATGGTTCCTATTTGCAGTATTCGTGGAGTAAGCCATGATTTCATTTATTGATTTATGATTTTTAGCAGTTCCTCCCATGTGTGACTCCGTGGCTCAAGGCAAACCATGTGAAGAACAGCGTGAAACCGCCATGTCCTGCACACATGGTAGGCTGGAAGGGCACTGAAAAAATAAATAAATAAATAAAAATATCGAAAAAAAAATATTTAGAAAAAAAATACAAAAAAATAAAAAATAAAAAATGACAAAAAATTTTAAGAAAATTTACAAAATATTTAAAAAAAAAGACAATGAAAAAAATATTAAAAAAACAAAATACAAAAAAATTAAAAAATAACAAAAATATATATTTAAAAAAATGCAAAATATAAAAAAACAGAAAATGAAAAAAAAAATACAAAAAAATACAAAATTAAGTAAAATAAAATTTGATAAATGTTATATGTTATTGTTATTATGGTATATATGTTATTATATGTTATTATTATAAATGTGTTCAAATAAGATAAATGTTAACAATTAATATGTAATTGACAATTAGGCACTTTTTTTTGTGACACCATTGCTAAGTGCAAGTGCACTGTCACAGGCACAACGGCCTAGGAGCGTGGAGGCCACAGCGGCGGGACCTGTCCAAGTTGCTGTTGTGGTTGTGCAGGAACCACAGTCACCCAGTGGGCCTTAGGCCCTTATTTAACAAGGGATAGCGCCAGGTAGTGACTGGTGAGCGAACGGTAATGACGGTCACCGCCACGAGAACGCCGGCTCCCCACCACAATCACACATTTATCAAGCCGATCCTGCTTAGCGACTGAGAGAGCGCCAGATAGCGAATCATTCATCATTACTCCAGCCTCACCCCACAGCGCCAGTGAGCGACCTTGAACAGCGACAGGTATGACCTCTCGCTACCCGGCGCTCTCCAATGTATTTCAATGGAACAATCTTTAAATATTTTTTTTTTTGTAATGTGAAAATTTCTGTTTCCACTTCTGCCATGTTAGATTTTTTTTTAAGGTAAAAAAAAAAAAAAAAAAAAAAAAAACATTGTGCAGAATTGATATTACAGGTCTGATATTAATGTATTCATATTACAAAATGTTTTTATAAACTAGTTTTTTTTGTTTCCAAAAATATGGTTGTTTGGGGGTTAAAAAACTACTTTTAACCCATCGCCACCAGCGCTCTGGGGTTTAAACATGCATTTCACAGCGCGAGAATTTTTTGAGCGTGATTTGTTAATGAATTTGGTGGGAGCCGTTCGCTATGGCCATTCGCTATCATGCGCTCCCATACAGCGCGGAACCTGTCAAATAGCGACTCCTCACCCAATATTCAACATTACCGCACACCGACTGAGTCGCTGTCAACAACCGAACAACGGCCAAGCACAGCGACTACTAGCGGGCGCTGTGAAAATACTGCTACAGTCGCTCATCTGTCGCTACCTGGCGCTATTAATGAATCGGCCTCCCCAAGGATATGTATTGTCCCTGACCTGACATACTTACAGCTCCAGAAGTAGGCACTGCCGTGCACTTTGGTACACACTGACAGGCTAAAGGACTGGCCCACCTTCTGTTCAACAAAATTGTACAGGGCTGGTACTGCCTTCCAGCTCTCTCAGGCCGCTTTATGGTGACGCTGCAAATGTTGATGCAGGGCTGTGGGGCCAACATTGGGACCCTGGCCACACTTCGCCTTCTGCCTACACATCTTTCATATAGCCATGTTAACCTCCTGCGGATGCTTGATGAGAAAACTGCCACATCGCCGAGTAGCTGATTTTCCTACCAACAGTCCGCCGACCCCGGGGACCCTCTTCCACTACCTCCTGGGAAGGTAGCCTGCCGTGCAGCAAGTGGTCTACCCCGAGCACATTTTGCTCCATACTTTCCCCTTCTGCCACCATGCTGACCGCTAAATCTGTCACTCTCCATCACTCCAAGCCTTTAAAATTGCCCTCAAAACTCACTGATATCCTCCTCAGGTTCCTCAACAGTGTCTGCTTAAGAAGCCAAAACGCTTGCAACACCACCTTCCACGCCACTCTGATCATCATTATTTGCCCGCCTAGTGGAAGAAGCGGCAAGTGTCTCCTCCACTTCTTGGCTGGGCAGTAGCTGCTGATTTTTCAGATTATCAGATCGTCCTCACTGAATAGTGGAGCTGAACCCAAAGCATAAGATATAACCGACAGGTGACTGGGGGCGTCAGATGTCACTTGTGATGAACTGGATGATCGTGTTAACCAATCGATGACGGCAGATGGGTTGCTGGTCGAGACACGACCGCTAACTCATACCGGGAGATCAGGCCTCTCACTGAGACTCCTGAGCCACTCAGCCCTAGTCTGCTGCAACCTCTGCTTGATGAATTTAAGCCTCTGCAACCTCTCTGTGCCCATCTTGGCACTTCTCTGCCTGACATACTTAGTGCGTATATGAGGGGAGGACAAAACGCTACACTACACTTAAAACAGGATTTGTCGATAACAGCAGCAGGTGTGTAACTATCTATGGCCTTTCACTAAGTAGTAACTAGGCCCTGAAGACTTTAACAGGAACAAAGTGATAAAACTCTTAGATGTGCATATGTGATGCTCTGATGAGGGCAATTCAATGTGCTCCAGTATGCTTGAAAAAATTTTTTTGAGAGACTGGCATGCATGAAAATGAATCGGGCATGGATCAGCCAAGATTTCCACCCACCAATGCCTGATGCATCAGAGTAGATTGATCATGGTGCCAGACCAACACTAAAGAAATATGGATAGTGCAAAACAGATTTAAGGCGCTACTCTCCAGTTACAGACATTCCTCCGCATCAGACCACAAGTTATTATTGAGGAAATGCTTTACGATAATCTTAATTTTTATTACTATTCTTAGGATAAGATATATGTGCCCAAAATCTGTATATGTTCTCTTCATGCTGCTGCCAACTCCAGGGTGTGTCTTTCAGGCAATATATGGGCTCCTAATGCTGCTGCCAAATCCAGGGTGTGTCTTTCAGGCAATATATGGGCTCCTTAGGCTGCTGCCAACTCCAATGTGTCTTTCAGGCAATATATGGGCTCCTAATGCTGCTGCCAACTCCTGGGTGTGTCTTTCAGGCAATATATGGGCTCCTAATGCTGCTGCCAACTTCAATATGGTTTTCAGGCAATATATGGGCTCCCTATGCTGCTGCCAAATTCAGGGTGTGTTTTTCAGGCAATATATGGGCTCCTAATGCTGCTGCCAACTCCAATGTGTTTTTCAGGCAATATATGGGCTCCCTATGCTGCTGCCAAATTCAGGGTGTGTTTTTCAGGCAATAAATGGCCACCTCAAGGCTCTCTAATTGTGCCGCTCTGCGACAGCGAATCTAATAGCGACGCCTCTGATCTGCATGTCATACTTCTTTAGAATATTTTTTCACTTACCCAGCATGCATCCTATGCATGTTACAGCCAGGCAAAATGTTCTGCAACCCTATGGAGGCTCTCGGAAGCCCAGAAATAGACGTTTTTAATAGCGATTCGTCGCGAATAAATTTGTCCCGAAAACACATTTTTCTGGAAAATTCGGCAAATCGTCCGAATCGAATTTTTCAAAAGTTCGCTCATCTCTACCTGCCACTGCGAGGCGCTACCTGGAGCTAGCCATTCTTAAATAACCCCCTTAGGCTAACCCTCTTAGGCTTAGGAACACATCCACTAGCACAGACCTGCAACGGACTCTCAAATGGTGCAGCAATAGTTCCCTTTATATATCCAGCCGGCCAACTTTCAAAATCATGCATTAAAGTGGACACCGTGAGATTTTTCTCATACTTTTTGTGATATAAAAAATGTATCAGCATCATTTTTAGCTGTGCAAGTTATTTAAACACTTACACAGCTGAACTGCACCAAGGAAAAAAATCAAGATAATTATTTTTCTCACAAAAAACCATGAGAAAAACATTTTTTCACAGTGCTGCAACAGCCCTATTAACTGGATCAACACAACAAACGTTGCTCATATACATCCCTCCCTGGGGCAATTCAGATTGCTGCACATAAAAATTAATTTACCTTTTTCTAACTTCTGCTGTGATAACTTTTAAAAACAAAAAGGTGGTTTATGGATCTACAGGCCGTCTGCAAACAGGAAGTGCTGCTGGGTTTCCTGTTACTGTGCATTGTCAGTTATGTCAGCTGAATCCAGGCAGCAGCATGGCTGAGATGCTGGGAGAGGAAGCTCCAAAATGGCTGCTTCCACTAGGAAATCAGTGAGGTGGCGTTTTAGCGTTTTAGCGTTTTTAGTGGATGCAGGAGCAAATGTAAGTGCTGACAATGCTTCAATATCATGCATGCAAATGGGGCAAGTGAGTTTTGGAGAGGTTTCTTTTCCAACAGTGCAGGGCTGTTGGTCCAGTTTAGGTAATTGGACTTAGAAATAACCTTTGGTCTCTTCCTCAGCTCCAACTGCCCAAATCCAATATGGCACTTCCACACTCAGAAGGTAACTGTGGGAAAGTCAATCATCTAACTACTAAAGCGGTGGTCCCAAGCCCAAGTGGTACCTCTTGACTGCTTGACTGCCAGATATTACATTTTATCATCAAAATTAATAGTGATATATATACGTGGAGTGTGGGTATAGGTATTTTGTAACTATTACAAGTGGAACTTCAGGCAAGTATGACCCCCCACGCCCTCCACCCTACCCTGGCAATGAGGCAGGATGGGGGAGTTACATAGAAAAAAAACCCTTACCTTATCAGCACATTGGTGCCACTCCTCCTGAGGCCGTGCAGACAAGACCCAAAGCCGCATCCCCCACGATCCCGCCTCTCGTTCACTTGAATGGTCAGGAGGAGACACGCACGGAGCCTGGAGATGCAGCTCTCAGGCTGATTCATTATTAGCGGCAGGTAGCGACAGATGAGCAGGCATTTCAGGCATGCTCTAGTCCTTGTTGTCTTCCCTATAGCCACCAATCATCCTCTAGTCCTTGTTGCCTTCCCTATAGCCACCAATCATCCTCTAGTCCTTGTTGCCTTCCCTATAGCCACCAATCATCCTCTAGTCCTTGTTGCCTTCCCTATAGCCACCAATCATCCTCTAGTCCTTGTTGCCTTCCCTATAGCCACCAATCATCCTCTAGTCCGTATTGACTTCCCTATAGCTACCAATCATCCTTTAGTCCTTGTTGCATTCTCTACTGCCGCCAAGCACCCTTTAGCCCCTACTGCTTGCTCCACTGCCACTAAAGACTCCATCATTGCTGTCAGCTGTCACCTGGTTCTCACCACCTTCTGAGCTTCCATCAATTGCCCCCATTCAGTTCCACCTTCTCCAGTGTTGCTGATCAGCCCCTGATGCTGGGGCCAGCCATGAGCAGGTCTGTGCACAACACCCGGGATTTGGTGGTTCGGGTCAACTGTAAAATGTCCAAGTGTGAGCATAAGTGGGCCCCTGAAGATGCCAGGGGCCCTGGCAATTGCCCAGGTCTGCCCTGTGCTGGTGCCAGCCCTGGCCGCACCCCAGATCTAAACAATCTCCCATCTCTTCTAACCCCCATTCCCCCGCTGGAATGGACCTGTAACTGAATATTTTAACTATATAAGGTTAACGCAAACCAAAAAATGAAAGCAAGAGCAAGGTTTCAGTTGACATAAGCTAAAGATATGAGCTAAATCAACATTGGGGGTTATTCATCAAGGGATAGCGGCAGGTAGCGGCAGGCAGCGTCTGGTGAACGCTGGGCGCTGTACGCAATACCAAATTTATGAAAGCGAATCTGGTGAGCGACTCTAACAGCACTATGTAGCTTACAATTAATCATTACAGGCAGCTCAGCGTATAGTGCAGGCGCTCTAGCTTCCAGAGCGCCAGGTATTACCTGTTGCTACCTGTCGCTCTCCCATACATTTCAATGGACGTTCCTTTTCTTCTGTTTAAAAAGGGATTTTCGTGTTTAATTTTTTTTCTCTCAAATAATTGTGTCACCTCTCTTGGGCTAGAAAAAGTCATTTTTGAAATTTTTTTTTATTTTTTATACTTTTATGCAGAATTGTCATTACATGTCTGGCACTAAAGTATTAATGTCACAATGTTACAACAATGTCATTCCATGTGTTTTCGCTTTGTTACTGGTGGATATGTGTTCAAAAACAGACTTTAATCACACAGCATCTGGTGCTCTAGCAGCCAGATCCAGAGCGCCAACGCTGTGTGTGTCTGTTTTTTTTTGTTGAATATGATGTGTGTCGCTGAGAGTCGGTCGCAATGAGCTGGCTCTACCTTTCGCTCTCTGCAACGCTGTATAGATACAGTGACAGTAAGACTAAATAAAACCATAAAAAGAGGTGAGCACCTGGAGATATGGAGATGGTGTTACAGAAAATGCTACAGTGTTGGATAATAATGGAATGAATTCAGAAACAGAACAGTAATAAAGTGTCAAGTGTGAGCTCTTGTGATTGGATTAATAGTTTAGGCGGGAATACACCAGAGGGCATAAAGGGGACTCTGAGTAGAGGGAGAGACAAGTGTGTGTGTGACAGAGACTCTGAGGGGGAGGCAGATGTGTGAGAGAAACTCTTCAGGGTGGTGACAGAGCAAGAGGCTCGAATGGAGGAATAACTACAGCTACAGGAGCTTGTGATATAAGCTGTAAATGGATTGCACTGCTGGATAAGAGACCAATAAAGAAGTAATAACCCACCACATGAGTGTCCTGCATTATGTAAGTGATGTCAGTGAGTACCACCGCACCCAGGGCTGGCTCCAGGTTTGTGGGGGCCCTTGGGCAAGAGAGTCTTAGTGGGCCCCAAATTAGTGTGTCACATGATGTCACCTTTCTACTCCGCTGCCACAAATGGATCATCTTCTGCTGCTGATCGTCTTCCCTATAGTCACCAATCATCCTCTAGTCCTTGTTGCCTTCCCTATAGCCACCAATCATCCTCTAGTCCTTGTTGCCTTCCCTATAGCCACCAATCATCCTCTAGTCCTTGTTGCCTTCCCTATAGCCACCAATCATCCTCTAGTCCTTGTTGCCTTTCCTATAGCCACCAATCATCCTCTAGTCCTTGTTGCCTTCCCTATAGCCACCAATCATCCTCTAGTCCTTGTTGCCTTCCCTATAGCCACCAATCGTCCTCCAGTCCATGTTGCCTTCCCTATAGCCACCAATCATCCTCTAGTCCTTGTTGCTTTCCCTATAGCCACCATTCATCATCCAGTCCTTGTTGCCTTCCCTATAGCCCCCAATCATCCTCTAGTCCTTGTTGCCTTCCCTATAGCCACCAATCATCCTCTAGTCCTTGTTGCCTTCTCTATAGCCACCAATCATCCTCTAGTCCTTGTTGCCTTCCCTATAGCCACCAATCATCCTCTAGTCCTTGTTGCCTTTGCTATAGCCACCAATCGTCCTCCAGTCCATGTTGCCTTCCCTATTGCCACCAATCATCCTTTAGTCCTTGTTGCTTTCCCTATAGCCACCAATCATCATCCAGTCCTTGTTGCCTTCCCTATAGCCCCCAATCATCCTCTAGTCCTTGTTGCCTTCCCTATAGCCACCAATCATCCTCTAGTCCTTGTTGTCTTCTTTATAGCCACCAATCATCCTCTAGTCCTTGTTGCCTTTGCTATAGCCACCAAGTGTCCTCCAGTCCATGTTGCCTTCCCTATAGCCACCAATCATCCTCTAGTCCTTGTTGTTTTCCCTATAGCCACCAATCATCATCCAGTCCATGTTGCCTTCCCTATAGCCCCCAATCATCCTCTAGTCCTTGTTGCCTTCCCTATAGCCACCAATCATGCTCTAGTCCTTGTTGTCTTCCCTATAGCCACCAATCATCCTCTAGTCCTTGTTGCCTTCCCTATAGCCACCAATCATCCTCTAGTCCTTGTAGCCTTCCCTATAGCCACCAATCATCCTCTAGTCCTTGTTGCCTTCCCTATAGCCACCAATCATCCTCTAGTCCGTATTGACTTCCCTATAGCCACCAATCATCCTTTAGTCCTTGTTGCATTCTCTACTGCCGCCAAGCACCCTTTAGCCCTTACTGCTTGCTCCACTGCCACTAAAGACTCCATCATTGCTGTCAGCTGTCACCTGGTTCTCACCACCTTCTGAGCTTCCATCAATTGCCCCCATTCAGTTCCACCTTCTCCAATGTTGCTGATCAGCCCCTGATGCTGGGGCCAGCCATGAGCAGGTCTGTGCACAACACCCGGGATTTGGTGGTTCGGGTCAACTGTAAAATGTCCAAGTGTGAGCATAAGTGGGCCCCTGAAGGTGCCAGGGGCCCTGTCAATTTCCCAGGTCTGCCCTGTGCTGGTGCCAGCCCTGGCCGCACCCCAGATCTAAACAATCTCCCATCTCTTCTAACCCCCATTCCCCCGCTGGAATGGACCTGTAACTGAATATTTTAACTATATAAGGTTAACGCAAACCAATAAATGAAAGCAAGAGCAAGGTTTCAGTTGACATAAGCTAAAGATATGAGCTAAATCAACATTGGGGGTTATTCATCAAGGGATAGCGGCAGGTAGCGGCAGGCAGCGTCTGGTGAACGCTGGGCGCTGTACGCAATACCAAATTTATGAAAGCGAATCTGGTGAGCGACTCTAACAGCGCTATGTAGCTTACAATTAATCATTACAGGCAGCTCAGCGTATAGTGCAGGCGCTCTAGCTTCCAGAGCGCCAGGTATTACCTGTTGCTACCTGTCGCTCTCCCATACATTTCAATGGACGTTCCTTTTCTTCTGTTTAAAAAGGGATTTTCGTGTTTAATTTTTTTTCTCTCAAATAATTGTGTCACCTCTCTTGGGCTAGAAAAAGTCATTTTTGAAAACTTTTTTGATTTTTTATACTTTTATGCAGAATTGTCATTACATGTCTGGCACTAAAGTATTAATGTCACAATGTTACAACAATGTCATTCCATGTGTTTTCGCTTTGTTACTGGTGGATATGTGTTCAAAAACAGACTTTAATCACACAGCGTCTGGTGCTCTAGCAGCCAGATCCAGAGCGCCAACGCTGTGTGTGTCTGTTTTTTTTTGTTGAATATGATGTGTGTCGCTGAGAGTCGGTCGCAATGAGCTGGCTCTACCTTTCGCTCCCTGCAACGCTGTACTGGTGTTAGAACGCCCAACATACATCTCATTCATCAACTGCCGGCCAGGTTACTACAGTGACTGAGATGCTCTGTTACAGTGCCCAATAGCCAATCACAGTGTCTACTAGTGGTCGTTCTTACAGACGCTCATCTGCCAATACCTGGCGCTAGTAATTAATCAGCCTGCAAGTTTTATTGGTGGAATTCAGCTCATCGCTGCCATAATTGCTGTGAAAAGTATTTGCGGGGTATACCAGACCTTTAATCAAGTCACAAGGGTTGGGTCAAGGGGTGACCTTAGAGATGCCAACGCAACAAACAATATGGAGACGAGATATCTTCAAGGGAAAAAATGGCAGGTTGATAGGTGGAGGGTTGGAATCCTGAGTCTATGGTGGAATCACAGCTGGGCCCCCAGATTTACAATTATGGGGCCCCTGGAACTTCTGGGCCCTGGTGCGGTTGCACCCCCGGCTCCCCTCCAATTACACCCCTGCCTTTTCCATTTCTTCTTACACAAACCCTCATACTCTCTCTTTTCCACATCATTCTCTCTTTTCCACATCATTCTATCATTAACTTTTCCACCATCACTGTTTTTTTTTCTCTGCACCTCCTCCTTTTCCTCTTTCTCATGCTTCGTTTATTTCTTCCTGATCACATTTTTCCAAACGTTCCCAAACTCCTTCCATCTATCTCTCTCTTTTCCATGTTCCTTCCATCTTGTTCCCTCTTTTCCACATTCCCTTTTTTACCCTTTGTCTGGAATATGTGAATATATGCATGCGTGGCTTACACACGGCAGCATTTAGCCTATGACCAGCCCTGGCACCTACATCAGGACTGATGAGAGATAACATCTATTTCTAAGTAACTCTATTTAACTAACTACATTTTACTTGTAACCTTTATAGACTTTGGCTAAACATTAACAGTCCAGGTAATCCAACATTGTTTCCTCATTATTATAAAAACGTAACTTCTACTAGTCAATGTTAAATTCAATGAATAAATGTTGCACTTAGATAGTGACATCCGTCCCAACCCTCAATTCAGCCAGCGCTATTCGTTTCGGTAGGACCCCTTTATCAAGCTGCTGCTGCTTTACTTTCATGCCATAAGTGGTTGTTTAAACTCATCTTATCTCAAGCCGGAAGTGTGTCAAGCCGGGTGAGTAACCAGTGAGGTGAGATAATGGAGCCAAGCCAATAAACGTTGCAAGTGTAGCCAATGAGCAGTGCAGGCCAAGATTGATGTATCACTTGGCCAATCTGCTTGCAATACAGTACAACCAAAGTGGTGCAAGTATGACCAATAAACTACAATACAGTGTATAGTGTTAAAGCGAACTACCGCAGTGACAGGTTTGGATGATCAATGACCATACATAGAATAAAAATGGACAAATGGAAAGAAGATAAAGCACCAAGCCAAATAGGTGACACAGTCCCACATTGGGGCTCGTAAACATACATTAACTGAAATAAGTAGCAGGCTTTCCAATTACAAATGTATCATAATTGCGAACATCCAGTAGGGCAGCTTGTAGGATAGAATAAATTAAGTGATCAGTCGTTGAGTCGTTGCATAGGTGTGGTAATTACATCATGGCAAAGAATGGAAGAGGGAGAGCTTTACAGCTAAAACAGGCACCATTATCTGGGATCAGAGTGAAGCTGGAGCATGAAAAACTGGCAAAGGTTCTGTTCATGGGGGCAGCAATTCAGGTGATGCTAGTTAAAGATGTGGGTTTTGGTCCGTTTTAAGGGCTAATTCAGCATGCAACTCGGCATCGTTTTTACACAGCTAAAATGGCGCTGAACTGCACTGTTAACCAGATTAACACAGCAAACGCTGCTCATATGCATCCCTCCCCGGGGCAATTCAGATTGCTGCACATAAAAATTTATTTACCTTTTCCTAACTCCTGCTGTGATAAATTAAAAAAAATGGTGGTTCTGCAGGGTTTCCTTTTGCTGCTCGTCTTCCAATTACTCTTATGTCAGTTGAATCCAGGCAGCAGCATGGCTGAGATGCTGGAAGAGGAAGCTCCAAAATGGCCGCTATCAATAGAAAATAGCATGAGGTTTCAGCTTTGAGTGGATGAAGGAGCAAATGTAAGTGCTGACAAAGCTTCAGTATCATTTGTGCAGATGGGGCAAGTGAGTTTTGGGAAGGCTTCTTTTCCAACTGTTCCAGGCTGCTGGTCTAGTTAAAGTAACGGTTGCAAATTATGAAAGTGGGATTCTAGATATATCCCAACAAAAACCTTTTGTAAGAGCCGCACACCAGTATTAAAATCAAATAATTTATTAGAGAAATATAAACAACTACAGCGTATCGCAGAAAAGACACTATTAAAAACACATATACAAACAAGATGGCCGGAGGAGAGACCCAAAGACAGTTGACTCTATAATGCAACAAAAATGATATGAAATATATATTAATAATAAGTATTATGTACCATACAAATTATATTTATTATATTTATATTTTTAATATTGTAATACGGTATTTAAATGTTAATCATTAAAAAATGATATTATGGCTATTAATAATTGACATTAATTAAGTGGAAAGAAAGTGCATACGTGCGAAATTATGTGCAAAGACCTAAAGACAAAAAATAACACCAATAAAATCTGTGCAATAAAATCTGTGCAAACTTGCCTACAAAAATTACAAATGAAAATGTGCAAACATGATTAGGAAGGTGCTAAAGTGCATAAAGCGAACACAGCAGCTTAAATGGATACCATTAGAAACAGTATTCAAGTAATATATAATGTCACCAGTATAAGGGAGTCATGGGGTCCTCCTACCGCAGCCTGCCACCAGTAACCGTTGGTCTCTCCCTCACACAGGAGATACCTGTGAGAAAGCCAATCATCTAGCTAATAAAGCGGCGTTCTCAAGCCTTAGTTATTGCCAGATATTAAATGTTATCATCGAAATTAAGATAAATAGTGACATATATATATGAGTGTGGGTATAGGTGTCTTGTAATTATTAAAGCAGAATTTCAGTCAAGTATGACCCCCCTGCCCGCCCTGCCACCCTACCCTGGCAATGAGGCAGGATGGGGGTGCTACATATAAAAAAACCCTTTACCTTATCAACGCGTCGACTCCACTCCTCCTGAGGTCGGACAGAAAAGAACAAAGCAACATCCCTAAGGTCCGCTTGCACTCCGGCTGCTAATTTGCTTGAGTGGCCGTGCCGAGACCCGCACGGAGCCTGTGGATGCAGCTTTGTGTCTTTTGAGAATTATTGCGGCACTCAGTGGAAGAGTGGTGTGGGCACCTGGGTAAGTTATAGGTTTTTTCTTTGTAACCAGCTCCAGGGTAGGGTGGCAGGGTGGGGTGGGGGGGTCATAATTTGACTGAAATTCCACTTTAAAGGGACTGTAAACCCAACTGCAATGATCCAGCAGCAAGCAGCTCATCTGATGCCACATGTGTCTCTCCTCCATTTCCTCAGGAAGCCATGTCAGGGCTGCAATGATTGTCCTACTTTAATTTACGTTTCTCCAGGAATAATGCTCCATAGTACAAGGAAGTTGTGTGAGGGGAAAAGGTATAGAATTACTCAGTGATTTGCTACAGCTATATATATTTGTAAGGCAATAAAAATATACAATGCGTGTGTAAAGAAACATTAAAATGAGATCATAAACATCATCATTGTCCTCTGTGGATAAGGAAATATCCTCTCTGAGTAAGAAAATATGACCAGTGCGAGTTGAGAAATCTGTGGGGGAGTTTAGGGCCTGTATAGATAGTGACAGTGAAACTTAAATAAAAAAGAGTTGAGCACCTGTAGTTTAATAAGGATATGGAAATGGTGTTACAGAAAATGTTACAGTGTTGGATAACAATGGAATTAAATCAGAAACAGAACAGTAATAAAGTGTCGAGTGTGAGCTCTTGTCATTGGATTAATAGTTTAGGCGAGAGTCACAAGAGGGCATAAAGGGGACTCCGAGTAGAGGGAGAGGCAGGTGTATGTGACAGAGACTCTGAGATGTGTAAGAGAAACTCTTAAGTAAAATACCAGTGTTTGCTGACAGAGCAAGAAGCTCTAATGAAGGAATAACTACAACTAGGGATGAGCGAATCGATCCGGACGAACCCGGATTCGATCCGAATTTCATGAAAAATTCGATTCGGATCGAATCCGAATTTCCCCGTGCTTCGATCGCTCGAAGTTTTTCTTTAACATCCATTCATTTACATTACAGGCATTCTCAGATGGCGGACGGGAAATGTCCAGACATCTACCCTGCTCCAGTGCATGCTGGGGCAGTCACATGCAGCCTATCAGCAGCCAGCAAGCCCGGTGACGTCACAGCGCTATTTAAGGCGGCGGACATCTTGCTTTTCCTCATTTCTCTATTGCATTCGTGAGAGACAGGACACTGCTGTAGTCAGGGAGAGACAGTTAGAGATCCAGGGACAGACAGGGACAGGCAGGAGACAGGCAGGAAGTCAGCGAGAAGCAGGGAAAGTTAGGAAAAATCGGAGGCAGTCACAGGGAGATTTTTTTTTTTTTCATCCAGCCTGTGCATATATACTGAACTGATCTCAAGTCTGCTGTGGGAACATAACCATTTTGTAAAATCTCATTAGCCTCTGTATTTACTCTAAGCTGCAAACTTATTTAAAGTAATTTGGCCTGTATGAGCCTGCTTAGACACTGTTGCTGTGTGCATATATACTGATCTCAAGTCTGCTGTGAGGCATCCCATTCTGTAACATACCATTAGCCTCTGTATTTACTCTAAGCTGCAAACTTATTTAAAGTAATTTGGCCTGTATGAGCCTGCTTAGACACTGTTGCTGTGTGCATATATACTGATCTCAAGTCTGCTGTGGGGGCATCCCATTCTGTAACATACCATTAGCCTCTGTATTTACTCTAAGCTGCAAACTTATTTAAAGTAATTTGGCCTGTATGAGCCTGCTTAGACACTGTTGCTGTGCATATATACTGATCTAAAGTCTGCTGTGGGGCCATCCCATTCTGTAACATACCATTAGCCTCTGTATTTACTCTAAGCTGCAAACTTATTTAAAGTAATTTGGCCTGTATGAGCCTGCTTAGACACTGTTGCTGTGTGCATATATACTGATCTCAAGTCTGCTGTGGGGCCATCCCATTCTGTAACATACCATTAGCCTCTGTATTTACTCTAAGCTGCAAACTTATTTAAAGTAATTTGGCCTGTATGAGCCTGCTTAGACACTGTTGCTGTGTGCATATATACTGATCTCAAGTCTGCTGTGGGGCCATCCCATTCTGTAACATACCATTAGCCTCTGTATTTACTCTAAGCTGCAAACTTATTTAAAGTAATTTGGCCTGTATGAGCCTGCTTAGACACTGTTGCTGTGTGCATATATACTGATCTCAAGTCTGCTGTGGGGCCATCCCATTCTGTAACATACCATTAGCCTCTGTATTTACTCTAAGCTGCAAACTTATTTAAAGTAATTTGGCCTGTATGAGCCTGCTTAGACACTGTTGCTGTGTGCATATATACTGATCTCAAGTCTGCTGTGGGGCCATCCCATTCTGTAACATACCATTAGCCTCTGTATTTACTCTAAGCTGCAAACTTATTTAAAGTAATTTGGCCTGTATGAGCCTGCTTAGACACTGTTGCTGTGTGCATATATACTGATCTCAAGTCTGCTGTGAGGCATCCCATTCTGTAACATACCATTAGCCGCTGTATTTACTCTAAGCTGCAAACTTATTTAAAGTAATTTGGCCTGTATGAGCCTGCTTAGACACTGTTGCTGTGTGCATATATACTGATCTCAAGTCTGCTGTGAGGCATCCCATTCTGTAACATACCATTAGCCTCTGTATTTACTCTAAGCTGCAAACTTATTTAAAGTAATTTGGCCTGTATGAGCCTGCTTAGACACTGTTGCTGTGTGCATATATACTGATCTCAAGTCTGCTGTGGGGGCATCCCATTCTGTAACATACCATTAGCCTCTGTATTTACTCTAAGGGAGTAAAGGAGTCACGGTGAGAGACCTGGTCTGCCAGTATCTGCTAGCGGTCGTGTCTCCACCAGTAACGCATCTGCCGTGGTAGATTGGTTAACGCGCTCATCAACAACATCATCACCCAGTCTAGGGTCGGTAGGTTCCTCTGACACAACCCTGAGTTGGCATGCCCTGAGAGCAGTCCCTGTCCTCCCATTGCCTCTGTCCTACGCCATTCCCTCCCCCAGCGACGTATCCTATGCTTTGGGTTCAGCTCCACTCTTTAGTGAAGAGGACGATCAGACAGAGGACAGTCAGCAGCTACTGCCCAGCCAAGAAATGGAGGTGGCTTCTTTAGCTAGGCAGACAAATAGTGATGTGGACAGTGTCGTGGGTGCTGCGAGCGTTCCAGCTCCTGCGCCAGACACTGTTGACGAATCCACGAACATCAGTGACGTACAGCCACAACTCAGTGATAATGATGATGACGATGAAGCCGATCACACTTGGGAGCCGGGTGATGAAGGGGCTTCATCGTCATCATCAGGAGAAGAGGGGCGCAGGTTGCCCCGGAGTCAGCAGCTCAGGCAGCAAGGTGTTAGCAGCATGGTTGGCAGTCAGCATGGGGGCACAATTATAAAGCCTGGAGCCAAACGGGGCCGGGGTAGAGCACCTGCTGCGCGGCAGGCTATCTTATCGGGAGGTAGTGGGGCAGGGGTTCCTGGAGTTGGCGACAATAGCAGCGAATCAGTGAGGCCTGTTGGTGGGAAAAATAGCTACTCGGCAGTGTGGCAGTTTTTCCTGAAGCATCCGCAGGAGGGTAACATGGCCACATGCAAGATATGTAGGCAGAAGGTGAAGCATGGCCAGGGCCCAAATGTTGGCACCACGGCCCTGCGTCAACATATGATGCGTCACCATAAAGCAACCTGGGAGAACCGAGGCTCCCAAGGGGTGGTCCAGTCTGCTTCCTCACCAAGTGGCACGCCGCTCCCAATTTCTACCAGCCAAGGCTCCAGCACCTCAGCCGAAGGCAGCTGTGCGTCATACCCATCCTCTGTCGCTCCTGCTCCTCCTCCTCCAAGTCATGCATCCCACCAGCAATCCATCAGCGAAGCCATGTCCAAGAGACAGCAGTATGCGCCCACTCATCCTACGGCGCAGAAGCTGAATGGGCTCCTGTCCAAGTCGCTGGTGCTGCAGTCGCTCCCTTTTCAGGTGGTGGACTCTGCACCTTTCAGAGAACTGATGGCTTGTGCCGAGCCGAGGTGGAGAGTCCCAAGCCGTCATTTCTTTGCCAAGAAGGCAGTACCAGCGCTGCAAACTTTGTTGAACAGAAGGTGGGCCAGTCCTTGAGCCTGTCGGTGTGTAGCAAAGTGCATGGCAGCGCCGACATCTGGAGCTGTAACTATGGTCAGGGACAGTACATGTCGTTTACGGCCCACTGGGTGAATGTGGTCCCTTTGCAGCAGCAGCAGCAACTTGGACAGGTCACGCTGCTTCGGCCTCCGCGCTCCCTGCCCGTTGGGCCTGTGACACCGTGCGACTCGGCCTCCTCATCCTCCGCCATCTCCTCACCCTCCACTGTAGGCTCAAGTCTCAGTGCCCCTCCAGTCTACCATGTGTGCAGGGCACGGAGGTGTCACGCAGTGCTTCACATGGTTTGTCTTGGCGAAAGGAGTCACACAGGGGAGGAACTGCTTAAATTTATTCATCAGGAAATCCAAACATGGCTTACTCCAAGAAAACTTAAAATGGGAATCATGGTTACCGACAATGGGAAGAACATTTTGTCTGCGCTGCGCCAAGGAAGCCTGACCCATGCCCCCTGCATGGCTCACGTCTTCAATCTGGTTGTCAAGCGGTTTCTGAAGTGTTCCCCCCATCTGCAAGACATCCTAACAACTTCAAGGAAACTTTGCATGCACTTCAGCCACTCATACACCGCCAAACACACCCTTCTTGAGCTACAGCGTCAGAACGGTATCCCCCAACATAGTCTGATTTGCGATGTTTCCACCCGTTGGAATTCCACCCTTCACATGTTGGACCGATTATATGAACAGAGAAAAGCCATCACGGATTTCCTGATGATCCAAGCGGATAGGGGGACTCCCCTGTGTAACTTCAATGTCAACCAGTGGCATCTCATACTTGACACCTGCCGTTTGCTCAGGCCCTTTGAGGAAGCCACTTTATTTGTCAGTCGGCAGGATTACGGGATGAACTACGTGATTCCACTGCTTCATGTACTACAGCACATGTTGGAAACCATGGCTGGTCAGGGCACTGGAGACATGGCGTTTACATCTTATGGTCACATGAACCCCGTTGGAGCTGAACTGGAGGAGGAGGAGGAAGAGGAGGAGGAGTTGCCCAACGAAACACAGTTTAGGCTTGGCGAAATGGCTGGTTTATCTAGTCAGCGGACAGGAGAGGAGGAGCAAGAGCAGCCAGAGGAGCTAGAGGTTTTTGATGAAGGCGAGACAGAGGACCCGGACACACCGTGGCAGTATGCAGTGGAGATGGAGACAGGTAGTCCATCCGAGTCACTTGCGCAAATGGCAGGAAGCATGCTCACGTGCTTGTGTAGTGACCCCAGAATTGTCACTAGTGACTTCTGGCTGTCCACCTTATTGGACCCTCGCTTCCGGCACAAAATGGGGGCATTTTTTAAACCCACCGAGAGGGAGGACAAACTGAACTACTACAAAGACATTCTACGTAGGCAGTTGGCCGATGCCTATCTGCGCCATGGTCCATACTCTCGCAGGTCTGACTCGAGGGGACCTCTGCGCTCACCTTCCACTGCCATGGCTGCTGGGGGGGGGTTGGCAGGAGCAGCAGCAGCAGCTCCATCAGCAGCAGCCTCAGTCTTCAGTCGCTAATGAGTAGCTTTCCACACCCGCATAGTGAGGCTACTCATGAGCAGCAGGAAGACCTGGAGCAGGACCTGAACCAGCAGGTCATGTCATACTTTGATATGCTGCTGCCAACTCCAGGGTGTGATTCATCCAATTTTTGGGCTCCTGCTGTCAACTCCAGTGTCTCTTTAAAGTAATATTTGGGCTCCTGCTGCTGCTGCTTGCAACTCCAGGGCGTGATTCATTCAATGTTTGGGCTCCTGCTGCCAACTCCAGTGTCTCTTTAAAGTAATGTTTGGGCTCCTGCTGCTGCTGCTGCCAACTCCAGGGTGTGATTCATCCAATTTTTGGGCTCCTGCTGCCAACCCCAGTGTCTTTTTAAAGTAATGTTTGGGCTCCTGCTGCTGCTGCTGCCAACTCCAGGGTGTGATTCATCCAATTTTTGGGCTCCTGAAGCCAACCCCAGTGTCACTTTAAAGTAATGTTTGGGCTCCTGCTGCTGCTGCTGCCAACTCCAGGGTGTGATTCATCCAATTTTTGGGCTCCTGCTGCCAACTCCAGTGTCTCTTTAAAGTAATGTTTGGGCTCCTGCTGCTGCTGCTTGCAACTCCAGGGTGTGATTCATCCAATTTTTGGGCTCCTGCTGCCAACTCCAGTGTCTCTTTAAAGTAATGTTTGGGCTCCTGCTGCTGCTGCTGCCAACCCCAGGGTGTGATTCATCCAATTTTTGGGCTCCTGAAGCCAACCCCAGTGTCACTTTAAAGTAATGTTTGGGCTCCTGCTGCTGCTGCTGCCAACTCCAGGGTGTGATTCATCCAATTTTTGGGCTCCTGCTGCCAACTCCAGTGTCTCTTTAAAGTAATGTTTGGGCTCCTGCTGCTGCTGCTCGCAACTCCAGGGTGTGATTCATCCAATTTTTGGGCTCCTGCTGCCAACTCCAGTGTCTCTTTAAAGTAATGTTTGGGCTCCTGCTGCTGCTGCTGCCAACTCCAGGGTGTGTCAGTCAATTTTTGGGCTCCTGCTGCCAACCCCAGTGTCTCTTTAAAGTCATGTTTGGGCTCCTGCTGCTGCTGCTGCCAACTCCAGGGTGTGATTCATCCAATTTTTGGGCTCCTGAAGCCAACCCCAGTGTGTCTTTCAAGCTATGTTTGGGCTCCTGCTGCTTGCAACTCCAGGGTGTGATTCATCCAATTTTTGTGCTCCAAAAGCCAACCCCAGTGTCTCTTTAAAGTAATGTTTGGGCTCCTGCTGCTGCTTGCAACTTTAGGGTGTGATTCATCCAATTTTTGTGCTCCTGCTGCCAACTCCAGTGTCTCTTTAAAGTAATGTTTGGGCTCCTGCTGCTGCTGCCAACTCCAGGGTGTGATTCATCCAATTTTTGGGCTCCTGAAGCCAAACCCAGTGTCTCTTTAAAGTAATGTTCGGGCTCCTGCTGCTGCTGCTGCCAACTCCAGGGTGTGATTCATCCAATTTTTGGGCTCCTGCTGCCAACTCCAGTGTCTCTTTCAAGTAATATTTGGGCTCCTGCTGCTTGCAACTCCAGGGTGTGATTTATCCAATTTTTGGCTCCTGCTGCCAACTTCAGTGTCTCTTTAAAATAATGTTTGGGCTCCTGCTGCTGCTGCCAATTCCAGGGTGTGTCAGTCAATTTTTGGGCTCCTGCTGCCAACTCCAGTGTCTCTTTAAAGTAATGTTTGGGCTCCTGCTGCTGCTGCTGCCAACTCCAGGGTGTGATTCATCCAATTTTGGGCTCCTGCTGCCAAATCCAGTGTCTCTTTCAAGCTATGTTTGGGCTCCTGCTGCTGCTGCTTGCAACTCCAGGGTGTGATTCATCCAATTTTTGGGCTCCTGCAGCCAACTCCAGTGTCTCTTTCAAGCTATGTTTGGGCTCCTGCTGCTGCTGCTGCTGCTGCTTGAAACTCCAGGGTGTGTCAGTCAATTTTTGGGCTCCTGCTGCTGCCAACTCCAGTGTCTCTTTCAGCCAATGTTTGGGCTCCTGCTGCTGCTTGCAACTCCAGGGTGTGATTCATCCAATTTTTGGGCTCCTGCTGCTGCCAACTCCAGTGTCTCTTTAAAGCAATGTTTGGGCTCCTGCCCCTCATAGTGATGCCACTTCAACTCTCCGCAATTGTGCCGCTCTGCGATTCTATTAGCGATGCCTCTAATCTGCATGTGATATATATTTAAAGTATTATTTAACTAACCCAGCATGCATCCTATGCGTGTTACAGCAAGGCAGAATGGTTTACAACCCTATTGAGGCTCTAGGAGGCTCAGAAATAGCCGTTTTTAATAGCGATTCGTCGCGAATAAATTCGGGTCAAAACGATTTTTGTCGGAAAATTCGGCGAATCAGTCGAATCGAATTTTTCAAAAGTTCACTCATCTCTAACTACAACTATAGGAATTTGTGATAGAAGTTGTATATGGATTTGACTGGATTTACTTCTGGATAAGAGACCAATAAAGAAATGTTACCTCACCACCTGTGTGTCCTGCGTTGTTTAAGCTGAGGAGTGACATTGCCACCGCAGTGAGTACCACCGTACCCCACACTAAGACCACACTGAGAGCCACTGAGACAATCCCCCAGCTCTTTTAACCACCATTTCCCCACTGGAATGGACCTGTAACAGTATATTTTGACTATATATGGTTAATGCAAACCAAAAATGAAAGCAAGAGCAAGGTTTCTGTTGACATAAGCTAAAGACATGAGCTAAATCAACATTGCATTTCTGGTGGAATTCAGCGCATTGCTGCCATAATTGCTCTGAAAAATATTTGCGGGGGCATACCAGACCATCAATCAAGTCACAAGGGTTGGGGTCAAGGGGAGACCTCAGAGATGCCAACACAACAAACAACATGGAGGCTAGGAGATAACTTCAGGGAAGCAAAGATGAAAAGTTGAATGGTGGAGGGTTGGAGTCCTGAGTCCATGGTGGAATCACTGATGGGCTCCAAGATCACCCCTAATGACAATCCCTAGTAGGCACTAGTAGAACACCTGAAACCATCCCCAGCACCAGGCATCATATCCCAAGACCTAGTGCCGCAGGGACTTGATGCCCCTTCCTGTCGCACACCTGATGCCCTTTCCTCCTGTGACTCAGCAGCATATTTCCTTTAATAGACTACTCTTTCTGCGTTGCTGGACCTCTAAGTGGCTATTTTCTATCACTGCCTCATTAGGGAAACTCTCATCTCTTAACCTTAATGTCCTCTTGTTTATAACAATTGTTCCTTACATCCAGTTCCTGTACCAGGATTTCTCTAAATAAGATAACCTTGGAAAAGCTGCTTGGGAAGGTCACATTTGCTACAAGAAGTTCCAGCTTTCTTAATCTCAATTCTCCCTGCTCAATCTCAACTTTTTAACTCTTATACTTGATGTAATACACTTACTTGCCACAAGGAGTTCTTTGTACTAATGTAATGCATGTAATATACACACAAGTTAGCCCCTACTGTGAAAAGTTTCTTCCTCTTACTCTAAACCACATTTCGTAATGTAGAGCAGCCAAAAAAAAAAATTTGCATCATTTACCACTTTAGTACTTAAAAAATAGAAGTTTTCAACCTGTGCCATCTTTTTTCCCTGAAGTTATCTCCTAGCCTTTATGTTTGTAGGCATCTCTCTGTTCTCCCCTTGACCCAACATCTTGGGACTTTCTTGAAGGTCTGGTATACCCCCGCAAATATTCTACAGAGTAATAGCTGTAAGGCCCTGAGTGGTCACTTGCCTCCTTTCAGACTCCATTTCCAAATCTACCACCTTTTCTTCACCTGTAGATAAGCCCCTGTTGCCCCCTAGACTTGTACATGCAAAGAATAGAGTCTCAGTCTGAGGAGACAGGCAAACTGCCAGAGACACACAGGAGGATGGGAATCTGAACGGGAATGGCTAATGGCTAATAGAAGATCCTGCTCCAAACATCAAGTCCAGTAACAACACCAGAGATCTTATACAGATAAGGAGTCATCCAAGCAAGATATTCAAGGGTAAGGCAACTCACAGTTGGGAATTTAAGCTAAGGTCAGTCCAGGTGGCAGGCAAATAGATAATTGGGCAAAAGCAGGATCAGCAATTATCTTAAAGAGCATAGAACACAGCCCCAGCAACCTAGCAAACTGAATGCTAACACATGCAGGCTGAACTCCAGCTAATTTAGCTTGGCCACTAATCAAATGAAATAATAGTAATAAATATTATCTTATTTGATTAGTATCCCTTTTGTAACTCAACCTCTGGCTGTATCTCTGCTCTTTTGATCAGACTTAAGCCGATATTAATAACATTCTAAACTTGAATGGTAAAGGTAGTCAGGTCACATCACTGACTTTGGCAACCCTCCTATGTCAAACATTTTAGCACCTGTAGTAAGAATTGCTTAAACAGTAAGAATTCTAACCCCTTATTGTTCCAACCTTTCTTTCACTTTAACCTTTTACAAATTTCACAGCCAAGCCACCTGTTCAGGTAGCAGCTCCATATATACTAAGCGGCCAGACAGGCTTTCAGACCTAACCTTTAACCTTTCAGACCTAACCTGGTTTTTAGACCTAACCTGTTTCTTCATTCAAGCTTCCAGCCACAGGAGGGGGGTTAAGTGCTACAGCAGGCAAAAGCAGGCACCAGCTCTCATTTCACTCTCTGCGAAGACAGCAATGTGATGAATCTGGAGGAGGAGGCAGAGGGAGAGGCGGGAGAAGGGAGGGACCAGCAATCCTGTCCCGTTCTGCTGAGCTGATTGGGGGATGGGATGAAAAAGAGTGTTATTCGCTGAACCTGTAAACCTCAATATCTCGTCCATTTCTGCTTCATTTTAAAAACAGAAAACAGTTTAGGACAGCGCCAAATATAGCCTGACGCAATGGTGTAACAATAAACTTTGCCTTTTACTTTCACTTAACCCTTTTAGGGACCAAGTATATAACACATACGTGCTTGCTTCTCCAGTTGTTAAGTGGCAAGCACTTAGGTGTTACATGCTTGACTTTCTAGTTAAAAAAATGTAAAAAAACACTCACCTGCCCCCCCCCCTTCGATCTGACTGGGTCTCCTCTTCACCCAAGGGGCATCCGATCCCCCCCCCCTCCAAGCTCTTGTGACTTCTTCTGGTTCCCGAAATATCCTGCCCCCCGCTCTAGCCGCAGTTGACAGCTGTAAAAAAAAATGAAATCCCTCCCACCGGGTTTCCTCTTCACTGAGAGGGGGTGGGGGGGGGGTCCGACCACCGACGTCTTCCGTGGTTAGGCGAGGGGGCGAGAAATCTTCCTCACTTCCTGGGCTGTCGGCGGGATGTCATCAATGATGTCATCCGGCAGCCGACATTTCTCTTTCTGGCCCCGAGAAGCTCAGTCGCTCTGGGTGATCGGAGGGGGAAGATTGGAAGGCTGTGATCTCTTGTACCCCCCAGCCCCCTCCACCGATCACCTGGCAGCTGTCATCGGATATGATCGCCAGGTGACATTGGAGGATCGGAGGTGAGTAAAGGAAGAATAAAAAATAATCACCACAACTAAAAGGAAAAATATGGTGCACCACAGAAATACTAGTTAGTAGGGCGTGCTCACCTACAACTTAAACTCAATACAGAAAAAAGTAGCAGTTGCGACTACCAACCACAGCAGCCACAAATAACGTAGCACCACCATGTCCTGCAATTAATAAAACGTAAGATCTTAAACCGTGCCGTCACTTCCTGTTTCACTGCTGGGAGCACACGCTGATTCCTTTGTGTGCAGCTCCTGTGACAAGGGCATGTCGGCGGGGGTGAGTACTTAAGGATTCCAGGTCAGACAGATAGTCCCCTCACCCTAGCAAGAAGTGGCACGGGAAGCCGTGTGCGCAGGTGCTTTTGTCTTCTGCTACCCCGCTCTCCCTGAGCCTTGAGGTGGCATCAGCATGATGAGCCCATATATTGCCTGAAAGACACACTCTGGACTTGGCAGCAGCATAGGGAGCCCATTTATTGCCTGAAAAACACACCCTGGAGTTGGCAGCAGCATAAGGAACCCATATATTGCCTGAAATACACACCCAGGATTTGGCAGCAGCATAGGGAGCCCATATATTGACCGAAAGACACACACAGGAGTTGGCAGCAGCATTAGAAGCCCATATATTGCCTGAAAGACACACCCAGGAATTGGCGGCAGCAGCAGCATTAGGAGCCCATATATTGCCTCAAAGACACATTGGAGTTGGCAGCAGTATTAGGAGCTCATATATTGCCTGAAAAACACATTGGAGTTGGCAGCAGTATCAGGAGCTCAAATATTGCCTGAAAAACACATTGGAGTTGGCAGCAGCATTAGGAGCCCATATATTGCCTCAAAGACACACACGGGAGTTGGCAGCAACATTAGGAGCCCATACATTGCCTGAAAAACACACCCTGGAGTTGGCAGCAGCATAGGGAGCCCATATATTGCCTGAAAGACACACCCTGGATTTGGCAGCAGCATTAGGAGCCCATATATTGCCAAGAAAGACACACCCAGGAGTTGGCAGCATCAGCAGCATTAGCAGCCCATATATTGCCTGAAAAACATATTGGAGTTGGCAGCAGCATAGGGAGCCCATATATTGCCTGAAAGACACACCCTGGATTTGGCAGCTGCATTAGGAGCCCATATATTGCCTGAAAGACACACCCTGGATTTGGCAGCAGCATTAGGAGCCCATATATTGCCAAGAAAGACACACTGATGGAGCTGCTGCTGCTCCTGCCTACCCCGCCAGCAGCCATGGCAGTGGAAGGTGAGCGCAGAGGTCCTCCGAGTCAGACCTGTGAGAGTATGGACCATGGCTGAGATAGGCATCGGCCAACTGACTACGTACAATGTCTTTGTAGTAGGTCAGTTTGTCCTCCCTCTCAGTGGGTGTAAAGAATGCCCCTATTTTGTGCCGGTAGCGAGGGTCCAATAAGGTGGAGAGCCAGTAATCATCCCGCTGAAAAATAGAGACAATTCTGCGGTCACTACGCAAGCACGTGAGCATGCATCGTGCCATTTGTGCAAGTGACTCGGAGGGACTACCTGTCTCAATCTCCACTGCAAACTGCCACGGTGTGTCTGGGTCCTCTGTCTCGCCTTCCTCACAAACCTCTGGCTGCTCTTGCTCCTCCTCTCCTGTCAGATGACTAGATAAACCGCCCATTTTGCCAAAACTAAACTGTGCTTCACTGTGCTCCTCCTCCTCCTCCACAGCTCCCACGGGGTTTATGTGGCCGTGAAATGTATGCACCATGTCTCCAGTGCCCTGACCAGCCATGGTTTCCAACATGTGTTGTATTACATGAAGCAGCGGAATCACGTTGTTCATGCCGTAATCCTGGCGACTGACAAATAAAGTGGCTTCCTCAAAGGGCCTGAGCAAACGGCAGGTGTCACGTATGAACCGGCCCTGGTTTACATTAAAGTTACACAAGGGAGTCCCCCTATCTGCTTGGATCATCAAGAAATCATTGATGGCTTTTCTCTGTTCGTATAGTCGATCTAACTTTTGTAGGGTGGAATTCCAACGGGTGGAAACATCACAAATCAGACTATGTTGGGGGATATCGTTCTGACGCTGTAGCTCAAGAAGGGTGTACTTGGCGGTGTAGGAGTGGCTGAAGTGCATACAAAGTTTCCTTCCCGTTGTTAGGATGTCTTGCAGATGGGGGGAAGACTTCAGAAAATGCTTGGCAACTAGGTTGAACACGTGTGCCATACAAGGTGCATGGCTCAGGCTTCCTTGTCGCAGCGCAGACAAGATGTTACTCCCATTGTCAGTCACCATGGTTCCCATTTGCAGTTTTCGTGGAGTAAGCCATGTTTTGATTTCTTGATGAATGAAGCTGGAGCCTTGGCTGGGTGAAATTGGAAGTGGCGTGGCACCGGCTGACGCAGCAGGCTGGACCCCCACTTCGGAGTCTCGGTTCTCCCAGGCCGCTTTATGGTGATGCTGCATGTGTTGCCGCAGGGCTGTGGTACCTACATTTGGGGCCACGCTTCACCTTCTGTCTACACATCTTGCATGTGGCCAGGTTACCCTCCTGCGGATGCTTGATGAAAAAGTGCCACACTGTCGAGTAGCTAATTTTCCCACCAACAGTCCACACTAATTCACTGCTACTGCTACCAACTCCAGGAACCCCTGCTCCACTACCTCCCGGGAAGGCAGCCTGCCGCGCAGCAGGTGGTCTACCACGCCCCCGGACACGTGTGGCTCCAGACATCCCAATTCTGCCACCATGCTGACTGCCAACCCTACTACCACCTTGCTGCCTCAGCTGCTGACTCTGGGGCAACCTGGGACCCTCTTCTCCTGATGATTATGAAGCCCCTTCTGCACCGGGCTCCCAAGTGCGATCGGCTTCATCATCATCATAATAGAGTTGTGTCTGCATGTCACTGATGTCCTCCTCGGTTTCCACAACAGCGTGTGCTGCAGGAGATGGAACGCTAGCCACACTACCTCCCATACCACTCTCCTCCTCAGTGTTTGTCTGCCTGGCAAAAGAAGCGGCGGATGTCTCCTCCATTTCTTGGCTGGACAGTAGTTGCTGACTGTCCTCTAACACATCGTCCTCACTGAATAGTGGAGCTGAATCCAAAGCATAAGATACGTTGGCTGGAGGGGGTGGGCATAGGACAGAGGCAAGGGAAGGACAGGGGCTGCTCCCAGGCCATGCCAACTCAGGGTTGTGTCCGAGGAACCTACCGACTGTTGACTGGGGGTGTCAGATGTCACTTGTGATGAGGTGGATGACCGCGTTAACCAATCGATGACAGCAGATGCATTGCTGGTCGAGAAATGACCACTAGCAGATACCGGGAGATCATGCCTCTCACCTTGACTCCTGCTGCCACTCGCCCCTAGTCTGCTGCAACCTCTGCCTGATGAATCCTCTCCTCGGTGCACATCCTGGAACATCTCTGCCTGACATTTTTACTGCATTTAGGAGGGGAAAACAATACACTACACTACACTTAGAACAGTGTTTTTGTAACAGCACGTGTGTAGAAAAGTTAGATCAAAATAGGCAGACACTGTAGCTAAAAGCTAATGCAAAAAGACACTGTCAGATGGTCTTACATAGGATGCCCCTAGTCAGAGTTAAATGCACCACAGGCAGTTTTAAAACGTGGTTTTTGTTCAAAATGTAAAAAAGGTAAAGATGCAGGTACTCTTAAAAGCTAAGTGCTAGTATTTGGGATGCCCCATGAAAGGCACTGGCTGCTTTAAACTTGAAAACCAGCCTTTTTTTTAAAAAAAAGGCAAAAGATAAGTCGGCTGGTACTCTTAAAAGATAAGTGGTAACACTGACAATGGCCCCCGGTGAAAGGCAATGGGTGCTTTAAACTTGAAAACCAGACTTTTTTTAAAAAAAGGCAAAAGGTTAGTAGGCAGGTACTCTTAAAAGATAAGTGGTAGCACTAACAATGGCCCCCAGTGAAAGGCAATGGGTGCTTTAAACTTGAAAACCAGACTTTTTTATACAAAAAGCAAAAGGTAAGTAGGGAGGTACTCTTAAATGATAAGTGGTAGCACTGACAATGGCCCCGGTGAAAGGCATGTGAATAAATATTTACATATATATATATATATATATATATATATATATATATATATATATACACATATAAAATATAATATGTCGGGTGCAGTCGGTATTCAAAAAAGGATACAATCATGAATGGAAATCCAAGTGTATTCTGGGTAGCGACCCTGATTAAACGGCCTGCGGCTGTGAAACGTTGGTAACATTTTACTATGAGGGATCACGATCTGCTATTCATGACTTACTGTATATAGCTGTTAACAATATATTTCATGCCTGTGTATAATTGCATATTCATGCTTGTATGTTGTGGTGATAGGATTCTTATGTTGGATACAAATGCTTATGTGAAACGAGTCACTGACTTCTGGCTTTAATCAGAGCAATTTCGATACAATTAGATTACAGATTACATTATATACTCTGAAAGGTAAACTTTTACCATACAGTCCTTATATACATTATTTGTCTTTGATACTGTTACTGTTAAGGTTATCTTACTATTATCTACAATGCCCTGGTGCAACACAGTACCCTCAGCTGAATACACTTGGATTTCCATTCATGATTGTATCCTTTTTTGAATACCGACTGCACCCGACATATTATACTTTCTGTATATATATATATATATATATATATATATATATATATATATATATATATGTAAATATTTATTCACATGTAGATCTGTTGTAATCACCCCCCTTTTTTCTATGAAATATAAAAGTATTTTTGCAAACCACAAAAACTGGTGTGCGCCTACCTATCTATTGATATATTGTTTATAGTCTGGGATTACTTAGGGATATAATCCCCGGCAGGTAGCACCCAAATCTGTATTTATCTCTTGATATAAAACAGTGCCGACCACACCAATTAAACCTGAGGTGAAACCTAAAAATGTTTGGAAGGGATTACTTTCAAAACGATGATCCCACTACAGAAAGCTGGGTATACCTAGAAAGCTTAGCATGTGTACTTTCGAGGAATATATGGTTTGTAGGGGGTATTCCAAATGTAAAGGCTGTTTGGGTAGAAAAAGCGCAAGGTGCGCACTTTGTCTGCAGAGCACGCTTTACTTTGGGGTGTTTGGTAACTCTTCCTTTGACAGTACCATGCTGGGCCTTGTTCTGTTCGGGAGATGTTGTTTTTTCAGATTTTACTTGTTTTTTCTTCTGGCGTTGATTCTGCTTTTTTATTCTTATTTATGGAAACTCTGTGCAACCAAAGTATTCATTGAGGTATTACCTTCAGAAAACTAAGCCCACATCAACAAGCCTCTAGAAAGCTTGAGGTATGTACTTCCAGAGAATATATAGTTTGTGGGGGGTATTTCAAATGTAAAGGGTTGTTTTTCTTGAAAAACTGCAAGGTGCGCATAGCGCATAGCACAGTTGTATTTTAGCTGAAAATCTCCTAAAGCGCTGTTTCAGTTTGGGGGAGTCTCCTGGGCAGGAAAGGGTGTCTACCAATACATATATGGTACCGCTGTAACCAGGAGAAATTGGGATTTCACACGCAATAACACTACACAAAATTTTTTTTGCACATTTTGCACATATTTCACCCCAAAATATTGAGAATAAACTTAAAAAATTGAAAACAAGACAGCTATACGCTGAGCCACCTGTAATGGTGAATTGTACGCTACATGGTGCTGTTAGGGTCGCTCACCAGATTTGCTTTCATAAATGTGGTTTTGCGTACAGCGCCCGGCGTTCACCAGACGCTGCCTGCCGCTACGAGGCGCTACCTGGCGCTATCCCTTGATGAAAAAATTATTAAAAATTATAATTTTGCATATATTTAATCCAAGGGGACTAAATGTTGTAGAAGGCTATCTAATCAGATAGATGTTATTGGGCAGGCTGATTCATCATTAGCGGCAGGTAGCGACAGATGAGCGTCTGTAGCAGGCATTTTCAGAGCGCCCGCTAGTAGTCGCAGTGCTCGGCCGTGGGTCGCTACTTTATAGCGACTCAGTCGCTGTTCAGTAATGGTGAATACATTGTGAGGAGTTGCTATTTGACCAGTACAGCGCTGTATGGGAGCGCATGTTAGCGACTGCTCATAGCGACCGACATATTCAGGAAAAAAACAGCTGCAAAAATAGTTGTTTGAAGCCCAGAGCGCCGGAGGCTGTGTGATTAACCCTTTAAACGCCAGCCACGTAAATTTTACGTGGCTGCCTCTCCAACCGTTAAACGCCAGCCACGTAAAATTTACGTGCCTGGCTTTGCCCCCTGCTAGCGCCGGTAAAATTTAAAAAAAAAACACTTACCTGACCCCTCATTTGAACCGGCCGGGTCTCCTCTTCACCCTGGGGGGCTCCGATCCCCCGTCGGGGCTCCTCCGGAGGAAGGGGAGAGCCCGGAGTAGGCCCCCCTCCCCCGTTTTTGCGGCCGCTGGCTTTTCCTGCAAAAAAAAAAAAAAAATCAAAATGACATTTACTCACCTCCATGTTCGATCGCGCCGGCCCTCCTCTTCACCTGGGGGGCCTCCGATCCCCCCCCAGGGCTATTTGTCTTCAGGAGAGAGCCTGTCAGGCTCTCTCCCCTCTTCCTCCGACGGGCGCCACCATTTTGCCGCGAAGCCCCGCCCCTTTTGGGGGCGGGGCTTATGACGTCACTCGGGCCGGCGTCTTGACAGCTCCAGGCCTCTCAGCTTTCAGATGCCGGTGATCGGTGGTGAGAGAAGGAGGGGACAGGAGATCCTCTGATCTCCTGCCTCCCCCCCCCCTCCTCTGGCTGCCGATCACCGGCATCTGACAGCAGATCAGCGAGGGACACAGGAGCTGACGATCGAAGGTGAGTAAAGAGTAAATTTTTTTATTTTTTAATAAAATTATTTTTTTCTGTGTGTTTTTTTTTATTTAACTGTTAACCCTTTGTGAACTGGTAAGGGGTCCATGAGACCCCTGTACCAGTTCACAAGGCTGGGGGGGGTGGCAAGTCACCTGCCCTAGCGGGTGACTTGCCATTAACCCCTGCAACCCCCAATTACCTGCCTCCCCAAAGCCCGGGGGGGGGGCAGAAGAGCCCACATAGGCTATGTGGGCTCGTAGGCTGCAGGGTGGGGGGGCCACAAAAGCTGGCCCCCCCACTCTGTGCCTACAAGCCCCCATAGCTGGTCCCGGGCTGGTTATGATGGGTAGGGGGGACCCTACGTCATTTTTTTTTTTTAATTTTAAGGGTTAGGGTTAGGGTTAGCCTAACCCTAACCCTAACCCTTAAAATTAAAAAAAAAAATGAGGTCCCCCACCCTGTGAGGGGGGATCCTATGTCATTTTTTTAATTAATTTTAAGGGTTAGGGTTAGGCTAACCCTAACCCTAACCCTTAAAATTCCCCAAAAAAATGAGGGTCCCTACGTAATTTTTAAAAAAATGTTTAACGGTTAGGGTTAGCCTAACCCTAACCCTTAAAATTCCCTCCAAAAATGGGGTCCCCCCCCTACTTTTTTTTTTTTTTTTTTAAGTGGACCAACACCCAGGCTGATCGGCCCGGATCAGATCCCTCCCTGCGGGGCATCCGAAATCGGGATGCCCCACTGTGTGAAACCCCCCAGGACGCCCCAATCGCCTTACCTTATCCCCGTTCCAACGGTGCATGTGCGGGCCGCATCTCGCGCTTCTCTCTATCAGGGCGCGCACACGTGCCGGTCGTTTGTGAATCGCCGACGCGGGCACGCTCCCTGTTAGAGGGAAGCGCGAGATGCGGCTGCCAGCGCGCTCAGAGCCGCTGTGGTTGTCCGTCCCTTGTCCGTGCATACCACAGCGGCTCTGAGCGCTCTGATTGGACGAGCGCTCGCGCATGCGCTGTAGGAGTGGGCTGAGGTGAGTTTTTTATACCTTTCTCGGGGGTTTTACGCACCGGGGCACCCCCGCGGAAGTGGATCAAAACCCAGGATAGTGAAAATCCTGGGTGTTGGTCCACTTTACGGGTTAGGGTTATGCTAACCCTAACCCTTAAAATTCCCCCCAAAAAATGGGGTCCCCCCACCCCCTGGGATTAAAAAGAAAAAATTAAAAAAAATTAAAATTTTAAAGAATTAAATTTAAAAAGAAAATGACATAGGGACCCCCTCCCGGGGGGGGGGGGGGGGGGACACACTATTTTTTTAATATTTAGGGTTAGGCTTAGCCAAAAATTCTCAAAAAAAATTGGGGTCCCTATGTCATTTTAAATTAACCCCTTATGTTTATAGTGTGGATAGTAGTATTTTATTTGTAAATGTTATAAAAGGCTCTTTTCAGTTTGGGGGGTCTCCTGGGCAAGAATGAGGGGCTATTGATACATATGTGGTACCATTGTAATCGGGAGAAATGGGGCTATCACATGCAATATGGTTTTTATTACTGAAAAAATGTTTTATTTAAAATAAAGGAGACAATTGTTTAAAAAATATTATTTTATTTATTTTTTTGTTTTTTTTACGCAAAAATATTTAAAAAACAGTAGAAAAATTACAAACAAGACATTTAATGTTAAAGCCTAAATTCTGCTGCAAAAAAATATATATATATTTTCCAAGAAATTCCGACAAAAATCACGGTTAAACATGCCGCAAAATGGGGAAAAATGACCAACTGAGGGCGACAAAAGTTCAAGTAGGCTGGCAATTAAAAGGGTTAATAGTACCTATGCATGTTGGGTATTGTTCTGCTTGGGGGACCTTGCGCTTTCAGATTTAGCTTGTTTTTTCTTATTTGCATATTGATATTTTAGGAAAAGGTGTTTTTTATTCTGCTTTTTTATAATTTTTTTTGTGAAACCCTGTGCAACCTAAGAATTCTTCAAGGGATTACTTCCAGAAAGATGAGCCCACTACAACAAGCTGGGTATGCTTAGAAAGCTTGAAATGTGTACTTTCAGGGAATATATGGTTTATGGGGGATATTCCAAATGTAAAGGGTTGTTTTGGTAGAAAAAGCACAAGGTGCGCACTTTGTATGCAGAGCTGAAATTTTGAAGTAAAATTACCGTTACGCACATGCTTTACTTTGGTGTGTTTGGCAACTCTTTCCTTGACAGAACCTATGCATGTTGGGTATTGTTCTGTTCGGGGGATGTTGCTTTTTCAGATTTTTCTTGTTTGCATATAGTTTTTTTTAGGAAAATGTGGTTTTGATTCTGCTTTTTTATACTTTTTTAGAGATTACTTCCAGAAAACTGCACCCATGTCAACAAGCCTGGTACGCCTAGAAAGCCTGAGGTGTGTACTTCCAGAGAATCTATAGTTTGTTGGGGGCATTTCAAATGTAAAGGGTTGTTTTTCTTGAAAAACTGCAAGGTGCGCTTAGCACGTAGCATAGTTGTATTTTATCTGAAAATCTCCTAAAGAGTTGTTTCAGTTTGGGGGAGTCTCCTGGGCAGGAAAGGGTGTCTACCTATATATATGTGGTATCACTGTAACCGGGAGAAATTGGGGTTTCACGCGCAATAAGATTTTATTGACAAACTTACATTTTTTATTACAAAAAACACTACAAATTGTAAAAAATTGTTTTTTGGGGGGTTTTTTTGCACATATTTCATCCAAAAATATTGAGAATACACCTAAAAAATGACAAACAAGACATTTCATGTTAAAGCTCAGACTCTGCTGAAAAAAACAATATATCACTTTTCTGGGAAATCCCTAGAAATCCCTTCAAAAATCACAGTTGAACAAGGGGAGCGCAAAATAGTGCAAAATGGTCTGGCAACAAAGGGTGACAAAATCTCAAGGTAGGCTGGCGGTTAAAGGGTTAAAGGCTGTTTTTGAACATGTATCCACCAGTAACAAAGCGAAAACATATGGAATTACATTGTAGCAACATTGTAACATGAACACTTTAATGCCAGACCTGTAATGTCATTTTTGAGGAAATATTTAAAAACTGAAAAAAATATGAAAAAACTGCTTTTTCAATGCCAGAAGAGGTCATATAATTATTTGTGATTTTTTGGAAAAAAAAAAACCTGTTTAAAGAGAAGAAAAGGATCGTCCATTGAAATGTATGGGAGAGCGTCAGGTAGCGAGAGGTCATACCTGGTGCTGTGCAAGGCTGAACGCCGGCGCTGTTCGCTGAGGCTGTAAAAATGATGAATCAGACGCTACATGGCGCTATCCCAGTCGCTCAACAGATTCTGGTTGATAAATGTGTAATTGCGTGCCGTGTTCGGCGTTGACCAGTCGCTATCAGTCGCTACCTCACATTAACCAGCGCTACCTGACGCTATCCCTTCTTAAATAAGGGCCTTAGTAAGAAATTCAATAATTGAACTTCTTCCCTAGCAGCCAGAATAACAGTGTAGTGCATAGGCAGATCTTTTTATCCTATGAAACATACCTGATTGCCTAACAGCTATGCTGCAATCTCTTAGCACTTTAATTGCACATCTTCCCTAGAAGCCAGTCTAAAAGCAGAGAGCATAGACAAGAGCTTACCAAATACAATCTAGTTCTGCAGTATTTAAAGCGGACCAACAGTCAAAAATGACTTAAAGCAGACCAACACAACAAGCAGTGCTCATATACACCCCTCCCCAGGGCAATTTAGATTGCTGCACATAAAAAAATCATTTTCCTTTTTAATAACTCCTGCTGTAGTGAATTTTAGAAACAAAATGCATACAGGCCTGCAAACAGGAAGTGCTGCTGGGCTTCCTGTTACTGTGCATTGTCAGTTATGTTAGGGCCTTATTCATGAAGGGATAGCGCCAGGTAGTGCCTTGTAAGCGGCAGGTAGCATCAGGTAGCGGCAGGTGAACGCCGGACATTGAAAAAACCTGTTTAAAGAGAAGAAAAGGATCGTCCATTGAAATGTATGGGAGAGCGTCAGGTAGCGAGAGGTCATACCTGGTGCTGTGCAAGGCTGAACGCCGGCGCTGTTCGCTGAGGCTGTAAAAATGATGAATCAGACGCTACATGGCGCTATCCCAGTCGCTCAACAGATTCTGGTTGATAAATGTGTAATTGCGTGCCGTGTTCGGCGTTGACCAGTCGCTATCAGTCGCTACCTCACATTAACCAGCGCTACCTGACGCTATCTCTTCTTAAATAAGGGCCTTAGTAAGAAATTCAATAATTGAACTTCTTCCCTAGCAGCCAGAATAACAGTGTAGTGCATAGGCAGATCTTTTTATCCTATGAAACATACCTGATTGCCTAACAGCTATGCTGCAATCTCTTAGCACTTTAATTGCACATCTTCCCTAGAAGCCAGTCTAAAAGCAGAGAGCATAGACAAGAGCTTACCAAATACAATCTAGTTCTGCAGTATTTAAAGCGGACCAACAGTCAAAAATGACTTAAAGCAGACCAACACAACAAGCAGTGCTCATATACACCCCTCCCCAGGGCAATTTAGATTGCTGCACATAAAAAAATCATTTTCCTTTTTAATAACTCCTGCTGTAGTGAATTTTAGAAACAAAATGCATACAGGCCTGCAAACAGGAAGTGCTGCTGGGCTTCCTGTTACTGTGCATTGTCAGTTATGTTAGGGCCTTATTCATGAAGGGATAGCGCCAGGTAGTGCCTTGTAAGCGGCAGGTAGCATCAGGTAGCGGCAGGTGAACGCCGGACATGGCACGCAATTACACATTTATGGAACAACGCCATGTAGCGTCCGATTCATCATTATCCCAGGCTCAGCGTACAGCGCCGGCGTTCAGCCTTGCAGAGCGCCACGTCTTACCTCTTGCTACCTGGCGCTCTCCCATACATTTCTATAGACAATCCCAATTTAAAAAAAAAAAAAAAATAATAAAATCTTTCAGACATGTATCCTGGCCCAGAAAATGACATTTTTGAAAACTTTTTTGATTAATAATATTTTTATGCAGAATTGTCCTTACATGTCTGGTATTAAAGTGTTCATGTTACAATGTAATTACAATGTAATTCCATATGTTTTCGCTTTGCTACTAGTGGATACATGTTCAAAAACAGACTTTAATCACATAGCTTCATTGATTTAATCGCCCTGATTTTGAGCGCCAGAACTGTTTGAGGCTGCTTTTTTGATGAATGTGGTGTGGTTTGTCAGTCGCACTGAGATGGCGCTACCATTCGCTCCCATACAGCGTAGTACTGCAAATCACATAACGTATTCAACAATGGCGGCCAGCGACTGAGGCGCTCTGAAACAACAAACCATGGCAGAGCACAGCGACTACTAGCATTCGCTCTGAAATCCTCGCTACAGACGCTCATCTGTCGCTACCTGGCGTTAGTAATGAATCAGCCTGCCAGTTGAATCCCGGCAGCAGCATGAGATGCTGGGAGAGGAAGCTCCAAAATGGCCGCTACCTTTCTTTTCCAACTGCGCCAGGCGGTCGGTCCAGTTTAAAACTGTTACGCTGCACTTAGGTCAGTCTGCTCTCACACACACTGCTCTCTGAAAAAGATCTGCAAAACGCAGAAACGCATACGCATCTGGACCGGTGTGAACATAGCCTAAACAGGGGCTTGACCAATGCTCGCAGTTAGAAAAAAAATGCAAAGAATACTACGTTGGTGCTAATCTTTTTTCAATGTAAAAAAAAAATATAAAATACATTTTTTTGGCTGGAGTTGGGCAGAAAACTGAATCTATAATTCTGTGAGAATAGTTATTTGGTATTAATCCCACAAAATCTTAAGAATCAGGTATTTAACATTAGTGATGAGCGAGTAGTATTCGACCGAGCCGGTATTCGATCGAATACTACGCTATTCGTCATACTCGATTTCGATCGAGTACAGCGGCGATGGCGCACTCACAATTCGTTTCCCCTCCCACCTTCCCTGGCGCGTTTTTTACACCAATCACCATGCAGGGGGGGTGGGACAGGTCCTGGGAGGACGCTGGCATCGCGAAAACGGCGTCTACACGCATTGGCTGGAAAAACCATGTGACCTCGAATATACAAAACTCAGCACTTCCTCTTCGTCAGCATTAGCAGCTTGAACTTAGTGAGGGACAGACGCTCACAGCAGGGAAAGACAGGCTGTCGCTGGCAGGGCCCCAGAAGCTCGGAATATCGCTTTTACCACCATCTATACCAGCTACCAGAAGACAAGACAGTCCTTAATAGCCCTTATTAGGGCTGCTACGCTGAACAGTATATAGCTCATTTTCTATTTAGTCAGGCAGGGCCCCAGAAGCTCAGAATATACCTTTTACCACCATATATACCAGCTACCAGAAGACAAGACAGTCCTTAATAGCCCTTATTAGGGCTGCTACGCTGAACAGTATATAGCTCATTTTCTATTTAGTCAGGCAGGGCCCCAGAAGCTCAGAATATACCTTTTACCACCATATATACCAGCTACCAGAAGACAAGACAGTCCTTAATAGCCCTTATTAGGGCTGCTACGCTGAACAGTATATAGCTCATTTTCTATTTAGTCAGGCAGGGCCCCAGAAGCTCAGAATATACCTTTTACCACCATATATACCAGCTACCAGAAGACAAGACAGTCCTTAATCCCTTATTAGTGCTGCTATGTTGAACAGTATATAGCTCATATTCTATGTAGTCAGGCAGGGCCCCAGAAGCTCAGAATATACCTTTTACCACCATATATACCAGCTACCAGAAGACAAGACAGTCCTTAATAGCCCTTATTAGGGCTGCTACGCTGAACAGTATATAGCTCATTTTCTATTTAGTCAGGCAGGGCCCCAGAAGCTCAGAATATACCTTTTACCACCATATATACCAGCTACCAGAAGACAAGACAGTCCTTAATCCCTTATTAGTGCTGCTATGTTGAACAGTATATAGCTCATATTCTATGTAGTCAGGCAGGGCCCCAGAAGCTCAGAATATACCTTTTACCACCATATATACCAGCTACCAGAAGACAAGACAGTCCTTAATAGCCCTTATTAGGGCTGCTATGCTGAACAGTATATAGCTCATTTTCTATTTAGTCAGGCAGGGCCCCATAAGCTCAGAATATACCTTTTACCACCATATATACCAGCTACCAGAAGACAAGACAGTCCTTAATCCCTTATTAGTGCTGCTATGTTGAACAGTATATAGCTCATATTCTATGTAGTCAGGCAGGGCCCCAGAAGCTCAGAATATACCTTTTACCACCATATATACCAGCTACCAGAAGACAAGACAGTCCTTAAGAGCCCTTATTAGGGCTGCTACGCTGAATAGTATATAGCTCATTTTCTATTTAGTCAGGCAGGGCCCCAGAAGCTCAGAATATACCTTTTACCACCATATATACCAGCTACCAGAAGACAAGACAGTCCTTAATAGCCCTTATTAGGGCTGCTACGCTGAACAGTATATAGCTCATTTTCTATTTAGTCAGGCAGGGCCCCAGAAGCTCAGAATATACCTTTTACCACCATATATACCAGCTACCAGAAGACAAGACAGTCCTTAATAGCCCTTATTAGGCCTGCTACGCTGAACAGTATATAGCTCATTTTCTATTTAGTCAGGCAGGGCCCCAGAAGCTCAGAATATACCTTTTACCACCATATATACCAGCTACCAGAAGACAAGACAGTCCTTAATAGCCCTTATTAGGGCTGCTACGCTGAACAGTATATAGCTCATTTTCTATTTAGTCAGGCAGGGCCCCAGAAGCTCAGAATATACCTTTTACCACCATATATACCAGCTACCAGAAGACAAGACAGTCCTTAATCCCTTATTAGTGCTGCTATGTTGAACAGTATATAGCTCATATTCTATGTAGTCAGGCAGGGCCCCAGAAGCTCAGAATATACCTTTTACCACCATATATACCAGCTACCAGAAGACAAGACAGTCCTTAATAGCCCTTATTAGGGCTGCTACGCTGAACAGTATATAGCTCATTTTCTATTTAGTGAGGCAGGGCCCCAGAAGCTCAGAATATACCTTTTACCACCATATATACCAGCTACCAGAAGACAAGACAGTCCTTAATCCCTTATTAGTGCTGCTATGTTGAACAGTATATAGCTCATATTCTATGTAGTCAGGCAGGGCCCCAGAAGCTCAGAATATACCTTTTACCACCATATATACCAGCTACCAGAAGACAAGACAGTCCTTAAGAGCCCTTATTAGGGCTGCTACGCTGAACAGTATATAGCTCATTTTCTATTTAGTCAGGCAGGGCCCCAGAAGCTCAGAATATACCTTTTACCACCATATATACCAGCTACCAGAAGACAAGACAGTCCTTAATAGCCCTTATTAGGGCTGCTACGCTGAACAGTATATAGCTCATTTTCTATTTAGTCAGGCAGGGCCCCAGAAGCTCAGAATATACCTTTTACCACCATATATACCAGCTACCAGAAGACAAGACAGTCCTTAATCCCTTATTAGTGCTGCTATGTTGAACAGTATATAGCTCATATTCTATGTAGTCAGGCAGGGCCCCAGAAGCTCAGAATATACCTTTTACCACCATATATACCAGCTACCAGAAGACAAGACAGTCCTTAAGAGCCCTTATTAGGGCTGCTACGCTGAACAGTATATAGCTCATTTTCTATTTAGTCAGGCAGAGCCCCAGAAGCTCAGAATATACCTTTTACCACCATATATACCAGCTACCAGAAGACAAGACAGTCCTCAATAGCCCTTATTAGGGCTGCTACGCTGAACAGTATATAGCTCATTTTCTATTTAGTCAGGCAGGGCCCCAGAAGCTCAGAATATACCTTTTACCACCATATATACCAGCTACCAGAAGACAAGACAGTCCTTAAGAGCCCTTATTAGGGCTACTATGCTGAACAGTATATAGCTCATTCTAGCTATATACACACTGCACACAATGGCTGCTTTAGTGAGGGGTAGCTGCTGCTGCTGGAATAGGGACAGAAAGACTTCAGTGGTGTATTAGCACCTATATACAAAACTATATACACTCTGCTCAAAACGGCTGCTTTAGTGAGGGGTAGCTGCTGATGCTGGAATAGGGACAGAAAGACTTCAGTGGTGTATTAGCACCTATATACAAAACTATATTTTGCACTACTGTTTTGTGTCCTCTGTGCCAACAAAACCTTGTTATATACCCGGTGCGTATAGGCACCATTTCACCTTCTGGCAGTATACGGCTGTATAGCCAGGTGTTTTTCTTAAAAATATTTTTATATTTGGCACTACTGTTTTGTGTCCTCTTTACCAACAAAACCTTGTTATATACCCGGTGCGTATATAGGCACCATTTCACCTTCTGGCAGTATACGGCTGTATAGCCAGGTGTTCTTAAAAATATATTTATATTTGGCACTACTGTTTTGTGTCCTCTGTGCCAACAAAACACTGTTATATACCCAGTGCGTATAGGCACCATTTCACCTTCTGGCAGTATACGGCTGTATAGCCAGGTGTTCTCCTAAAAAATATATTTATATTTGGCACTACTGTTTTGTGTCCTCTGTGCCAAGCTTCCCTTACTGCTGGGGTAACACACTTTAACAAACCTCCTCCTGTAAGCTTCCCTTACTGCTGGGGTGACACAATGTAACAAACCTCCTCCTGTAAGCTTCCCTTACTGCTGGGGTGACACACTGTAACAAACCTCCTCCTGTAAGCTTCCCTTACTGCTGGGGTGACACAATGTAACAAACCTCCTCCTGTAAGCTTCCCTTACTGCTGGGGTAACACACTGTAACAAACCTCCTCCTGTAAGCTTCCCCTACTGCTGGGGTAACACACTGTAACAAACCTCCTCCTGTAAGCTTCCCTGACTGCTGGGGTGCCACACTGTAACAAACCTCCTCCTGTAAGCTTCCCTGACTGCTGGGGTGACACACTGTAACAAACCTCCTCCTGTAAGCTTCCCTTACTGCTGGGGTGACACACTGTAACAAACCTCCTCCTGTAAGCTTCCCTGACTGCAGGGGTGCCACACTGTAACAAACATCCTCCTGTAAGCTTCCCCTACTGCTGGGGTGACACACTGTAACAAACCTCCTCCTGTAAGCTTCCCTGACTGCAGGGGTGACACACTGTAACAAACCTCCTCCTGTAAGCTTCCCTTACTGCTGGGGTGCCACACTGTAACAAACCTCCTCCTGTAAGCTTCCCTGACTGCAGGGGTGACACACTGTAACAAACCTCCTCCTGTAAGCTTCCCTTACTGCTGGGGTGCCACACTGTAACAAACCTCCTCCTGTAAGCTTCCCTGGCTGCTGGGGTGACACAATGTAACAAACCTCCTCCTGTAAGCTTCCCTGACTGCTGGGGTGACACACTGTAACAAACCTCCTCCTGTAAGCTTCCCCTACTGCTGGGGTAACACACTGTAACAAACCTCCTCCTGTAAGCTTCCCTGACTGCTGGGGTGCCACACTGTAACAAACCTCCTCCTGTAAGCTTCCCTTACTGCTGGGGTGACACACTGTAACAAACATCCTCCTGTAAGCTTCCCCTACTGCTGGGGTGACTCACTGTAACAAACCTCCTCCTGTAAGCTTCCCTGACTGCAGGGGTGACACACTGTAACAAACCTCCTCCTGTAAGCTTCCCTTACTGCTGGGGTGCCACACTGTAACAAACCTCCTCCTGTAAGCTTCCCTGACTGCAGGGGTGACACACTGTAACAAACCTCCTCCTGTAAGCTTCCCTTACTGCTGGGGTGCCACACTGTAACAAACCTCCTCCTGTAAGCTTCCCTGACTGCTGGGGTGACACAATGTAACAAACCTCCTCCTGTAAGCTTCCCTGACTGCTGGGGTGACACACTGTAACAAACCTCCTCCTGTAAGCTTCCCCTACTGCTGGGGTAACACACTGTAACAAACCTCCTCCTGTAAGCTTCCCTGACTGCTGGGGTGCCACACTGTAACAAACCTCCTCCTGTAAGCTTCCCTTACTGCTGGGGTGACACACTGTAACAAACCTCCTCCTGTAAGCTTCCCTGACTGCAGGGGTGACACACTGTAACAAACCTCCTCCTGTAAGCTTCCCTTACTGCTGGGGTGCCACACTGTAACAAACCTCCTCCTGTAAGCTTCCCTGACTGCAGGGGTGACACACTGTAACAAACCTCCTCCTGTAAGCTTCCCTTACTGCTGGGGTGCCACACTGTAACAAACCTCCTCCTGTAAGCTTCCCTGACTGCTGGGGTGACACAATGTAACAAACCTCCTCCTGTAAGCTTCCCTGACTGCTGGGGTGACACACTGTAACAAACCTCCTCCTGTAAGCTTCCCCTACTGCTGGGGTAACACACTGTAACAAACCTCCTCCTTTAAGCTTCCCTTACTGCTGGGGTGACACAATGACACAAGAGGACATGTCTGACCACATCTCACACACACACACACACACACACACAATGACAATTAGGGGTGGGGTCTATTTATTTTCCCCCTTGCCTATGCCATCTGTGGTTGTCATTAGGCAACGTGATTTTAAGGGGTGCAGAATTTTGTTCTTCTTTTTTGTACAGTTTGGCTTGGGGTCCATGGCAATGTAGAGGAAAGAAGGTTTCCTTGTCTTGTCTCACTTTACGTAGAAGTAATATTGTGTTTGGAGTGTATTGTTGAGAGGCTGTGATAGTGGCGTAATAGTGCGACTTGGGTGCGTTATATGCACCCAGACATGCTTCCCCTGCTGTCCCAGTTGCATTCCAGCAGTGTTGGCATCATTTTCTGATGTTTCAGGGTGGACTTGGTGACCTCCAAGTGGTCGAATTGAGATTTCCAAGTGTCGAGCATTTTTTTCCCATAGACTATAATGGGATTCGATATTCGGTCGAGTAGTCGAGTAACGCGGTCTATTCGAATCGAAATTCGAAATTTCGAATATTTCACTACTCGCTCATCTCTATTTAACATGTTTCTATTTCACAATAGTTACCAAGAATTCAAGTAATCTTACATCATGTCTAGTAGCCAGAGGAGAGTGTGGGCAGACAGACATACAATGATATGGCAACAAAGCCGCGTATGCCCCACATCATCTCCAGAATGCGTATCCAATCATTTTAGAGGAACAACACAAAGGAATTTTACTTACCCGCGTGTTGTTCCTATGTGCGTCAGCATCCCAAATTGGGATTCCCTGCTGCCCCCCCTCACCTTTCACTCACCTTCCTTCCACTATCATAGTGCAGACTCTGGTGAGACTCGGGATGCCTCAAGAAGTCGACTCTTAAAAATGAACTCTTTAAAAATAAACACACGTGAATTTGTAAGAAAATGTCTCTGTTTAGAGAACTTCATTATACAACTAAAGTGTTTTTCTTGTGTGTAATTTGTAAAAATTCACATGTATATTTGCTGCCCCCAAATGTATAAGGCATTTCAAAAGCTTGAATATATGTACCGTATTTTTCGACATCTAAGACGCATAAGACGCACCCAGGATTTGGAGGAAATAAGAACAAAAATATTCTGAACCAAATGGTGTGCTAAAATACCCCCCCTCCCCCAGAACAGAATATGGTTTCTGGTCTGTATAGGTCTTATCAAGAATGGCAAAGTGGAAATCTATGAGGAGCAGTGGAGGAGCTTGTCAGTTGCTACACCATACACAATCTAGTAATAAATCCATCAAAAACTTTAGAGATTGTAGAGGACTTCAGGAAGAATCCTTCACCCATGTCACCACTGTAGAAATTGAAAGAGTGAGAGAGACAAAGTTTCTTGGCGTCTCTCGCCCTCCCTGCCTCCATGATCAAGAGGGGGGGGGCCAGTGCGGGCTTCCCGTTGGTCCCGGGGGAGGTGACGCATGCTAAATGTACCCGCTCGCCCTGTGGTGGAGGCCATTACTTTGGGGGTATACAGCAGGATCCTAGAGGGGCCGACAAAAAAAAGGGACAACCCCAATGAGAAGAGATGCACCCCTAGCAAAATCAGTGTGGCTCTATCCTTTTTGGAGAGGGGTATTATGTGGATTGCTGGCTCCCAATGGGATGTTCGATCTCATACTAGTGCTTCCAAGCCTTCAGCTTGTTTCTGGAGAGGGTGGTGAAGGAGAGAGTGGGTGTGACATCCATCTCACATTACCTGGTCAATGCCATGTGCGCAGGAACGAGAGAGTGCGATCTCTTCCTGGCAACCATGCTTGAGGTGTTCCAGGCATTTGGTGTACTGGTGGCTTATGATAAAACGGAGTGCCCGGTAACCTCCATAAAGTTTCTCGTGATCGATTCTGCAGGTTGGCAACAGACAAGGGGCGGATTTGGTAGCGGGTCTGGAGTAGATCCTCGGACTCAGGATGTTGAGGTTGTGCAGTCATTGCTGGGCAAGTTGAATTTCTTGTGTGGAGTATTGCCTATGGGGTGCGCTGTTACACGATGGTTGTCTTGGCGACGGCGGGAATTCGGGAGCCTCATCATTTTATCATTTTAACAGCAGATTGCAGTATCAGCGGTTAACGCATAGAAATCTTCATCTCCACCTGTCGTTGTACGTCAGCTGGTGCTGGCATGGTTGAGGTGTAACATGTGGTGCAGGGCAGTGCATGTGCCAGGGGTGGAGAACAGGGTGGCTGACACCCTGCTCATTTACATGGGGATCATTTTCGGGGTTTGGCACCCAAGGTGGGGGAAGTCCACGAGGCGTGCCCAGAATGGCTCATGGAGATTAGGGATGAGTGAATCGATCCGGACGAACCCGGATTCGATCCGAATTTCATGAAAAATTCGAATTTCCCCGCAATTCGATCGCTCGAAGTTTTCCTTTAACATCCATTCATTTACATACAGGCATTCTAAGATGGCGGACGGGACATGTCTGGACATCTATCCCGCACCAGTGCAAGCTGGGGCAGTCACATGCAGCCTATCAGCAGCCAGCAAGCCCGGTGACGTCACAGCGCTATTTAAGTCGGTGATCTTGCTTTTCCTTCCTCATTTCTCTATTGCATTCGTGAGAGACAGAACGCTGTAGTGAGGGAGAGAGGCAGTTAGACAGGCAGGGACAGAAAGGGACAGGCTGGAGACAGGCAGGAGACAGACAGAAAGTCAGCGAAAAACAGGGAAAGTTAGGAAAAATCAGAGGCAGTCACATGGAGATTTTTTTTTTTCATCCAGCCTGAGTGTTTGTTACTGGCTGGCTGACAGGCTTTGTTAGCGTTTTCAGGTTGCTTATACTAACTAACTGTGCATATATACTGAACTGATCTTAAGTCTGCTGTGAGGCATCCCATTCTGTGACTACACCAGCCTCTGTTTAAGACCATATAACCATTTGCACTTATTCTAATTGAAATTAGGCCTGATAAAGACACTTTTGCTGTGCATAGCACTACTGGACCCTGCCAGGTGCACTTCTTTTTTGGGGCATCCCATTCTGTGACTACACCAGCCTCTATTTAAGACCATATAACCATTTGCACTTTTTGTAATTGAAATTAGGCCTGATAAAGACACTTTTGCTGTGCATAGCACTACTGGACCCTGCCAGGTGCACTCCTTTTTGGGGCATCCCATTCTGTGACTACACCAGCCTCTATTTAAGACCATATAACCATTTGCACTTATTCTAATTGAAATTAGGCCTGATAAAGACACTTTTGCTGTGCATAGCACTACTGGACCCTGCCAGGTGCACTCCTTTTTGGGGCATCCCATTCTGTGACTACAGCAGCCTCTATTTAAGACCATATAACCATTTGCACTTATTCTAATGGAAATTAGGCCTGATAAAGACACTTTTGCTGTGCATAGCACTACTGGACCCTGCCAGGTGCACTTCTTTTTTGGGGCATCCCATTCTGTGACTACACCAGCCTCTATTTAAGACCATATAACCATTTGCACTTTTTGTAATTAAAATTAGGCCTGATAAAGACACTTTTGCTGTGCATAGCACTACTGGACCCTGCCAGGTGCACTCCTTTTTGGGGCATCCCATTCTGTGACTACAGCAGCCTCTATTTAAGACCATATAACCATTTGCACTTATTCTAATTGAAATTAGGCCTGATAAAGACACTTTTGCTGTGCATATTCTTACTGCTGCCTGCCAGGTGCACTTCTTTTTTGGGGCATCCCATTCTGTGACTACACCAGCCTCTGTTTAAGACCATATAACCATTTGCACTTATTCTAATTGAAATTAGGCCTGATAAAGACACTTTTGCTGTGCATAGCACTACTGGACCCTGCCAGGTGCACTCCTTTTTGGGGCATCCCATTCTGTGACTACAGCAGCCTCAATTTAAGACCATATAACCATTTTCACTTATTCTAATTGAAATTAGGCCTGATAAAGACACTTTTGCTGTGCATATTCTTACTGCTGCCTGCCAGGTGCACTCCTTTTTGGGGCATCCCAATTTTGTGACTACAGCAGCCTCTATTTAAGACCATATAACCATTTGCACTTATTCTAATTGAAATTAGGCCTGATAAAGACACTTTTGCTGTGCATATTCTTACTGCTGCCTGCCAGGTGCACTTCTTTTTTGGGGCATCCCATTCTGTGACTACACCAGCCTCTGTTTAAGACCATATAACCATTTGCACTTATTCTAATTGAAATTAGGCCTGATAAAGACACTTTTGCTGTGCATAGCACTACTGGACCCTGCCAGGTGCACTCCTTTTTGGGGCATCCCATTCTGTGACTACAGCAGCCTCTATTTAAGACCATATAACCATTTGCACTTTTTGCAATTGAAATTAGGCCTGATAAAGACACTTTTGCTGTGCATAGCACTACTGGACCCTGCCAGGTGCACTTCTTTTTTGGGGCATCCCATTCTGTGACTACACCAGCCTCTATTTAAGACCATATAACCATTTGCACTTTTTGTAATTGAAATTAGGCCTGATAAAGACACTTTTGCTGTGCATAGCACTACTGGACCCTGCCAGGTGCACTTCTTTTTTGGGGCATCCCATTCTGTGACTACACCAGCCTCTATTTAAGACCATATAACCATTTGCACTTTTTTTAATTGAAATTAGGCCTGATAAAGACACTTTTGCTGTGCATAGCACTACTGGACCCTGCCAGGTGCACTTCTTTTTTGGGGCATCCCATTCTGTGACTACACCAGCCTCTATTTAAGACCATATAACCATTTGCACTTATTCTAATTGAAATTAGGCCTGATAAAGACACTTTTGCTGTGCATAGCACTACTGGACCCTGCCAGGTGCACTTCTTTTTTGGGGCATCCCATTCTGTGACTACACCAGCCTCTATTTAAGACCATATAACCATTTGCACTTTTTGTAATTGAAATTAGGCCTGATAAAGACACTTTTGCTGTGCATAGCACTACTGGACCCTGCCAGGTGCACTCCTTTTTGGGGCATCCCATTCTGTGACTACACCAGCCTCTATTTAAGACCATATAACCATTTGCACTTATTCTAATTGAAATTAGGCCTGATAAAGACACTTTTGCTGTGCATAGCACTACTGGACCCTGCCAGGTGCACTCCTTTTTGGGGCATCCCATTCTGTGACTACAGCAGCCTCTATTTAAGACCATATAACCATTTGCACTTATTCTAATGGAAATTAGGCCTGATAAAGACACTTTTGCTGTGCATAGCACTACTGGACCCTGCCAGGTGCACTTCTTTTTTGGGGCATCCCATTCTGTGACTACACCAGCCTCTATTTAAGACCATATAACCATTTGCACTTTTTGTAATTGAAATTAGGCCTGATAAAGACACTTTTGCTGTGCATAGCACTACTGGACCCTGCCAGGTGCACTCCTTTTTGGGGCATCCCATTCTGTGACTACAGCAGCCTCTATTTAAGACCATATAACCATTTGCACTTATTCTAATTGAAATTAGGCCTGATAAAGACACTTTTGCTGTGCATATTCTTACTGCTGCCTGCCAGGTGCACTTCTTTTTTGGGGCATCCCATTCTGTGACTACACCAGCCTCTGTTTAAGACCATATAACCATTTGCACTTATTCTAATTGAAATTAGGCCTGATAAAGACACTTTTGCTGTGCATAGCACTACTGGACCCTGCCAGGTGCACTCCTTTTTGGGGCATCCCATTCTGTGACTACAGCAGCCTCAATTTAAGACCATATAACCATTTTCACTTATTCTAATTGAAATTAGGCCTGATAAAGACACTTTTGCTGTGCATATTCTTACTGCTGCCTGCCAGGTGCACTCCTTTTTGGGGCATCCCAATTTTGTGACTACAGCAGCCTCTATTTAAGACCATATAACCATTTGCACTTATTCTAATTGAAATTAGGCCTGATAAAGACACTTTTGCTGTGCATATTCTTACTGCTGCCTGCCAGGTGCACTTCTTTTTTGGGGCATCCCATTCTGTGACTACACCAGCCTCTGTTTAAGACCATATAACCATTTGCACTTATTCTAATTGAAATTAGGCCTGATAAAGACACTTTTGCTGTGCATAGCACTACTGGACCCTGCCAGGTGCACTCCTTTTTGGGGCATCCCATTCTGTGACTACAGCAGCCTCTATTTAAGACCATATAACCATTTGCACTTTTTGCAATTGAAATTAGGCCTGATAAAGACACTTTTGCTGTGCATAGCACTACTGGACCCTGCCAGGTGCACTTCTTTTTTGGGGCATCCCATTCTGTGACTACACCAGCCTCTATTTAAGACCATATAACCATTTGCACTTTTTGTAATTGAAATTAGGCCTGATAAAGACACTTTTGCTGTGCATAGCACTACTGGACCCTGCCAGGTGCACTTCTTTTTTGGGGCATCCCATTCTGTGACTACACCAGCCTCTATTTAAGACCATATAACCATTTGCACTTTTTTTAATTGAAATTAGGCCTGATAAAGACACTTTTGCTGTGCATAGCACTACTGGACCCTGCCAGGTGCACTCCTTTTTGGGGCATCCCATTCTGTGACTACAGCAGCCTCTATTTAAGACCATATAACCATTTGCACTTATTCTAATTGAAATTAGGCCTGATAAAGACACTTTTGCTGTGCATAGCACTACTGGACCCTGCCAGGTGCACTCCTTTTTGGGGCATCCCATTCTGTGACTACAGCAGCCTCTATTTAAGACCATATAACCATTTGCACTTATTCTAATTGAAATTAGGCCTGATAAAGACACTTTTGCTGTGCATAGCACTACTGGACCCTGCCAGGTGCACTTCTTTTTTGGGGCATCCTATTCTGTGACTACACCAGCCTCTATTTAAGACCATATAACCATTTGCACTTTTTGTAATTGAAATTAGGCCTGATAAAGACACTTTTGCTGTGCATAGCACTACTGGACCCTGCCAGGTGTACTTCTTTTTTGGGGCATCCCATTCTGTGACTACACCAGCCTCTATTTAAGACCATATAACCATTTGCACTTTTTGTAATTGAAATTAGGCCTGATAAAGACACTTTTGCTGTGCATAGCACTACTGGACCCTGCCAGGTGCACTCCTTTTTGGGGCATCCCATTCTGTGACTACAGCAGCCTCTATTTAAGACCATATAACCATTTGCACTTATTCTAATTGAAATTAGGCCTTATAAAGACACTTTTGCTGTGCATAGCACTACTGGACCCTGCCAGGTGCACTTCTTTTTTGGGGCATCCCATTCTGTGACTACACCAGCCTCTATTTAAGACCATATAACCATTTGCACTTTTTGTAATTGAAATTAGGCCTGATAAAGACACTTTTGCTGTGCATAGCACTACTGGACCCTGCCAGGTGCACTCCTTTTTGGGGCATCCCATTCTGTGACTACAGCAGCCTCTATTTAAGACCATATAACCATTTGCACTTATTCTAATTGAAATTAGGCCTGATAAAGACACTTTTGCTGTGCATAGCACTACTGGACTCTGCCAGGTGCACTTCTTTTTTGGGGCATCCCATTCTGTGACTACAGCAGCCTCTATTTAAGACCATATAACCATTTGCACTTATTCTAATTGAAATTAGGCCTGATAAAGACACTTTTGCTGTGCATAGCACTACTGGACCCTGCCAGGTGCACTTCTTTTTTGGGGCATCCCATTCTGTGACTACACCAGCCTCTATTTAAGACCATATAACCATTTGCACTTTTTGTAATTGAAATTAGGCCTGATAAAGACACTTTTTCTGTGCATAGCACTACTGGACCCTGCCAGGTGCACTCCTTTTTGGGGCATCCCATTCTGTGACTACACCAGCCTCTATTTAAGACCATATAACCATTTGCACTTTTTGTAATTGAAATTAGGCCTGATAAAGACACTTTTGCTGTGCATAGCACTACTGGACCCTGCCAGGTGCACTCCTTTTTGGGGCATCCCATTCTGTGACTACACCAGCCTCTATTTAAGACCATATAACCATTTGCACTTATTCTAATTGAAATTAGGCCTGATAAAGAGACTTTTGCTGTGCATATTCTTACTGCTGCCTGCCAGGTGCACTCCTTTTTGGGGCATCCCATTCTGTGACTACAGCAGCCTCTATTTAAGACCATATAACCATTTGCACTTATTCTAATTGAAATTAGGCCTGATAAAGACACTTTTGCTGTGCATAGCACTACTGGACCCTGCCAGGTGCACTCCTTTTTGGGGCATCCCATTCTGTGACTACAGCAGCCTCTATTTAAGACCATATAACCATTTGCACTTATTCTAATTGAAATTAGGCCTGATAAAGACACTTTTGCTGTGCATAGCACTACTGGACCCTGCCAGGTGCACTTCTTTTTTGGGGCATCCTATTCTGTGACTACACCAGCCTCTATTTAAGACCATATAACCATTTGCACTTTTTGTAATTGAAATTAGGCCTGATAAAGACACTTTTGCTGTGCATAGCACTACTGGACCCTGCCAGGTGTACTTCTTTTTTGGGGCATCCCATTCTGTGACTACACCAGCCTCTATTTAAGACCATATAACCATTTGCACTTTTTGTAATTGAAATTAGGCCTGATAAAGACACTTTTGCTGTGCATAGCACTACTGGACCCTGCCAGGTGCACTCCTTTTTGGGGCATCCCATTCTGTGACTACAGCAGCCTCTATTTAAGACCATATAACCATTTGCACTTATTCTAATTGAAATTAGGCCTGATAAAGACACTTTTGCTGTGCATAGCACTACTGGACCCTGCCAGGTGCACTTCTTTTTTGGGGCATCCCATTCTGTGACTACACCAGCCTCTATTTAAGACCATATAACCATTTGCACTTTTTGTAATTGAAATTAGGCCTGATAAAGATACTTTTGCTGTGCATAGCACTACTGGACCCTGCCAGGAGCACTCCTTTTTGGGGCATCCCATTCTGTGACTACAGCAGCCTCTATTTAAGACCATATAACCATTTGCACTTATTCTAATTGAAATTAGGCCTGATAAAGACACTTTTGCTGTGCATAGCACTACTGGACTCTGCCAGGTGCACTTCTTTTTTGGGGCATCCCATTCTGTGACTACAGCAGCCTCTATTTAAGACCATATAACCATTTGCACTTATTCTAATTGAAATTAGGCCTGATAAAGACACTTTTGCTGTGCATAGCACTACTGGACCCTGCCAGGTGCACTTCTTTTTTGGGGCATCCCATTCTGTGACTACACCAGCCTCTATTTAAGACCATATAACCATTTGCACTTTTTGTAATTGAAATTAGGCCTGATAAAGACACTTTTGCTGTGCATAGCACTACTGGACCCTGCCAGGTGCACTCCTTTTTGGGGCATCCCATTCTGTGACTACACCAGCCTCTATTTAAGACCATATAACCATTTGCACTTATTCTAATTGAAATTAGGCCTGATAAAGACACTTTTGCTGTGCATAGCACTACTGGACCCTGCCAGGTGCACTCCTTTTTGGGGCATCCCATTCTGTGACTACAGCAGCCTCTATTTAAGACCATATAACCATTTGCACTTATTCTAATGGAAATTAGGCCTGATAAAGACACTTTTGCTGTGCATAGCACTACTGGACCCTGCCAGGTGCACTTCTTTTTTGGGGCATCCCATTCTGTGACTACACCAGCCTCTATTTAAGACCATATAACCATTTGCACTTTTTGTAATTGAAATTAGGCCTGATAAAGACACTTTTGCTGTGCATAGCACTACTGGACCCTGCCAGGTGCACTTCTTTTTTGGGGCATCCCATTCTGTGACTACACCAGCCTCTATTTAAGACCATATAACCATTTGCACTTTTTGTAATTGAAATTAGGCCTGATAAAGACACTTTTGCTGTGCATAGCACTACTGGACCCTGCCAGGTGTACTTCTTTTTTGGGGCATCCCATTCTGTGACTACACCAGCCTCTATTTAAGACCATATAACCATTTGCACTTTTTGTAATTGAAATTAGGCCTGATAAAGACACTTTTGCTGTGCATAGCACTACTGGACCCTGCCAGGTGCACTCCTTTTTGGGGCATCCCATTCTGTGACTACAGCAGCCTCTATTTAAGACCATATAACCATTTGCACTTATTCTAATTGAAATTAGGCCTTATAAAGACACTTTTGCTGTGCATAGCACTACTGGACCCTGCCAGGTGCACTTCTTTTTTGGGGCATCCCATTCTGTGACTACACCAGCCTCTATTTAAGACCATATAACCATTTGCACTTTTTGTAATTGAAATTAGGCCTGATAAAGACACTTTTGCTGTGCATAGCACTACTGGACCCTGCCAGGTGCACTCCTTTTTGGGGCATCCCATTCTGTGACTACAGCAGCCTCTATTTAAGACCATATAACCATTTGCACTTATTCTAATTGAAATTAGGCCTGATAAAGACACCTTTGCTCTGCATAGCACTACTGGACTCTGCCAGGTGCACTTCTTTTTTGGGGCATCCCATTCTGTGACTACAGCAGCCTCTATTTAAGACCATATAACCATTTGCACTTATTCTAATTGAAATTAGGCCTGATAAAGACACTTTTGCTGTGCATAGCACTACTGGACCCTGCCAGGTGCACTTCTTTTTTGGGGCATCCCATTCTGTGACTACACCAGCCTCTATTTAAGACCATATAACCATTTGCACTTATTCTAATTGAAATTAGGCCTGATAAAGACACTTTTGCTGTGCATAGCACTACTGGACCCTGCCAGGTGCACTCCTTTTTGGGGCATCCCATTCTGTGACTACACCAGCCTCTATTTAAGACCATATAACCATTTGCACTTATTCTAATTGAAATTAGGCCTGATAAAGACACTTTTGCTGTGCATAGCACTACTGGACCCTGCCAGGTGCACTCCTTTTTGGGACATCCCATTCTGTGACTACAGCAGCCTCTATTTAAGACCATATAACCATTTGCACTTATTCTAATGGAAATTAGGCCTGATAAAGACACTTTTGCTGTGCATAGCACTACTGGACCCTGCCAGGTGCACTTCTTTTTTGGGGCATCCCATTCTGTGACTACACCAGCCTCTATTTAAGACCATATAACCATTTGCACTTTTTGTAATTGAAATTAGGCCTGATAAAGACACTTTTGCTGTGCATAGCACTACTGGACCCTGCCAGGTGCACTTCTTTTTTGGGGCATCCCATTCTGTGACTACACCAGCCTCTATTTAAGACCATATAACCATTTGCACTTTTTGTAATTAAAATTAGGCCTGATAAAGACACTTTTGCTGTGCATAGCACTACTGGACCCTGCCAGGTGCACTCCTTTTTGGGGCATCCCATTCTGTGACTACAGCAGCCTCTATTTAAGACCATATAACCATTTGCACTTATTCTAATTGAAATTAGGCCTGATAAAGACACTTTTGCTGTGCATATTCTTACTGCTGCCTGCCAGGTGCACTTCTTTTTTGGGGCATCCCATTCTGTGACTACACCAGCCTCTGTTTAAGACCATATAACCATTTGCACTTATTCTAATTGAAATTAGGCCTGATAAAGACACTTTTGCTGTGCATAGCACTACTGGACCCTGCCAGGTGCACTCCTTTTTGGGGCATCCCATTCTGTGACTACAGCAGCCTCAATTTAAGACCATATAACCATTTGCACTTATTCTAATTGAAATTAGGCCTGATAAAGACACTTTTGCTGTGCATATTCTTACTGCTGCCTGCCAGGTGCACTCCTTTTTGGGGCATCCCATTCTGTGACTACAGCAGCCTCTATTTAAGACCATATAACCATTTGCACTTATTCTAATTGAAATTAGGCCTGATAAAGACACTTTTGCTGTGCATATTCTTACTGCTGCCTGCCAGGTGCACTTCTTTTTTGGGGCATCCCATTCTGTGACTACACCAGCCTCTGTTTAAGACCATATAACCATTTGCACTTATTCTAATTGAAATTAGGCCTGATAAAGACACTTTTGCTGTGCATAGCACTACTGGACCCTGCCAGGTGCACTCCTTTTTGGGGCATCCCATTCTGTGACTACACCAGCCTCTATTTAAGACCATATAACCATTTGCACTTTTTGCAATTGAAATTAGGCCTGATAAAGACACTTTTGCTGTGCATAGCACTACTGGACCCTGCCAGGTGCACTTCTTTTTTGGGGCATCCCATTCTGTGACTACACCAGCCTCTATTTAAGACAATTAAACCATTTACACTTTTTGTAATTGAAATTAGGCCTGATAAAGACACTTTTGCTGTGCATAGCACTACTGGACCCTGCCAGGTGCACTCCTTTTTGGGGCATCCCATTCTGTGACTACAGCAGCCTCTATTTAAGACCATATAACCATTTGCACTTATTCTAATTGAAATTAGGCCTGATAAAGACACTTTTGCTGTGCATAGCACTACTGGACCCTGCCAGGTGCACTTCTTTTTGGGGCATCCCATTCTGTGACTACAGCAGCCTCTATTTAAGACCATATAACCATTTGCACTTATTCTAATTGAAATTAGGCCTGATAAAGACACTTTTGCTGTGCATAGCACTACTGGACCCTGCCAGGTGCACTTCTTTTTTGGGGCATCCCATTCTGTGACTACACCAGCCTCTATTTAAGACCATATAACCATTTGAACTTTTTGTAATTGAAATTAGGCCTGATAAAGACACTTTTGCTGTGCATAGCACTACTGGACCCTGCCAGGTGCACTCCTTTTTGGGGCATCCCATTCTGTGACTACAGCAGCCTCTATTTAAGAGCATATAACCATTTGCACTTATTCTAATTGAAATTAGGCCTGATAAAGACACTTTTGCTGTGCATAGCACTACTGGACCCTGCCAGGTGCACTCCTTTTTGGGGCATCCCATTCTGTGACTACAGCAGCCTCTATTTAAGACCATATATCCATTTGCACTTATTCTAATTGAAATTAGGCCTGATAAAGACACGTTTGCTGTGCATAGCACTACTGGACCCTGCCAGGTGCACTCCTTTTTGGGGCATCCCATTCTGTGACTACAGCAGCCTCTATTTAAGACCATATAACCATTTGCACTTATTCTAATTGAAATTAGGCCTGATAAAGACACTTTTGCTGTGCATAGCAGTACTGGACCCTAACAGGTGCACTTCTTTTTTGGGGCATCCTATTCTGTGACTACACCAGCCTCTGTTTAAGACCATATAACCATTTGCACTTATTCTAATTGAAATTAGGCCTGATAAAGACACTTTTGCTGTGCATAGCACTACTGGACTCTGCCAGGTGCACTTCTTTTTTGGGGCATCCCATTCTGTGACTACACCAGCCTCTATTTAAGACCATATAACCATTTGCACTTTTTGTAATTGAAATTAGGCCTGATAAAGACACTTTTGCTGTGCATAGCACTACTGGACCCTGCCAGGTGCACTCCTTTTTGGGGCATCCCATTCTGAGACTACAGCAGCCTCTATTTAAGACCATATAACCATTTGCACTTATTCTAATTGAAATTAGGCCTGATAAAGACACTTTTGCTGTGCATATTCTTACTGCTGCCTGCCAGGTGCACTTCTTTTTTGGGGCATCCCATTCTGTGACTACACCAGCCTCTGTTTAAGACCATATAACCATTTGCACTTATTCTAATTGAAATTAGGCCTGATAAAGACACTTTTGCTGTGCATAGCACTACTGGACCCTGCCAGGTGCACTTCTTTTTGGGGCATCCCATTCTGTGACTACAGCAGCCTCTATTTAAGACCATATAACCATTTGCACTTATTCTAATTGAAATTAGGCCTGATAAAGACACTTTTGCTGTGCATATTCTTACTGCTGCCTGCCAGGTGCACTTCTTTTTTGGGGCATCCCATTCTGTGACTACACCAGCCTCTATTTAAGACCATATAACCATTTGCACTTTTTGTAATTGAAATTATGCCTGATAAAGACACTTTTGCTGTGCATAGCACTACTGGACCCTGCCAGGTGCACTTCCTTTTGGGGCATCCCATTCTGTGACTACACCAGCCTCTGTTTAAGACCATATAACCATTTGCACTTATTCTAATTGAAATTAGGCCTGATAAAGACACCTTTGCTGTGCATATTCTTACTGCTGCCTGCCAGGTGCACTCCTGTTGGGGCATCCCATTCTGTGACTACAGCAGCCTCTATTTAAGACCATATAACCTTTTGCACCTATTATAATTGAAATTAGGCCTGATAAAGACACTTTTGCTGTGCATAGCACTACTGGTCCCTGCCAGGTGCACTTCTTTTTTGGGGCATCCCATTCTCTGACTACACCAGCCTCTGTTTAAGACCATATAACCATGTGCACTTATTCTAATTGAAATTAGGCCTGATAAAGACACTTTTGCTGTGCATAGCACTACTGGACCCTGCCAGGTGCACTCCTTTTTGGGGCATCCCATTCTGTGACTACAGCAGCCTCTATTTAAGACCATATAACCATTTGCACTTATTCTAATTGAAATTAGGCCTGATAAAGACACTTTTGCTGTGCATATTCTTACTGCTGCCTGCCAGGTGCACTTCTTTTTTGGGGCATCCCATTCTGTGACTACACCAGCCTCTGTTTAAGACCATATAACCATTTGCACTTATTCTAATTGAAATTAGGCCTGATAAAGACACTTTTGCTGTGCATAGACTTACTGCTGCCTGCCAGGTGCACTTCTGTTGGGGCATCCCATTCTGTAACATACCATACCCCTCTTTATTTACACTAAGCAGCTCTCTTATTTACACTAAGCAGGCCTGTTGGATGCTGAGTGTTACTGCTCACTTTTGGTGTGCATTATATTCTGTTTCATATAGACCCACCGCTGCCTGGGGGTTCTTAAAATATCACCTACTACCACGCCAGTTAGACTATGTCGGGCAGACAAGTGCCTGGAAGTGAAAAGAGGAGTGGCAGAGGCCAAGATTCCGCAGGCAGAGCTCGCATCAGACTGGGGGCCAGTAGCAGCAGGAGTCACGCTGAGAGACCTAATCTGCCAGTATCTGCTAGCGGTCGGGTCTCCACCAGTAACGCATCTGCCGTGGTAGATTGGTTGATGCGCTCATCAACAACATCATCACAACTTACGTCTGAGACCCCCAGTCTAGGGTCGGTAGGTTCCTCTGACACAACCCTGAGTTCGCATGCCCCGAGAGCAGTCCCTGTCCTCCCATTGCCTCTGGCCTACGCCGTTCCCTCCCCCAGCGACGTATCCTATGCTTTGGGTTCAGCTCCACTCTTTAGTGAGGAGGACCATCAGATAGAGGACAGTCAGCAGCTACTGCCCAGCCAAGAAATGGAGGTGGCTTCTCTAGCTAGGCAGACAAATAGTGATGTGGACAGTGTCGTGGGTGCTGCGAGCGTTCCAGCTCCTGCGCCAGACACTGTTGACGAATCCACGAACATCAGTGACGTACAGCCACAACTCGGTGATGATGATGATGATGAAGGTGATGAAGGGGCTTCATCGTCATCATCAGGAGAAGAGGGGCGCAGGTTGCCCCGGAGTCAGCAGCTGAGGCAGCAAGGTGGTAGCAGTCAGCATGGGGGCACAATTCCAAAGGCTGGAGCTGGCCGGGGCCGGGGCCGGGGTAGAGCACCTGCTGTGCGGCAGTCTACCTTATCGGGAGGTAGTGGAGCAGGGGTTCCTGGAGTTGGCAACAGCAGCAGTGAATCAGTGAGGCCAGGGGGTGGGAAAAGTAGCTACTCGGCAGTGTGGCAGTTTTTCCTGAAGCATCCGCAGGAGGGTAACATGGCCACATGCAAGATATGTAGGCAGAAGGTGAAGCGTGGCCAGGGTCCAAATGTTGGCACCACGGCCCTGCGTCAACATATGATGCGTCACCATAAAGCGACCTGGGAGAACCGAGGCTCCCAAGGGGTGGTCCAGTCTGCTTCCTCACCAAGTGAGCTCCCAATTTCTGCCAGCCAAGGCTCCAGCACCTCAGCCGAAGGCAGCTGTGCGTCATACCCATCCTCTGTCGCTCCTGCTCCTCCTCCTCCAAGTCATGCATCCCGCCAGCAATCCATCAGCGAAGCCATGTCCAAGAGACAGCAGTATGCGCCCACTCATCCTACGGCGCAGAAGCTGAATGTGCTCCTGTCCAAGTTGCTGGTGCTGCAGTCGCTCCCTTTTCAGGTGGTGGAATCTGCACCTTTCAGAGAACTGATGGCTTGTGCCGAGCCGAGGTGGAGAGTCCCAAGCCGTCATTTCTTTGCCAAGAAGGCAGTACCAGCGCTGCACACTTTTGTTGAACAGAAGGTGGGCCAGTCCTTGAGCCTGTCGGTGTGTAGCAAAGTGCATGGCAGCGCCGACATCTGGAGCTGTAACTATGGTCAGGGACAGTACATGTCGTTTACGGCCCACTGGGTGAATGTGGTCCCTTTGCAGCAGCAGCAGCAACTTGGACAGGTCACGCTGCTTCGGCCTCCGCGCTCCCTGCCCGTTGGGCCTGTGACACCGTGCGACTCGGCCTCCTCATCCTCCGCCATCTCCTCACCCTCCACTGTAGGCTCAAGTCTCAGTGCCCCTCCAGTCTACCATGTGTGCAGGGCACGGAGGTGTCACGCAGTGCTTCACATGGTTTGTCTTGGCGAACGGAGTCACACAGGGGAGGAACTGCTTAAATGTATTCATCAGGAAATCCAAACATGGCTTACTCCAAGAAAACTTAAAATGGGAATCATGGTTACCGACAATGGGAAGAACATTTTGTCTGCGCTGCGCCAAGGAAGCCTGACCCATGCCCCCTGCATGGCTCACGTCTTCAATCTGGTTGTCAAGCGGTTTCTGAAGTGTTCCCCCCATCTGCAAGACATCCTAACAACTTCAAGGAAACTTTGCATGCACTTCAGCCACTCCTACACCGCCAAACACACCCTTCTTGAGCTACAGCGTCAGAATGGTATCCCCCAACATAGTCTGATTTGCGATGTTTCCACCCGTTGGAATTCCACCCTTCACATGTTGGACCGATTATATGAACAGAGAAAAGCCATCACGGATTTCCTGATGATCCAAGCAGATAGGGGGACTCCCTTGTGTAACTTCAATGTCAACCAGTGGCAGCTCATACGTGACACCTGCCGTTTGCTCAGGCCCTTTGAGGAAGCCACTTTATTTGTCAGTCGGCAGGATTACGGGATGAACGACGTGATTCCACTGCTTCATGTACTACAGCACATGTTGGAAACCATGGCTGGTCAGGGCACTGGAGACATGGCGTTTACATCTTATGGCCACATGAACCCCGTTGGAGCTGAACTGGAGGAGGAGGAGGAAGAGGAGGAGGAGGAGTTGCCCAGCGAAACACAGTTTAGGCTTGGCGAAATGGCTGGTTTATCTAGTCAGTGGACAGGAGAGGAGGAGCAGGAGCAGCCAGAGGAGCTAGAGGTTTTTGAGGAAGGCGAGACAGAGGACCTGGGCACACCGTGGCAGTATGCAGTGGAGATGGAGACAGGTAGTCCATCCGAGTCACTTGCGCAAATGGCACGAAGCATGCTCACGTGCTTGCGTAGTGACCCCAGAATTGTTTCCATCTGTCGGCGGGATGACTTCTGGCTGTCCACCTTATTGGACCCTCGCTTCCGGCACAAAATGGGGGCATTTTTTAAACCCACCGAGAGGGAGGACAAACTGAACTACTACAAAGACATTCTACGTAGGCAGTTGGCCGATGCCTATCTGCGCCATGGTCCATACTCTCGCAGGTCTGACTCGAGGGGACCTCTGCGCTCACCTTCCACTGCCATGGCCGCTGGGGGGGTTGGCAGGAGCAGCAGCAGCAGCTCCATCAGCAGCAGCAGCCTCAGTCTTCAGTCGCTAATGAGTAACTTTCTACACCCGCATAGTGAGGCTACTCATGAGCAGCAGGAAGACCTGGAGCAGGACCTCAACCAGCAGGTCATGTCATACTTTGACATGACCATGCCAACACACCTTGAGGATCTGCTGGACTTCTGGGCAGCCAAACTTGATTTGTGGCCGCAACTAGCAGAGTTTGCCCTGGAAAAGCTGTCCTGCCCGGCAAGTAGCGTGCCATCTGAGCGGGTGTTTAGTGCGGCGGGGGCCATAGTTACGGCGAGGAGAACTCGTCTGTCAACTAAAAATGTGGAGAGACTCAACTTTGTCAAAATGAATCAGGGATGGATCAGCCAGGATTTCCACCCACCAATGCCTGATGCATGCGACTAGATTCAGCATGGTGCCACGTTTTACACTTTCCAAATGGTGCAAAACATATTTATGTCTTTAGGCCAATTTTTGGGCTCCGGCTGCTGCTGCTGCCAACTCCAGGATGTGAATCATCCAATTTTTGGGCTCCTGAAGCCAACCCCAGTGTCTCTTTAAAGTAATATTTGGCCTCCTGCTGCTGCTGCTGCTGCCAACTCCAGGGTGTGAATCATCCAATTTTTGGGCTCCTGAAGCCAACTCCATTGTCTCTTTCAAGTAATATTTGGCCTCCTGCTGCTGCTGCCAACTCCAGGGTGTGATTCATCCAATTTTTGGGCTCCTGAAGCCAACTCCAGTGTATATTTGGGCTCCTGCTGTTGCTGCTGCCAACTCCAGGGTGTGATTCATCCAATTTTAGCCTCCTGAAGCCAACCCCACTGTCTCTTTAAAGTAATGTTTGGGCTCCTGCTGCTGCTGCTGCTGCTGCTGCTGCTGCCAACTCCTGCCAACTCCAGGGTGTGATTCATCCAATTTTTGGGCTCCTGAAGCCAACCCCAGGGTCTCTTTAAAGTAAAATTTGGGCTCCTGCTGCTGCCAGCTCCAGGGTGTGAATCATCCAATTTTTGGGCTCCTGAAGCCAACTCCATTGTCTCTTTCAAGTAATATTTGGCCTCCTGCTGCTGCTGCCAACTCCAGGGTGTGATTCATCCAATTTTTGGCCTCCTGAAGCCAACCCCAGTGTCTCTTTAAAGTAATATTTGGGCTCCTGCTGCTGCTGCTGCTGCCAACTCCAGGGTGTGAATCATCCAATTTTTGGGCTCCTGAAGCCAACTCCAGTGTCTCTTTAAAGTAATATTTGGGCTCCTGCTGCTGCTGCTGCCAACTCCAGGGTGTGATTCATCCAATTTTTGGGCTCCTGAAGCCAACTCCAGTGTATATTTGGGCTCCTGCTGCTGCTGCTGCTGCCAATTCCAGGGTGTGATTCATCCAATCTTTGGGCTCCTGAAGCCAACTCCAGTGTCTCTTTAAAGTAATATTTGGGCTCCTGCTGCTGCTTGCAACTCCAGGGTGTGATTCATCCAATTTTTGGGCTCCTGAAGCCAACTCCATTGTCTCTTTCAAGTAATATTTGGCCTCTTGCTGCTGCTGCCAACTCCAGGGTGTGATTCATCCAATTTTTGGCCTCCTGAAGCCAACCCCAGTGTCTCTTTAAAGTAATATATGGGCTCCTGCTGCTGCTGCTGCCAACTCCAGGGTGTGAATCCTCCAATTTTTGGGCTCCTGAAGCCAACTCCGGTGTCTCTTTAAAGTAATATTTGGGCTCCTGCTGCTGCCAACTCCAGGGTGTGATTCATCCAATTTTTGGGCTCCTGAAGCCAACCCCAGGGTCTCTTTAAAGTAATATTTGGGCTCCTGCTGCTGCTGCTGTCAACTCCTGCCAACTCCAGGGTGTGATTCATCCAATTTTTGGGCTCCTGAAGCCAAACCCAGGGTCTCTTTGAAGTAATGTTTGGGCTCCTGCTGCTGCTGCTGCCAACTTCTGCCAACTCCAGGGTGTGATTCATCCAATTTTTGGGCTCCTGAAGCCAACTCCAGTGTATATTTGGGCTCCTGATGCTGCTGCTGCCAACTCCAGGGTGTGATTCATCCAATTTTTGGGCTCCTGAAGCCAACCCCAGTGTCTCTTTAAAGTAAAGTTTGGGCTCCTGCTGCTGCTGCTGCCAACTTCTGCCAACTCCAGGGTGTGATTCATCCAATTTCTGGGCTCCTGAAGCCAACCCCAGGGTCTCTTTGAAGTAATGTTTGGGCTCCTGCTGCTGTTGCTGCCAACTTCTGCCAACTCCAGGGTGTGATTCATCCAATTTTTGGGCTCCTGAAGCCAACCCCAGTGTCTCTTTAAAGTAATGTTTGGGCTCCTGCTGCTGCCAACTTCTGCCAACTCCAGGGTGTGATTCATCCAATTTTTGGGCTCCTGAAGCCAACCCCAGTGTCTCTTTAAAGTAATGTTTGGGCTCCTGCTGCTGCTGCTGCCAACTTCTGCCAACTCCAGGGTGTGATTCATCCAATTTTTGGGCTCCTGAAGCCAACCCCAGTGTCTCTTTAAAGTAATGTTTGGGCTCCTGCTGCTGCTGCTGCTGCCAACTTCTGCCAACTCCAGGGTGTGATTCATCCAATTTTTGGGCTCCTGAAGCCAACCCCAGGGTCTCTTTGAAGTAATGTTTGGGCTCCTGCTGCTGCTGCTGCCAACTCCAGGGTGTGATTCATCTAAATTTTGGGCTCCTGAAGCCAACCCCAGGGTCTCTTTAAAGTAATGTTTGGGCTCCTGCTGCTGCTGCTGCCAACTTCTGCCAACTCCAGGGTGTGATTCATCCAATTTTTGGGCTCCTGAAGCCAACCCCAGGGTCTCTTTGAAGTAATGTTTGGGCTCCTGCTGCTGCTGCCAACTTCTGCCAACTCCAGGGTGTGATTCATCCAATTTTTGGGCTCCTGGGGTTGGCTTCTCTTTAAAGTAATGTTTGGGCTCCTGCTGCAGCTGCTGCCAACTTCTGCCAACTCCAGGGTGTGATTCATCCAATTTTTGGGCTCCTGAAGCCAACCCCAGGGTCTCTTTGAAGTAATGTTTGGGCTCCTGCTGCTGCTGCCAACTTCTGCCAACTCCAGGGTGTGATTCATCCAATTTTTGGGCTCCTGAAGCCAACCCCAGGGTCTCTTTAAAGTAAAATTTGGGCTCCTGCTGCTGCTGCTGCCAGCTCCAGGGTGTGAATCATCCAATTTTTGGGCTCCTGAAGCCAACTCCATTGTCTCTTTCAAGTAATATTTGGCCTCCTGCTGCTGCTGCTGCCAACTCCAGGGTGTGATTCATCCAATTTTTGGCCTCCTGAAGCCAACCCCAGTGTCTCTTTAAAGTAATATTTGGGCTCCTGCTGCTGCTGCTGCTGCCAACTCCAGGGTGTGAATCATCCAATTTTTGGGCTCCTGAAGCCAACTCCAGTGTCTCTTTAAAGTAATATTTGGGCTCCTGCTGCTGCAGCTGCCAACTCCAGGGTGTGATTCATCCAATTTTTGGGCTCCTGAAGCCAACTCCAGTGTATATTTGGGCTCCTGCTGCTGCTGCTGCTGCCAATTCCAGGGTGTGATTCATCCAATCTTTGGGCTCCTGAAGCCAACTCCAGTGTCTCTTTAAAGTAATATTTGGGCTCCTGCTGCTGCTGCTTGCAACTCCAGGGTGTGATTCATCCAATTTTTGGGCTCCTGAAGCCAACTCCATTGTCTCTTTCAAGTAATATTTGGCCTCTTGCTGCTGCTGCCAACTCCAGGGTGTGATTCATCCAATTTTTGGCCTCCTGAAGCCAACCCCAGTGTCTCTTTAAAGTAATATATGGCTCCTGCTGCTGCCAACTCCAGGGTGTGAATCCTCCAATTTTTGGGCTCCTGAAGCCAACTCCGGTGTCTCTTTAAAGTAATATTTGGGCTCCTGCTGCTGCCAACTCCAGGGTGTGATTCATCCAATTTTTGGGCTCCTGAAGCCAACCCCAGGGTCTCTTTAAAGTAATATTTGGGCTCCTGCTGCTGCTGCTGTCAACTCCTGCCAACTCCAGGGTGTGATTCATCCAATTTTTGGGCTCCTGAAGCCAAACCCAGGGTCTCTTTGAAGTAATGTTTGGGCTCCTGCTGCTGCTGCTGCCAACTTCTGCCAACTCCAGGGTGTGATTCATCCAATTTTTGGGCTCCTGAAGCCAACTCCAGTGTATATTTGGTCTCCTGATGCTGCTGCTGCCAACTCCAGGGTGTGATTCATCCAATTTTTGGGCTCCTGAAGCCAACCCCAGTGTCTCTTTAAAGTAAAGTTTGGGCTCCTGCTGCTGCTGCTGCCAACTTCTGCCAACTCCAGGGTGTGATTCATCCAATTTCTGGGCTCCTGAAGCCAACCCCAGGGTCTCTTTGAAGTAATGTTTGGGCTCCTGCTGCTGTTGCTGCCAACTTCTGCCAACTCCAGGGTGTGATTCATCCAATTTTTGGGCTCCTGAAGCCAACCCCAGTGTCTCTTTAAAGTAATGTTTGGGCTCCTGCTGCTGCCAACTTCTGCCAACTCCAGGGTGTGATTCATCCAATTTTTGGGCTCCTGAAGCCAACCCCAGTGTCTCTTTAAAGTAATGTTTGGGCTCCTGCTGCTGCTGCTGCCAACTTCTGCCAACTCCAGGGTGTGATTCATCCAATTTTTGGGCTCCTGAAGCCAACCCCAGGGTCTCTTTAAAGTAATGTTTGGGCTCCTGCTGCTGCTGCTGCCAACTTCTGCCAACTCCAGGGTGTGATTCATCCAATTTTTGGGCTCCTGAAGCCAACCCCAGTGTCTCTTTAAAGTAATGTTTGGGCTCCTGCTGCTGCTGCTGCCAACTTCTGCCAACTCCAGGGTGTGATTCATCCAATTTTTGGGCTCCTGAAGCCAACCCCAGGGTCCCTTTGAAGTAATGTTTGGGCTCCTGCTGCTGCTGCTGCCAACTCCAGGGTGTGATTCATCTAAATTTTGGGCTCCTGAAGCCAACCCCAGGGTCTCTTTAAAGTAATGTTTGGGCTCCTGCTGCTGCTGCTGCCAACTTCTGCCAACTCCAGGGTGTGATTCATCCAATTTTTGGGCTCCTGAAGCCAACCCCAGGGTCTCTTTGAAGTAATGTTTGGGCTCCTGCTGCTGCTGCCAACTTCTGCCAACTCCAGGGTGTGATTCATCCAATTTTTGGGCTCCTGGGGTTGGCTGCTCTTTAAAGTAATGTTTGGGCTCCTGCTGCAGCTGCTGCCAACTTCTGCCAACTCCAGGGTGTGATTCATCCAATTTTTGGGCTCCTGAAGCCAACCCCAGGGTCTCTTTGAAGTAATGTTTGGGCTCCTGCTGCTGCTGCCAACTTCTGCCAACTCCAGGGTGTGATTCATCCAATTTTTGGGCTCCTGAAGCCAACCCCAGGGTCTCTTTAAAGTAAAATTTGGGCTCCTGCTGCTGCTGCTGCCAGCTCCAGGGTGTGAATCATCCAATTTTTGGGCTCCTGAAGCCAACTCCATTGTCTCTTTCAAGTAATATTTGGCCTCCTGCTGCTGCTGCCAACTCCAGGGTGTGATTCATCCAATTTTTGGCCTCCTGAAGCCAACCCCAGTGTCTCTTTAAAGTAATATTTGGGCTCCTGCTGCTGCTGCTGCTGCCAACTCCAGGGTGTGAATCATCCAATTTTTGGGCTCCTGAAGCCAACTCCAGTGTCTCTTTAAAGTAATATTTGGGCTCCTGCTGCTGCAGCTGCCAACTCCAGGGTGTGATTCATCCAATTTTTGGGCTCCTGAAGCCAACTCCAGTGTATATTTGGGCTCCTGCTGCTGCTGCTGCTGCCAATTCCAGGGTGTGATTCATCCAATCTTTGGGCTCCTGAAGCCAACTCCAGTGTCTCTTTAAAGTAATATTTGGGCTCCTGCTGCTGCTTGCAACTCCAGGGTGTGATTCATCCAATTTTTGGGCTCCTGAAGCCATCTCCATTGTCTCTTTCAAGTAATATTTGGCCTCTTGCTGCTGCTGCCAACTCCAGGGTGTGATTCATCCAATTTTTGGCCTCCTGAAGCCAACCCCAGTGTCTCTTTAAAGTAATATATGGGCTCCTGCTGCTGCTGCTGCCAACTCCAGGGTGTGAATCCTCCAATTTTTGGGCTCCTGAAGCCAACTCCGGTGTCTCTTTAAAGTAATATTTGGGCTCCTGCTGCTGCTGCTGTCAACTCCTGCCAACTCCAGGGTGTGATTCATCCAATTTTTGGGCTCCTGAAGCCAGCTCCAGTGTATATTTGGGCTCCTGATGCTGCTGCTGCCAACTCCAGGGTGTGATTCATCCAATTTTTGGGCTCCTGAAGCCAACCCCAGTGTCTCTTTAAAGTAAAGTTTGTGCTCCTGCTGCTGCTGCTGCCAACTTCTGCCAACTCCAGGGTGTGATTCATCCAATTTCTGGGCTCCTGAAGCCAACCCCAGGGTCTCTTTGAAGTAATGTTTGGGCTCCTGCTGCTGTTGCTGCCAACTTCTGCCAACTCCAGGGTGTGATTCATCCAATTTTTGGGCTCCTGAAGCCAACCCCAGTGTCTCTTTAAAGTAATGTTTGGGCTCCTGCTGCTGCCAACTTCTGCCAACTCCAGGGTGCGATTCATCCAATTTCTGGGCTCCTGAAGCCAACCCCAGGGTCTCTTTGAAGTAATGTTTGGGCTCCTGCTGCTGTTGCTGCCAACTTCTGCCAACTCCAGGGTGTGATTCATCCAATTTTTGGGCTCCTGAAGCCAACCCCAGTGTCTCTTTAAAGTAATATTTGGACTCCTGCTGCTGCTGCTGCTGCCAACTTCTGCCAACTCCAGGGTGTGATTCATCCAATTTTTGGGCTCCTGAAGCCAACCCCAGGGTCTCTTTAAAGTAATGTTTGGGCTCCTGCTGCTGCTGCTGCCAACTTCTGCCAACTCCAGGGTGTGATTCATCCAATTTTTGGGCTCCTGAAGCCAACCCCAGGGTCTCTTTGAAGTAATGTTTGGGCTCCTGCTGCTGCTGCTGCCAACTCCAGGGTGTGATTCATCTAAATTTTGGGCTCCTGAAGCCAACCCCAGGGTCTCTTTAAAGTAATGTTTGGGCTCCTGCTGCTGCTGCTGCCAACTTCTGCCAACTCCAGGGTGTGATTCATCCAATTCTTGGGCTCCTGGGGTTGGCTTCTCTTTAAAGTAATGTTTGGGCTCCTGCTGCAGCTGCTGCCAACTTCTGCCAACTCCAGGGTGTGATTCATCCAATTTTTGGGCTCCCGAAGCCAACCCCAGGGTCTCTTTGAAGTAATGTTTGGGCTCCTGCTGCTGCTGCCAACTTCTGCCAACTCCAGGGTGTGATTCATCCAATTTTTGGGCTCCTGAAGCCAACCCCAGGGTCTCTTTAAAGTAATGTTTGGGCTCCTGCTGCTGCTGCTGCTGCTGCTCCTGCCAACTCCAGGGTGTGAATTATCCAATTTTTGGGCTCCTGAAGCCAACCCCAGTGTCTCTTTAAAGTAATGTTTGGGCTCCTGCTGCTGCTGCTGCCAACTTCTGCCAACTCCAGGGTGTGATTCATCCAATTTTTGGGCTCCTGAAGCCAACCCCAGGGTCTCTTTGAAGTAATGTTTGGGCTCCTGCTGCTGCTGCTGCCAACTTCTGCCAACTCCAGGGTGTGATTCATCCAATTTTTGGGCTCCTGAAGCCAACTCCAGTGTATATTTGGGCTCCTGCTGCTGCTGCTGCCAACTCCAGGGTGTGATTCATCCAATTTTTGGGCTCCTGAAGCCAACCCCAGGGTCTCTTTAAAGTAATGTTTGGGCTCCTGCTGCTGCTGCTGCTGCCAACTTCTGCCAACTCCAGGGTGTGATTCATCCAATTTTTGGGCTCCTGAAGCCAACCCCAGTGTCTCTTTAAAGTAATGTTTGGGCTCCTGCTGCTGCTGCTGCCAACTTCTGCCAACTCCAGGGTGTGATTCATCCAATTTTTGGGCTCCTGAAGCCAACCCCAGGGTCTCTTTAAAGTAATGTTTGGGCTCCTGCTGCTGCTGCTGCCAACTTCTGCCAACTCCAGGGTGTGATTCATCCAATTTTTGGGCTCCTGAAGCCAACCCCAGGGTCTCTTTGAAGTAATGTTTGGGCTCCTGCTGCTGCTGTTGCCAACTTCTGCCAACTCCAGGGTGTGATTCATCCAATTTTTGGGCTTCTGAAGCCAACTCCAGTGTATATTTGGGCTCCTGCTGCTGCTGCTGCCAACTCTAGGGTGTGAATCATCCAATTTTTGGGCTCCTGAAGCCAACTCCAGTGTCTCTTTAAAGTAATATTTGGGCTCCTGCTGCTGCTTGCAACTCCAGGGTGTGATTCATCCAATTTTTGGGCTCCTGAAGCCAACCCCAGTGTCTCTTTCAGCCAATGTTTGGGCTCCTGCTGCTGCTGCTGCCAACTCTAGGGTGTGAATCATCCAATTTTTGGGCTCCTGAAGCCAACTCCAGTGTCTCTTTAAAGTAATATTTGGGCTCCTGCTGCTGCTGCTGCCAACTCCAGGGTGTGATTCATCCAATTTTTGGCCTCCTGAAGCCAACCCCAGTGTCTCTTTAAAGTAATATTTGGGCTCCTGCTGCTGCTGCTGCCAACTCCAGGGCGTGATTCATCCAATTTTTGGCCTCCTGAAGCCAACCCCAGTGTCTCTTTAAAGTAATATTTGGGCTCCTGCTGCTGCTGCTGCCAACTCCAGGGCGTGATTCATCCAATTTTTGGCCTCCTGAAGCCAACCCCAGTGTCTCTTTCAAGTAATATTTGGGCTCCTGCTGCTGCTGCTGCCAACTCCAGGGTGTGATTCATCCAATTTTTGGGCTCCTGAAGCCAACTCCAGTGTATATTTGGGCTCCTGCTGCTGCTGCTGCAAACTCCAGGGTGTGAATCATCCAATTTTTGGGCTCCTGAAGCCAACCCCAGTGTCTCTTTAAAGTAATATTTGGGCTCCTGCTGCTGCTGCTGCCAACTCCAGGGTGTGATTCATCCAATTTTTGGGCTTCTGAAGCCAACTCCAGTGTCTCTTTAAAGTAATGTTTGGGCTCCTGCTGCTGCTGCTGCTGCCAACTCCAGGGTGTGATTCATCAATTTTTGGGCTCCTGAAGCCAACTCCAGTATCTCTTTAAAGTAATATTTGGGCTCCTGCTGCTGCTTGCAACTCCAGGGTGTGATTCATCCAATTTTTGGGCTCCTGAAGCCAACCCCAGTGTCTCTTTAAAGTAATGTTTGGGCTCCTGCTGCTGCTGCCAACTCCAGGGTGTGATTCATCCAATTTTTGGGCTCCTGCTGCTGCCAACTCCAGTGTCTCTTTAAAGCAATGTTTGGGCTCCTGCCCCTCATAGTGATGGCACTTCAACTCTCTGCAATTGTGCCGCTCTGCGATTCTATTAGCGATGCCTCTGATCTGCATGTGATATTTATTCAAAGTATTATTTAACTAACCCAGCACGCATCCTGTGCGTGTTACAGCAAGGCAGAATGGTTTACAACCCTATTGAGGCTCTAGGAGGCTCAGAAATAGCCGTTTTTAATAGCGATTCGTCGCGAATTTATTCGGGCCGAAGCTATTTTTGTCGGAAAATTCGGCGAATCAGTCGAATCGAATTTTTCAAAAGTTCGCTCATCTCTAATGGAGATCGTATGAGACACTTGTTTCTGTTGACACAGAGGTCGGTCACATGGTCGTACGAGGCACTTGTTCGAGTTGATACAGAGGTCAATCGCACCATAAGAGCGCCTCAGTCGCTGTCCGGCATTGATGAATATGATGTGTGAGTCGCAGTACTATGCTGTATGGGACCGAATGTGAGCGCCAGCTCAGAGCGACTGACTCACACCACATTCATCAAAAAAACAGCCACAAACATCGCTGGCGCTCAAAATCATGTACTTGTAGCGCATAGCGCCAGAGGCTGTGTGATTAAAGGCTGTTTTTGAATATGTATCCACTAGTAACAAAGTGAAAACATATGGAATTACATTGTTATAACATTGTGACATTAACACTTTTATACCAGACCTGTAAGGACAATTTTGCATAAAAATATTATTTATACAAAGCTTTCAAAAATTTCATTTTCTTGCCCAGAATACATGTCAGAAGGTTTGTGTTTTTTTTTTTTTGGGGGGGGGGGGGGGGGAATAAAAATTGGGATCAGGAAAGGGATTTAAGGAACGTACATATGTATGGGAGAGCGCCAGGTAGCGACAGGTAAGACGTGGCGCTCTGCAAGGTTGAACGCCGGCGCTCTTCGATGGGCCTGGGATAATGATGAATCTGACGCTACATGGCGTTGTTCTAGTCGCTCACCAGATTCGGCTTCATAAATGTGTAATTGCATGCCATGTCTGGCGTTTACCTGCCGCTGCCTGGCGCTACGTGCCACTGTACAGGCACTATAATAATACAATCGAAAAAGTATCAAATAACTAAATGCAAACTTTAGTACACTAGCAAAAACAGCGTACATATGGAGTTAATTCGACACTGTAAACACATGCATCCGAACTCAATTCATGTGCCATATATTTATTTGCATTTTCTCACACAGAGCTGAATTGGCCCTAATATCTGCAGCAGAAGAGAGTGAAGAACACAGGGCATTATTCATGAAGGGATAGCGCCAGGTAGTGCCTTGTAAGTGGCAGGTAGCGCAAGGTGAACGCCGGACACTCGGCACACAATTACACAACGCTATGTAGCGTCCGATTCATCATTATCCCAGGCTAAGGGCCTTATTCCTGAAGGGATAGCGCCAGGTAGTGCCTTGTAAGTGGCAGGTAGCGGCACGTGAACGTCGGACACTCGGCACACAATTACACAATGCTATGTAGCGTCCGATTCATCATTATCCCAGGCTAAGGGCCTTATTCATGAAGGGATAGCATCAGGTAGTGGCTGGTTAATGAGAGGTAGCGACTGTTGAACGCCAGACACGGCGTCTGATTCATGATTTTCCCAGCCTCAGCGAACAGCGCCGGCGTTCAGCCTTGCACAGCTCCAGGTATGACCTCTCGCTACCTGACGCTCTGTCATATTTTTCAATGGACGATCCTTTCCTTCTCTTTAAACTGTGTTTTTTTTTTTATTTGTTTTTTTTTTAAATCTCAAATAATTCTGTGACCTCTCCTGGCATTGAATAAGCAGTTTTTTCACATTTTTTTTTATTTTTTAAATATTCAGAAATGACATTACAGGTCTGCCATTAAAGTGTTCATGTTACAATGTTGTTACAATGTAATTCAAGATGTTTTCGCTTTGTTATTAGTGGAAAGATGCTGAAAAAGACTTTAAACACACCGCCTCCTGCACTCAGCGCCAGAGATTTGTGAGGCTGTTTTTTTGCTGAATATGGTGTGAGTCGGTCGCTATGACCAGTCGTTACCATGCGCTCCCATACAGTGCTGTACTGGTCAAATAGCGACTCCTCACAATGTATTTAACATTACTGAACAGCGACTGAATCGCTATGAATTAGCGACTCACGGCTAAGCACAGTGACTACTAGCGGGCGCTCTGAAAATGCCTGCTACAGACGCTCATCTGTCGCTACCTGGCGTTAGTGATGAATCAGCCTGCCCGTGCACAGCGCCGACGTTCAAACTTTCAGAGCGCCACGTCTTACCTCTCGCTACCTGTCGCTCTCCCATACATTTCAATGGACGTTCTTTTACTTCTCTTTAAACAGGTTTTTTATAATTTTTTTTAAATTTTATTCTAAAATAATGTTGTGGCCTCTCCTGGCCTAGAAAAAGCCATTTTTGAAAACTCTTTCCATTTTTTATATATTTATGCAGAATTGACATTACAGGTCTGGCATTAATGTGTTCATGTCACAATGTTATAACAATGTCATTCCATATACTTTGTTACTGGTGGATACATGTTCAAAAATAGCCTTTAACCACACAGCCTCCGGCGCTCTGGGCTACAGCGAAGCATTTTTGAGCGCCGTCCGTGTGTGAGGCTGTTTTTTTAATGAATATGGTGTGAGTTGGTCGCACTGACCAGTCGCTACCATTCGCTCCTATACAGCGCTGTACTGCTCATATAGCGACTCCCCACAATGTATTCATCAATGCTGCACAGCGACTGAGGCGCTCTGAAGTAGCGAACCACGGCCGAGCACAGCGACTATTAACGGGCGCTCTGAAATGCCTGCTACAGACGCTCATCTGTCGCTACCTGGCGTTAGTAATGAATCAGCCTGTTATTTGCATTTTCTCACACAGTGCTGAATTGGCCCTAATATCTGCAGCAGAAGAGAGTGGAGATATACAGAACGTATACAGTTAGGCCCTTATTTAAGAAGGGATAGCGTCAGGTAGTGGCTGGTTAATGAGAGGTAGCGACAGATAGCGACTGGTCAACGCCGGACACGGCACGCAATTACACATTTATCAAGCAGAATCTGTTCAGCAACTGGAATAGCGCCATGTAGCGTCTGATTCATCATTTTCACAGCCTCAGCAAACAGCGCCAGCGTTCAGCCTTGCACAGCGCCAGGTATGACCTCTCGCTACCTGTCGCTCCCCTTAACATTTCAATGGACGATCCTTTTCTTCTCTTTAAACGGGTTTTTTTTTTTTTAATTTTTTTTTTTAAATCACAAATAATTCTGTGACCTCTTCTGGCATCGAAATAGCAGTTTTTTCATAATTTTTTCATTTTTTAAATATTTCTTCATAAATGACATTACAGGTCTGGCATTAAAGTGTTCATATTACAATGTTGTTACAATGTAATTCCATATGTTTTCGCTTTGTTACTAGTTGATAGATGCTGGAAAACACACTTTAACCCTTTCGCTGCCAGCCTACCTGGAGTTTTTGTTACGCTTTGTTGCCAGACCATTTTTCACTATTTTGCACTATGCATGTTCAACTGTGATTTTTGAAGGGATTTCCAGGGATTTCCCAGAAAAATTGTATATTGTTTTTTTCAGCAGAGTCTGGGCTTTAACATGAAATGTCTTGTTTGTCATTTTTTAGGTGTATTCTTAATATTTTGGGGTGAGATATGTGCAAAAAAATAAAAAAAAATCTATTTTTTACAATTTGTAGTGTTTTTTTGTAATAAAAAATGTAAGTTTGTCAATAAAATCTTATTGCGTGTGAAATCCCAATTTCTCCCGGTTACAACGGCACCACATATATATTGGTAGACACCCTTTCCTGCCCAGGAGACTCCCCCAAACTGAAACAGCGCTTTAGGGGATTTTCAGATCAAATACAGCTATGCTAAGCACTATGTGCACCTTGCAGTTTTTCAATAAAAACAACCCTTTACATTTGAAATACCCCCCACAAACTATATATTCTCTGGAAGTACACACCTCAAGCTTTTTAGGCATACCAGGCTTGTTGATGTTGCCACAGTTTTCTGGAAGTTCTCCCTCAATGTATTCTTTGGTTACACAGAACTTCCCTAAAAAAGGATAAAAAGCAGAATCAAAGCCACATTTTTCTAAAGAAAACTATAAGCAAACAAGAAAAAACAAGTTAATCTAAAAAAGCAACATCCCCCGAACAGAACGATACCCAACATGCATAGCTACTGTCAAGGGAAGAGTTGCCAAACACCCCAAAGTAAAGCTTGGGGAGACGGTAATTTTGCTTGAAAATTTCAGCTCTGCAGACAAAGTGGCCCCTTGCGCTTTTTCTACCAAAACAACCCTTTACATTTGGAATACCTGCCACAAACCATATATTTTCTGAAAGTACACATGATAAGCTTTCTAAGCATACCCAGCATGTTGTAGTGGGCCCATCTTTCTGGAAGTAATCCCTCAAAGAATTCGTTGGTCGCACAGGGTTTCCTTAAAAAATGTATAATAAAGCAAAATAAAAAATGAGTTTTCCTAAAATATCAATATGCAAACAAAAAAAAACAAGCTAAATCTGAAAGCGCAAAATCCCCCGAGCAGAACGATACCCAACATGCATAGGTACTACTAACCCTTTTAACTGCCAGCCTACTTTAGGCTTTGTCACCCTCTCTTGACAGGTCATTTTTCACCATTTTGCGCTATGCTTAACTGTGATTTTTGCAGGAATTTCCAGGAAAATCATATATTTTTTTTTTGCGGCAGAGTTTAGGCTATAACATGAAATGTCTTGTTTGTAATTTTTTTACAGTTTTTTTTAAATATTTTTGAGTACATTAAACAAAACAAAATAAAAATTTTTTTTTTAGAAAATTATCTCCTTTATTTCAAATAAAAAATTTGTTTTATTAAAGAAAACCATATTGCATGTGAAAGCCCCATTTCTTCCGATTACAACGGTACCACATATGTATCGGTAGCCCCCTGTTACTGTTCAGAAGACCCCCCAAACTGAAAAAACATTTTATAACATGTAAAAATAAAATACAACTACAATCCACACTATAAAGGGTTAAATCAAGAAAAAAAATCGGTGTGGGGTTCCCCTTCCTGGGGGGGGAGGTAACCCCCATTTTTTTAATTTTAATAATTCCCATAAAAATGACATGGGGTCCCCCCTACCCAGCATAACCAGCCCGGGGATCAGCTATGCAGGGATTGTAGAACAGGGCGCAGGGTCCAGCTTTGGTGGCCCCCCGCCCTGCCAAGTACAAGCCAGCACCGCCTAAATCAGCCCGGGCCCTTCTGCCCCCCCTGGGCTTCGGGGAGGCAGGTAATAGGGGGGCCGGGGTTAATGGCAAGTCACCCGCTAGCCGCAAGTCACTTGACAGCTCTCGAGCCTTGTGAACTGGTACAGGGGTCTCATGGACTCCTTACAAGTTCACAATGGGTTAAAGTGGACCAACACCCAGGGCTGATCGGCCCCGGAATCTATAAGATTCCCAGACCGTTCTATTCCCTCCCCCTGGGGCATCCAAAATCGGGATGCCCCCCTGTGTGAAACCCCCCGGAACACCTGCTACCACTTACTTGAATCCGGTCCTACGGCGCATGCGCGGGCTGCATCCCCGCTATCCCTCTAGCAGGACGCGTGCCCAGGCCGACTATTTATGAATGGCCGACGCGGGCACGCTCCCTGTTAGAGGGAAGTGGGGGATGCGGCCGCCAGCGCGCTCAGAGCGGCTGAGTTTAGATGTCTCTTAGACGTCCATAACTCAGCCGCTCTGAGCGCGCTGATTGGACAAGCGGCCGCGCATGCGCCGTGGGACCCGGGTAAGGTGAGTTATTGTGGGTGATCGGGGGGGTTTCACGCAGCGGGGCATCCCCAATCGGGATGCCCCAGGGGAAAGGACCAATACCCAGGAAAGTCAAAATCCTGGGTGTTGGTCCACTTAAAATGTAAAAAAAAAAAAAACACACCACACCACAAAAAGCTGGAAGCATTTATTACCAGCTGGGTGACAGGACATAAGGGGTTAATTAAAAAAAAAATTGACATAGGGTCCCCCCTCCCAGGGTGGGGGACCCCTTTTTTTTTTGAATTTTAAGGGTTAAAAACCCTTAAAAATCCAAAAAAAAAATAACGTAGGGTCCCCCCACCCAGCGTTACCGACCCGGGCCAGCTATGGGGGCTTGTAGAACAGGCCCACATAGCCATAGTGGCCCGGGCCCTTCTGCCCCTCCCTGGCCTTTGGGGAGGCAGGTAATGGGGGCTGGGGGTTAATGGCAAGTCACCCGCTAGCCCGCAGGTGACTTGCCAGACCCAGAGCCTTGTGAGCTGGTACAGGGGTCTGATAGACCCCTTACCAGCTCACATAGGGTTAACTGTAACAAAAAAAACACACAGACAAAATGATTTTATTAAAAAAAAAAAAAAAATGTTACTGTACTTACCTCCGATTGCAAGCTCTTGTCCCTCGCCGCTCTGATGACAGATGCCGGTGATCGGCATCCAGAGAAGGGGGGGCAGGAGATCAGAGGATCTCCTGCCACCTCCTTCCAGGTCGCCGATCACCGGCATCTGACAGCTGAAACAGCTGAAGCCAGTGATCGGGACCGGGATGACGTCATAGCCCCGCCCCCAAAAGGGGCGGGGCTTGACGGGGAGACGGGACGGGATGATGTCATAGCCCCGCCCCCAAGGGGGCGGGGCTTAGCGGCAAGATGGCGGCCGCCATCGAGAAGGAGAGAGGAGAGAGCCTCCCGGGCTCTCTCCTGAAGATCGGCAAGCCCTGGGGGGGGGGATCGGAGGCCCCCCAGGTGAAGAGGAGGGTCGACGGGAGCCAGCGCACATGCAGGTAGGTAAATGTCATTTTTATTTATTTTTTTTTTTTACAGGAAAGCCAGTGGCAGCTAAAACGGGGGGGGGGGGCACCCTATTCCGGGCCCTCCCCTGCAGCCGGAGGAGGTCCCACGGACGATCGGAGCACACCATCTTAAAGGGGAGACCCGGCCGAATCAAACGAGGGGTCAGGTGAGTGTCTTTTTTTTTTTGCCAGTTAGCAGGGGGGAAAGCCAGGTACGTAAAACTTACGTAGCTGGCGTTTAATGACAGGAGAGGCAGCTACGTGAATTTTACGTAGCTGGCGTTTAAAAGGTTAAACACACCGCCTCCTGCACTCTGAGCTTCAAACAAATATTTTTCAGCGCCAGAGATTTGTGAGGCTGTTTTTTTGCTGAATATGGTGTGAGTCGGTCGCTATGAGCAGTCGCTAACATGCGCTCCCATACAGCGCTGTACTGGTCAAATAGCGACTCCTCACAATGTATTCAACATTACTGAACAGCGGCGGGGAGGCCGATTCATCAATAGCGCCAGGTAGCGACAGATGAGCGACTGAAGTATGGCGCTATGAGCGCCGCTAGCGTCAGCCGCGGGCGGTAGCGATTCGCTATAGCAGGCCTCCTCAGTCGCTACCTGGCGTTGTTGGGAACAACGCCTACATTGCTGAATATGATGTTGGACCTCAGCTTTGTAGGCGCTGTCAGTCAGTTTGGCCACGCTATTCAACACAGCGCCTGCGCTTTGCTTTGCTGTGGGCTGGGAATCAAGTACCTTCAGAATAAAACACATTGCAACATGTTTCTTTACTTTTTTTAGTTTTTATTTTGTGTTGAAAAGGAAATTAAATTAAAACAGATATTAGAATGTAAATGCAAAATAAAACATAATTAAACACATAGCCACATGTATTTTTTTATTTTTTTTATTTTTTAAAGAAAAAGGAAATACAATTAAACCACCAATGAGAAAGAAAAGGAAAATAAAAACAGAAATGAGAAAGAAAAGGAAAATAAAAACAGAAATGAGAAAAAAAAGGAAAATAAAAACAGAAATGAGAAAGAAAAGGAAAATAAAAACAGAAATGAGAAAGAAAAGGAAAATAAAAACAGAAATGAGAAAAAAAAGGAAAATAAAAACAGAAATGAGAAAGAAAAGGAAAATAAAAACAGAAATGAGAAAGAAAAGGAAAATAAAAACAGAAATGAGAAAAAAAAGGAAAATAAAAACAGAAATGAGAAAGAAAAGGAAAATTAAAACAGAAATGAGAAAGAAAAGGAAAATTAAACCAGAAATGAGAAAGAAAAGGAAAATTAAAATAGGAATTAGAATCAAATGGAAACTTACAACAGAATTAAACACATAGCCACATGTATATATATATATATATATATATATATATATATATATATTTTTTTTTACACTAAAAATTTAATAAAATTAAAACAGAAATGAAATTGAAAATGAAAAGTCCAACAGAAATTATAAATCAAAGGAAAGTGCAGTAAAGTTTGTGAAAAGGAAAGTATTGATCAGGGTGCATCTCGGGGTGCCTGAAAAATTAAAAAAAGTGCAGTTAGTTTATATCTTTAAAGTTGTTTTTTCGTTGAAAAAAAAAATGCATTACTTGATAACCAACATTGGCGTCTTACACCCCCCCTTAGAGTGGTTTGGGTCATCTTACACCCCCCTTAGAGTGGTTTGGGTCATCTTACACCCCCCTTAGAATGGTTTGGGTCATCTTACACCCCCCCTAGAGTGGTTTGGGTCATCTTACACCCCCCCTTAGAATGGTTTGGGTCATCTTACACCCCCCTTAGAGTGGTTTGGGTCATCTTACACCCCCCTTAGAGTGGTTTGGGTCATCTTACACCCCCCTTAGAATGGTTTGGGTCATCTTACACCCCCCTTAGAGTGGTTTGGGTCATCTTACACCCCCCCTTAGAATGGTTTGGGTCATCTTACACCCCCCTTAGAGTGGTTTGGGTCATCTTACACCCCCCTTAGAGTGGTTTGGGTCATCTTACACCCCCCTTAGAGTGGTTTGGGTCATCTTACACCCCCCTTAGAATGGTTTGGGTCATCTTACACCCCCCTTAGAAGGGTTTGGGTCATCTTACACCCCCCTTAGAATGGTTTGGGTCATCTTACACCCCCCTTAGAATGGTTTGGGTCATCTTACACCCACCTTAGAGTGGTTTGGGTCATCTTACACCCCCCTTACAATGGTTTGGGTCATCTTACACCCCCCCTTAGAGTGGTTTGGGTCATCTTACACCCCCCTTAGAGTGGTTTGGGTCATCTTACACCCCCCCTTAGAGTGGTTTGGGTCATCTTACACCCCCCCCTTAGAATGGTTTGGGTCATCTTACACCCCCCTTAGAGTGGTTTGGGTCATCTTACACCCCCCTTAGAGTGGTTTGGGTCATCTTACACCCCCCTTAGAATGGTTTGGGTCATCTTACACCCCCCTTAGAATGGTTTGGGTCATCTAACACCCCCCTTAGAATGGTTTGGGTCATCTTACACCCCCCTTAGAATGGTTTGGGTCATCTTACACCCCCCTTAGAATGGTTTGGGTCATCTTACACCCCCCTTAGAATGGTTTGGGTCATCTTACACCCCCCTTAGAGTGTTTTTTTTTCTCATTTTGATGGGAGGTCAAATACATTTACCCAGTAGTGCAGTACTTGCATTACAGTGAAGGGTAGTTAGCTTACCGCAAAAAAAGAAGTGATCATCCTTTCCCTTAGCTCATCGCCAGTCTGGGTGTCCTCACTTCTTTCTGCGGGCAGGTTGGGGATTTCTGGCACCAGTGCTGTCTCCTCGGGGGCTTGAATTCGGTGACAAATGCAAATGTTGTGTAGCACACAGCAGGCAAGGATGATCTTGGAGACCTTCTGTGGGCTGTAGAGCATCTCTCCTCCTGGCCGTGCCAAACAGAGAAAGCGCGCTTTCAGCAGGCCGATGGTTCTTTCCACAATGCTTCTGGTCTTGCGATGTGCTGCATTGTAGCGTTCATGGGCAGAGGTCCGTGGGCTCCTGACCGGAGTCATGACCCACGTTCTCTGCCCATATCCCTTATCCGCTGTAGAAAAAACACAAGGAGAGAGACAGCAATTAGTACTAGTACATGTTTTTTTTTTGTTTTTTTTTAAGAATTTGGCTTACTAGGCCACATATTATTTTCAAAATACATTGACATGGTTAATTTTTTACCCAGTAGCCAGCCAGCTGGCATTTCGTTGTTCTCAAACTTCCGGCACAGGACTGTCCGCTGCAAGACGTAAGAATCGTGGCATGAGCCGGGGAACCCCGATCTCACCGCCCGCAGCCTCATGTCTGGGTCACAGACAACCATGATATTAATAGAATGGAAATGCTTTCGGTTTCTGTAATACAGCTCCTGTGCATGGGGAGGGCGGAAAGGGATATGTGTACCATCAACGCACCCTAGCACATTCGGGATCCCTCCCATCAGATAGAAAGCATGTTTTATTTTGGCAACCTCTTCCTCATCCTCAGGAAACTTGATGTAAATTGGGATTAAATCACAAATGGCCAGAACTACCTGGATTAATATGCGGCTCATAGTAGCCTGGCTTATCCCGCTGAGGAGGGCGGAGGTTGCCTGGAAGGTCCCTCGTGCCAAAATATTAAGAGTGGCACACAGGCGTACTATGCCTGGAATGGATTGAGTGCGTTTGGTGGATGGCTCGATTTTGTGCTTAATCTGATCATATAGGGACTGTAGTGCAGCACGATTCAGACGGAAGCGGCTCCTGATCTGCTCGTCACTTAAGTCCCATACTGAAAGGCGGATTGCAAAGGAGCGGGGTGCCCTAAGCCTCACAACACCCTGCTCCCTTTCCTCCTGCTCTTTCAGCATACACATACATCCATCCACCCAGACACCATACATCACCCTCTTATCCATCACACACACTCAAGATATATACAAAATCAAAAAAAACAAAACAAAAACCACAAACACACCACACACACACAAACAATCACACTCCACACACACCCGCTACAATGCAGCTCACCACAAAACCAGAACTATAGTGGTCCAAACCACCAGCCTGCTGAAAAACAGCTTTCTAAGTTAGGCACAACCAAGAGGGGAGTTGCTGCACAGCCCACAAAAGGCCCCAAAATCAAGCCTCACTTGCTGTATGCTACACAATATTTGCATATGCCACCAAAAACAAGCTCCTAAAGAAACAGCACTGATGTCAGAAATCACCCAACAAGCCACAGAGAGTGAGGACAGAACCCAGACAGAGGCTCAAATGAGCTAAGGGAAGCAAGCAAGCAAGCACCGCACCACACCACAGCCTTTGCCACAGTGTAAGAATACCAGAAGCTTGCAAATTCCTTCCATTTATACTTCTCTTTCAAAAAGGACAGGTCCGCTTTGCCGCCTTTTGCGTTGCTCTGCTATTTCCGGGCGCCAATTAGCCGACCCAGGTGTGCGTAAAACGGAGTGCGCACGCGCACGCTAGTAGCGCTACTAGGGTACGTGAGCCGAAACTTGCGTGAATTAACGGACATGGCCGAAAATTCAGTGGTGGGCCAATGAAAGGTAAGCTGCTGTTTATTTAAATAGCCGTTAGGCTAGCCACATGTCACAAGGGGTTCAGATACATCAGTCCATTGTTGTATTTGGGTGTGTGTTGTTTGGTTAATGAGGTCTGTAATGAGTTAATTGGCTAACACACATGCTTCAGTCAGTGCAGTGGAGGTGTGGCTAGAAGGAACTGGGCTGTATGTGTGAATCAATTAAGTGGTCTGGTTTGTGATTGGCTGTTAGAGCACATAAAACCTGCCCAACCCAAACAGATTGCGATGCCATTCTGTAGTCTGCATGCGTGCTTGTTGGGTGTGTATTTGTGTGTGTGTGCAGCTACAGGATGGAGCCAAATTCAGGACATCTGCCGGCCACAGCAGGCCCAAGTAGGAGTTTGGTGGGTGCTGTGCGCAGACCTCCCTTACGGAAAAGGGCCCAGCCTGAAGGTGGGGCAGCACCCCAGGCTAAGCGCCCAGGTGCCAAGAGGGAGCCTGAATTTAATTTGGCTGAGAATAATCATCTTGTGCGCCTTACCCTTGCTAAATGGGAGCTACTCTTTGGCTCCCAAAGCAAGTCCATAGGCAAACAAGAAAGAAGCAAACTGTGGGATGCCATTGGTGTGGAGCTTAGTAGCACTGCTCAACACCCACGTAGTGGCCCATCCTGCAGGAAACGCTTCTACACTTTGAGAGGGGCCCTTATGAAAAAGATGAATCACGATCTTGATGTGGACAGTGGGACCATCCAGGCTCCAAAGAGTACCTACAGGCCGTATGAGGAGATGCTGAAGGCCAAAATTCCACTGGCTCGGCTGCAGGGTGTGGATCCTGGGGATGACACCACAGGTTGGACTGAAGGTACATATTTTCTGCCTTTTTAGAAAAGCTACTGTTAATGTATGTGATTAGCATTTTGTCTTTCTGACCAACTAACAGTAGGACCTGTGAAGTAGTACATTAGAGCTCATACATTTTTTACTTTCCTGTCTGTTGCTTTCTGCATAGGTGCACATGGTGCTGTCCGGGATGTGCCTCAGGACACCCAAACTCCTGCCCTTCCAGCAACCTCAAGGCTAACCCAGTCTGCCATTGAAGGTATTTACCACTAATTTTGGTGCTGGTTGTTTGGGGAACAAATGGGTGTGGGAGCAGCTCCAACAATCGAGTGTTGCACTGTGGAGTATTAATAATATGGGCCTGCGGCCTAATTTCACGCCCACTGTAACACTCACAGCAACTAACTAACAAGGCCCTAACATGTGTAGATATGTTTGAAGCCAGATATGTGTGGCCATATATCTGCATATAAATGTGGAAGCCACACTGGCCTTGATTAGTGAATATTAGTGAATGAGCTGCTCACACACACCTTAATACATGTTGTATTTTTCCACGCACATTAACAATGGCTCAATGTTTGCTTGATTTTTGCCTAGCTCCCACGCCATTGGCCCCAGCATCTCCTCCGGATCCAAGCTACTCTTTGGATGTCGGTAAGTGCATGTGTCCACCTTGCTTTATCCACTTTAACCCAAGTGCATGTGTCTCATTCCTCTTTTTTCTTGGTAGGCCAAGTGACTGGTTCATCTTTGGACCCCACTTCCGATGTTGCAGGTCAACAGGACCCTGTTGGTGTGTATAGCAATACATAATGTATCCTTTATGCTGTTTCTGTTACACTGGTTCAATTTGGTTAGTCTAATAATCTACATGTTTGCTTTGTCAACTTGAAGATGCCTCTTGGGAGTGCTTCTTCCCTCCCCAGGGTCAGTCTAATAGTTCTTGGAGTGATAGCAATGTATTTTGGAGGACATATTTTTGGACAAACATTCACCGTAGTAGTTTGAGGAATATTTAGAGCCATTACTTGTGTTTTTTAGTTGACCCGAATATCGGAAGTGGCTGTCCAGAAAGGGCCCCTCAAGTTCAGGCTGCCAGAGATGAGGGTAAGTTGTTTTGCCTTGCTCTAGTCTGTATTTTGGCTCTACTTTTGTTGCACTTGCTTCTGGCAACTTGTGTGTCCACATGTATTTTAAAGGTCCAAGCTCGAGTGAGGGCCCCACTCCAGACATCTGGGAGATTGCGGGTATGTGTAATTTAAGCAATGTGTCTGATCTTATTTGCCAAAATTATTGCCTCTTAGTCCTCTAACATACATGTTAACACTTTGGTCTAGTGTGTAATTTTGCACTTTGTTGAGGTATGGGCTCGATAGCCTAGCCAGGTTACATTTGAGTTTGGTCCACTGACCTACTAACCTGACTTTCCTGTTTAGCATATGCCAACTTGCCGGACATCTCGGATGTGGAATTGCCACTCTCTGGCAGCGATACCTCGAGCCTACCTGTGCCGGAGGACACACAGGTAACATGGCTGATGTAGACGACCTATAACCACATTGGCATGTTCGTGGGTAGTGGATGAAGCAACATGTCACATTTCCTTTCTTTGTTGTTTTTGCAGGAGGCGGAACCAGAACCCCAAGCTGGGACCTCTTCCCAAGTCCCATGTGGCCAAGCTTCCGAGGCTCAGACAAGGGTAAGTTGTATAGTGACTGTTTGGGCTAATTATTTTGAGGGGCATACCTGCATTGGTTCGGTTTGACTAAAATGTTGTTTTCTATTTTGTTAGGCTCAAACCACAGCAAGAGGAGGTGTGGCACCAACCAGTGCTGATTTTTATGAGCTAGGGGTCCGGATGCTGGAGGACTACAGTCGCCAACAGCCGCGTGATGGAACTAATGAGCGCATTGCGGCGTTGGAACAGCAGGTGCTAATGTGTCAGCAACAACATGAGGCCCAGCAGCGCCAGATCGACCTATTGATGCAGAACCTGCATCAAAACCAGCAACTTGGTCGGCTGGCCAATGCAATTGAAGATTCCATACACCAGCAGCAACAAGCGATCCAGCGGCAGGACCAAACGTTGTTGTTGATACAACAGCTCATACAACAGCAGTCTATATTTTTTACTGCACTGTTGTCCCCCAACACCGCCCCTAGCAATGACTCCCAACCTCCCCGGCCACCCAGCCAAGAATATTAATTTTGTTTGTTTTGGTTTGTGTAAATATATTTGCTTAACCCACCTCTAAATTGTGTTTTTCCTAAGACCTAGCTAATAACACAGTCAGGGATGAGTATCTTGATCTAGATATGTCAATGTATTTGTAAATTTAGGCCACACATTTGAGACCATAGCTTACTATGGTTAACACATGAAATGGCTCCAAAGGTATGGCTAAATTGACACACAAATGGGTTTTGAGACAGTTAAACTATGCTTTGCAAGGCACCACATTGTAATGATGTTCATCAAAAAATTTAATTTAAAAACAGGGCCAACAGGGCAACATTGCCCAACAAAGGGCGTCAACAGGCCAGCCTTCCCCCCACCCTAACGACGCCGCCGGCGCCTCTTCTTGGCCAGCAGCATCAGCTTCAGGAGCCTGATCTCCCGCCACAGTCTGCGATGCTGGTTTTCACAAGCTGTAGAGATGTAGAAACAACAATTTATTAATAAATTGAATGTGACCTCAACAGACACAGATGTAGCAATGTAATGTCAGTGTGTCCAATTAGGTGACACTCACATTAACATGTTGACCACTGTGCGCTTATTGGTTAACATGATATGAGTACTATTGACTGGCAGGAATGTGAACAACACATCCCAAGCATACATTTACTCTTAAAGTGTACCAACACCCACCGGTGATCGGCCCTGGAATCTATCAGATTCCCGGCCCGATCACCTCCCTCCCCTGCGGGACATCCGAGATCGGGATGTCCCTCGGGGTGAAACCCCCCCAACACCCCAAAATCCCTACCTCAGTTTCGTTGGGGCACGGCCGCCGGGCCCTCCCTGGCGCCCCTCTAGACGTGTGCGTGCCTGCGCCGGCCGTCTGTGAATGGCCGGCGCAGGCACGCGCGCGTAAAAAGGGACGCGCGGGAGGCGGAGGAGGAGCCACTTTGCCGCGGCTTGTACGTTTGCTGGAGTAAAAGTGAGTTCAGGGGGTTGTCACACAGCGGTGACGATCAGGGGTGCCCCACCGTAGTGGACCAAGACCCAGGAAAGTCAAATTCCTGGTTGTTGTTCCACTTTAACTCTTGGGAAGCAAAGAAGGTATAAGTCCCAGTGTGTCCATTTTTGTGTTTAGTCACAGCCAAACATCAGGGCCTAAGTCCTAACGAGTACACGAGTTTGCCCTATAATGTTAGAGGTCCAGACCTAATACGGCCCATTTGGTTGTGTCTAAGGCAAAAATAGTCTCTATGTGGCCAAATGAAGAATGTGAGGCAACAATCAAGCATGCAGACAGGCATGTTGGATTATTGTACAAACACATGGAATCTAGATGTGTGTGAAATTAACACATAGGTACATTTTAAATGTCTGCAGATGTGACTAGAAGACATAGGTTTCACAAGTCTTTAGGTATATGAAGTGGGATGTACTCACCATCGCAGCTGTGGCGGGGGCCCATGCTGCTGGCTGTCCCTGGAGCTGGGGTGGGGAGGAGGTTTTCTGGCTCCGTCTGCGTAGCAACATCTGTCAACAGAAAGCAAAAGACAAAAACACAATTAGTGGGCCAATGACACCTGACTATTTGACATCCATCTGGTTATTGAGTCTGAAAAATCAAAGGCTTGCATGGTTACATACAGGTTGTCCAAAATTAGCATATTTCCTGGTCCATGAGTTAATGTCAATTAGTTATGGTTGCAACATGTATCCCTAAAGATAATGTGCAAATAACATAGACAGTGCTATGTAAAGGACTCATTAGCAGTTGATTGGCTAATGTTACTAGTGTGCCACGTTTTAGCGGGAACAACTTAACCCAAGAAAAGAAATGAGAACAACCATCATGGTGTGGGCAAAAACATAGGGGTGGTTGCCAGTTGGCTAGCACTGTAGTGGGGTTTGTGAGGTTAAGGTACATTATCAAACCAGCTGTGACAATAGGCTCGATTCAAAGAAACATTCGTCCGGACTTCCGTAGCTGTCTGTGAAAGTTTTGGTGGGTGTTTGTCATTTTTTGGCTTTTTTTCGTATATTTTTCACTCGCACGAACGTTCGAGAACATGCGTATATGCTCTTTCGATAATGGTGCCAAAATCGGAAGATTTTCGTTACTTCGGGAGCTTTTTCCCACCAAATCGGAAATGTTTCGTCCGTTCAGAATTTTTTCGTTATTGCAATGGGCTTGCGATTAATTCAGAGAGCTGATTGCCGATGGTCCCACACCTCATAAATTCGTTTCAGGGCAAAAACATTCCCGGCACCTTTTTGACTATGGGAGCGCGAGCCAGCCATGGACGAGGCTACTGCCTTTGAGGAGCATGAGGATCTGCAACTCATGGGCATTGAGATCGTCCGGAGGGCAAAGACCAGATTGCACCGGCGGCGACGCATGGACATCAATAGCATGCATGACACTGAGCTGTTCGAGCTGACCAGGCTTAATCGCGCTTCCCTCCATAAATTATATAGTGAGCTGCGGCCATGGTTAGCCCGCACCACAAGGAAGGGGCAAGCAATTTCAGGTATGACCAAGATGCTTGGCTGCCTGCAATTTTTGGCGAACGGCTCGTTCCAGAGGCTGGGTGCCCTCTCCGTGGGGATTTCACAGCCTACGCTGAGCCGCGCGCTATCCCAATTTTTGGAAGGCATGGCTACCATAACTCGGAAATATATTTGTTTCCCTGAGGATATGGTAGCCAGAAACGCCATTAAGCTGGCATTTTTTAAAATCGCCGACATGCCCAATGTCATGGGTGCTATTGACTGCACCCACGTTGCCCTCGTCCCTCCGTCAAGCGACGAGTATATATACAGGCAAGTTTTGGCTTCCATTGTCTCTAAATATTTGTGTGTCCCTCCTTTGCTCAATCACATTATTCGTTTGGTTCATTGGCAATAGTCCCTCCTTTCCAGAAAAGCTTCCTTGTGACTAATCTCGCCATTTGTAGTAACTTTCATTGGCAATAGTCCCTCCTTTCCAGAAAAGCTTCCTTGTGACTAATCTCGCCATTTGTAGTAACTTTCATTGGCAATAGTCCCTCCTTTCCAGAAAAGCTTCCTTGTGACTAATCTCGCCATTTGTAGTAACTTTCATTGGCAATAGTCCCTCCTTTCCAGAAAAGCTTCCTTGTGACTAATCTCGCCATTTGTAGTAACTTTCATTGGCAATAGTCCCTCCTTGACAGAAAAGCTTCCTTGTGACTAATCTCGCCATTTGTAGTAACTTTCATTGCCAATAGTCCCTCCTTTTGTTTAGTCCCTCTAGGTTAATATACTCTCAGATTTTACATCTTCACTCATTGCAATCACTCCCTCCTTGCTAATGCTCCCTCCTTGCCAAGAGTGTATGTGCACCAACGGCCCTTATTTATAAATTAGTCCCAAACTTAGTTATTTCAAATTAAAACATTTGTAAGTGTCCTTTTAATAGAACAAGTAAGACTGTCAAGGCTTAAACATTGATCTTCTTTTACATGTTACATTTTGACATAGGCTGTTTGAAGTGTGCGTTGGATTTGTTTACTAAACGTAATTTTTTTGTGGTTTCTGTTTCCTTTTTCACCAGAAATCGCAAAATGGGCCATTCGCTGAATGTGCAAGCGGTGGTGGCCCAGGACCTGCGCTTTCTGAGCGTCCTGGCAGGCTACCCTGGCTCAGCCCATGATGCGTATATCCTGCGCAGATCTGGATTATTCCGCCGGTTTGAGTCAGGGGAATTTGCGGGTGCATGGCTCCTTGGTAAGTTGGCTCAAATTATCGATTTGGATTGTATATGTATGGCAAAGTTTTAGGTTGGATTTACCTTTCATAAACGCTGCCTTGCCCCTCACCTTGTGAACATGTGTAAGCACACTGTAACCATTAGATTAGACAAACTCCATTGGCTGCAAAATTGTTTTGCCTGCATTGTTTTAATTAATAAGTGTAATGTGAGGCCAAGTCTGAAACAGCCTTCTAAACCATTTTCTTTCTAAATCTGTAATTGACTTTACCAGAGAGTCAGCCATCTTTGCTTACATGCATTTAACTTACTGAGTAGAGGTGAGCGGGATAAAGTGCAGGGGCCGGCTTACACCGGTTTTTGAGTAAGGCAAGAATTATAAAGGGGCAGGTCAAGTTAGACCATACTACATTGTTCTGCAGCACAGGCAGGAAAGAATATCTGCTAACAGTCTGCCTGATTGCCCACCATCCCCAGTATTATTTGCCTACTTTTGACCCACATCTATCACATATGTTTAATTCTTGGTTTAGCATCTGCAATCTGTATGCTCATGTTTGTGTGACAATGTCACATACCTCTTTTATTTTTATTGCAGTAGTAATGTTGCGTGGCAATGTATGATTTACTGTTATTAATTTTTTGTTTTTTTTGGGCTTATTTAGGAGATTTGGGGTATCCACTACTGCCGTGGCTCATGACTCCGGTCCTCCGGCCACAAACTCCAGCACAAGAGGCCTATAACCGTGCACATAGAAAGACCAGGGCAGTGGTGGAGAGGGCCTTTGGACTCCTCAAGACCCGGTTTTGGTGCTTGGACCACACTGGGGGCTCCCTGCAGTATGACCCGAAAAAGGTCATTGACATTATAATGGCATGTGCCGCGCTCCATAATTTAGCCATTATGCAAAGGGTCCCCCGATATCTGGATTGCCCACCCTCTCCACCCTCCGATGAGGCAGACGACGCCTATGTGGGCCAGCCAAGTGCGTCTGGGCAAGCCGTGCGGGCAAATTTAATAGCCACACATTTTTCCTAATTTAGTTTTTAGTTTAATTTGTGTTTTTTTTTTTTTTGGTTTGTTTGGCTATGTTTAATTTCATTATGAAGTAAACAATAATGAATTTGTGCAACCCAAAAAAAAAACTATGTTTGAGTATTTATTTGTAGACCTTGGTTATTGTTTGTTTTGGTGCCAACTTGAACTCATATTTCTATATCAAAACACCACACACATGAGCTTGTTCAAACCAAAATGTTTACTACTTAGTAAAAGGTATATGTGAGACAAACAGAATCGGAGGTGAGTGCCCCTCACATACTTTGGGCCAACACCTGTACATGCAATTATGTTCAATACATTTGTACACAAAATAAATAGCACAAAATTAATCCCTCTCCTGCTTGCCCACATTTTCCACCGACACAGGTTGAAAGCAAACCTAGCTATGCCACATCTACACCTGTAAGTCAGTGGGCCACCCAAACAAGAACACCCAGTCCCAATCCAAATCCAGTACAATCACAGCCAGGGTCCAAGGTCTTTGATGTTGAGGCCAGAATGTCACCCAATCATGCCGCCAAACATGAGGAGCCACCACAAATGTTATTGTGGCCATGGCAGCCGCGCAACACCTTAAGTGGCCGATTCACTGAGTCTGGGACTCTGGCATTGGCTACTGGGCTACCTCAGGCCTTGAATGAGCTATATGGTGGATAATCAAAAGCAACCGAGCAAGAACAGCGCAAAATCTGTGATTTTTAGCCCTCACCAGACAAGTCAATCCAGTGGGTAGGTTTCGCAAAGATATGGACCAGATTCATGCCTAACACACCTTAATATGTGTGATGCCCATAGAACCCAGGTTGGGGCCCTTGGTGGGGGGGGGCCATAACATGGGCCTGTGTGGCATTCAGAATCTGCAACTGTTCCAAAATGTGTCTTTGGTTAGTGTGCATTTCGGCCATGCCTGACCTAATTTCTGAAGTCAAGTTGGCCATGTGGCTGTTATGGGTCCTCAATTCAGTCAGCACGGCACTGAAGGTAGTATTTAGGGACTCTAATTGGCCCCTAATATGCTCCTGATTTTGTTGGTTTTGGCGGCGAAAAAGGCGCCTCTCATGGTGCCATGCTGACTCCATCATCTGCACGCCCCTCCCCTGGGAAACTGGGCGACGTTGCTGAGTACGCCGCCCAATTCCCCGGGTTGTGGGGCGTGCAGATGATGTTGCTCGAGGACCCCCAACAGCCACAGGTGTGCTCGCCAAATCCTCAGCAGCAGATCTGAAACTGGGGACTGGAGGGTCAGTCTCTGCATGCTGCCCACGATGTGCAGGCAGCATGCAGCCAGCTTCACTCTGCTGCTGTGGATTTGGCGGAGACACATTTTGGGACAGTTGCAGATTCTGTCCCAGGGGAAGATCTTCAGAATCTCCTATGAAGCTTCCATCTTCCTCCTGCTCCTGGATTTGCTCCATCAGTGTGTGGCTCTGTTGGGGACATGTAAAAAAAAACAGGTTCAGTGTGTGGAATACCTATAAAAACCACACAAGCCAAACATGGCAAGCTACATGCATACACAACAGCCTCAAAATACACTTACCGTAGACATCGGATCCTGGGTCCTATGCAGCGCGGAAGAAGACGGACGCGGTAACATGGCAGAGGAGTCCCCACTAGCTGAGGGATGATGCTGGCCTGCTTTTGAAGAAAAACAGCGATTAATACACACAACTATGCATAGTTTATGATTAAGAACACATATGGTAATCCAAGAAACGTGGCAAAGCAGTAAGGGCCCCTCCCACAATGTGGCCACTTGGCATTCCCTAGGAATCCCATTACATTAGTGCATGGATTGTTAAACCAGACTAGACACATCACGTGTCTCAAACCAAACATGCAAAGAATGGCTGATGTGTGAGTTGCAACATCCCTTTAAGGGGAGGAAGTTAACACACTAAGGTGGGAAAAAACACTTACAATATGATTCTGGTGGGGAACATTTTTATGGCATAAAACCTTCCTAGAAAACCATCTTAATCAGTTGTGCAACTAAACCAGCTCCAACAAAATTGACCAACAGGCAAAGATGTTATTGTGGCGTGTGCTTCTCAATTAATACATAGCACCCATTCCTTTTCTACACTTCAAAGTGACATATTTGTCACACATTTCATTAAACATCATGTATGTGGATGTCAATTTGCACATTACCAGGCCACACCCATGACACTCCCTAGTCAAAGTGAGCACTCCTAACAAACCCACCCCCTAGAGCCATGTGCTTAGCTAGCCCTTGCTCCCACCCCCTAGAGCCATGTGCTTAGCTAGCCCTTGCTCCCACCCCCTAGAGCCATGTGCTTAGCTAGCCCTTGCTCCCACCCCCTAGAGCCATGTGCTTAGCTAGCCCTTGCTCCCACCCCCTACAGCCATGTGCTTAGCTAGCCCTTGCTCCCACCCCCTAGAGCCATGTGCTTAGCTAGCCCTTGCTCCCACCCCCTAGAGCCATGTGCTTAGCTAGCCCTTGCTCCCACCCCCTAGAGCCATGTGCTTAGCTAGCCCTTGCTCCCACCCCCTACAGCCATGTGCTTAGCTAGCCCTTGCTCCCACCCCCTAGAGCCATGTGCTTAGGTAGCCCGTGCTGCGTATGTGTATGTTTCAATACATTTGTGTGGTCATTCAGACATTACTAACCTGCAGGAATTGGTGGGTTGTCGGTGTCCTGCTGGCCTGAGTGTCCCTCTAAGGCCACGGGATGTAATAAGGACAGCACCATCTCCTCAGCCGGTGTAAAGCGCATTTTGGTTGGGAAACCTCCGCCAGTTGTTTCGCTGAAAAACATAGTAAGCATAATTAAGCGCACTGATGGACAGACAAGAATAATAAAAACCCAAACATTAGCTATGTACCTGTGCATCCGCCTTAGATTCTCTTTCTTCCGCACTGCATATTTCAGGTCCGAAATCTTCCGTTGAATCTGGTCCATATCTTTACGTTCCTCACCCGCTGCATTGACTTGCCTGGTGAGTTCTTCAAAAATCTCGGTTTTGCGCTGTTTACTGGTGTGTTTTGATCTTCTACCATATAGCTCATCAAAATGTAAGGTGAGCCCAGTAGCCAATGCCAGAGTTTGGGACTCAGCAAAACGGCCACCCAAGTGTCCTCTGCGCAAGTTGCACCCTCTTCGGGGTGGTTGTGGCTCCTCACTGCTTGGTTGCAAATGGGGTGACATTCTGGCCTGGGGGGATGGAGGAGACCTCAAGGACTGGAGGCTGGCTGTTGATCTTACTGGACTTGGGAAGGGACTGGGTGTTCTTGGCTGGGTGGACCCTGAAGTTGCAGGTGTAGATGTGGCATAGGGTGAATGCATGCCAACCTGTGCCGGAGGATAATGTGGGCGAGCAAGAGAGGGTGTTGGCGACCTTGAGCTGCTGCTGTGGGTCTGTGGGGCCTTGGAGGTGGTTGGCTGGGTCTGTGGGCCCTTGGAGGTGGTTGGCTGGGTCTGTGGGGCCTTGGAGGTGGTTTGCTTGGCCTTAGTTTTTGAGCCACGTGCGGGGGGGAGGGGGCCGTTGGCCTTTGGCGGCTTTTCGGGCTTCTGGAGCGTGTTCTGGTTTGGCCCCTGCGGCGCCTTGGGCCCCTGCTGCGGCTTCTGGACCGGGAGGTGGTTCGGCCCCTGCGGCGCCTTGGGCCCCTGCTGCGGCTTCTGGACCGGGAGGTGGTTCGCCCCCTGCTGCGCCTTGGGCCCCTGCTGCGGCTTCTGGACCGGGAGGGGGTTCAGCCCCTGCGGCGCCTTGGGCCCCTGCTGCGGCTTCTGGACCGGGAGGTGGTTCGGCCCCTGCTGCGCCTTGGGCCCCTGCTGCGGCTTCTGGACCGGGAGGTGGTTCAGCCCCTGCGGCGCCTTGGGCCCCTGCTGCGGCTTGTGGACCGGGAGGTGGTTCGGCCCCTGCTGCGGCTTCTGGACCGGGAGGTGGTTCGGCCCCTGCTGCGGCTTCTGGCCCGGTGTTTTTGGCCTTTGCCTATGGCCTTGGTGCCACGTGGGGGGGGTGATGTGGGGCAGGGTGGGGTGGGGCTTCGTCCCCTCTTACCCATCTGTGGGCCAGGAGTTTTAGCAGCCTTGGTTACCTTGCTCCTTGGTTGTGGTGGTGCTGCAACCTCCTTTTTTGCAGCAGCCTTGGTGGTAGCCCTTAGTCGGGCTTTAGGCTCTTGCGACCTTGTTTGCGGACCCACTCCCTGCTCAGCCTGCTTGCTCTGCTTCTTAGCTGGAAGTTTTCTTTTTGGTGCCATTTTGTGTGGACTCTCAAAGAGAATGAGCTGTGTGTGCAGGGACCTTTAACCCTTTAACCGCCAGCCTACCTTGAGATTTTGTCACCCTTTGTTGCCAGACCATTTTGCACTATTTTGCGCTCCCCTTGTTCAACTGTGATTTTTGAGGGGATTTCCAGGGATTTCCCAGGAAAATGATATATTGTTTTTTTCAGCAGAGTCTGGGCTTTAACATGAAATGTCTTGTTTGTCATTTGTTAGGTGTATTCTTAATATTTTTGGGTGAAATATGTGCAAAAAAAAAAAAAAAAAAAAAAATTTTACATATTGTAGTTTTTTTTGGAATAAAAAATGTAAGTTTGTCAATAAAATCTTATTGCGTGTGAAATCCCAATTTTTCCCGGTTACAGTGGTACCACATATGTATAGGTAGACACCCTTTCCTGCCCAGGAGACTCCCCCAAACTGAAACAGCGCTTTAGGAGATTTTCAGATAAAATACAACTATGCTATGCAATATGCGCACCTTGCGGTTTTTCCAGAAAAACAACCCTTTACATTTAAAATACCCCCAACAAACTATATATTCTCTGGAAGTACACACCTCAGGCTTTCTAGGCGTACCAGGCTTGTGGATGTGGCCATAGTTTTCTGGAAGTAATCCCTCAACGTAATCTTTGGTTGCAAAGAGTTTCCCTAAAAAAAGGATAAAAAAGCAGAATCAAAGCCACATTTTCCTAAAAAAACTATATACAAACAAGAAAAATCAAGTTTAATCTGAAAAAGCAACATCTCCCGAACAGAACGATACCCAACATGCATAGGTTCTGTCAAGGGAAGAGTTGCCAAACACCCCAAAGTAAAGCATGCGCATAACGGTAATTTTACTTGAAAATTTCAGCTCTGCAGACAAAGTGCGCACCTTGCGATTTTTCAACCAAAACAACCCTTTACATTTGGAATATCCCCCATAAACCATATATTCCCTGAAAGTACACACGTTAAGCTTTCTAAGGGTACCCAGCTTGTTGTAGTGGGCTCATCTTTCTGGAATTAATTCCTCAAAGAATTCTTTGGTTGCGCAGGGTTTCCCTAAAAAATTTATAAAAAAGCTGAATAAAAAACACCTTTTCCTAAAATATAAATATGCAAACCAGAAAAAACAAGCTAAGTCTGAAAGCGCAAGGTCCCCCGAACAGAACAATACCCAACATGCATAGGTACTATTAACCCTTTTAATTGCCAGCCTACTTGAGATTTTGTCACCCTCTGTTGACAGGCCATTTTTCCCCATTTTGCGTCATGTTTTGCGACATGTTTTGCGCCATTTTTGCTGGAACTTTCAGAAAAATTATATATTTTTTTTTTGCAGCAGAGTTTAGACTTTAACATGAAATGTCTTGTTTGTAATTTTTTTTTTTTTTTTACAATATTATTAAGTGAAAAAAAAAAAAAATAAATAATTTTTTTTTTTTAGAAAATTGACTCCTTTATTTTAAATAAAAAATGTATTTTATTAAGGAAAATCATATTGCATGTGAAAGCCCCATTTCTACCGATTAGAACGGTACCACATATTTATCGGTAGCCCCCCGTTCCTGCCCAGGAGACCCCCCTAACTGAAACAAGTATTTTATAACATTCACAAAAAAAACACAAAAACCATCCACACTACAAAGGGTTAAATCGATAAAAAAAATGACATAGGGTCCCCCCTCCCAGGGGAGGGAGACCCCATTTTTTTTTTTTGATTTTTAAGGGTTAAAAACCCTTAAAAATCAAAAAAAAATTGACGTGGGGTCCCCCTTACCCGAAGTAACCAGCCCGGGACCAGCTATGGGGGCTTGTAGGCACAGAGGGGGGGGGGGGCAGCTTTTGTGGCCCCCCCACCCTGCAGCCTACGAGCCCACATAGCCCATGTGGGCCCGGGCTCTTCTGCCCCCCCCTGGCCTTTGGGGAGGCAGGTAATGGGGGTGCCGGGGGTTAATGGCAAGCCACCCGCTAGCGCAGGTGGCTTGCCATCCCCCCAGCCTTGTGAACTGGTATAGGGGTCATGGACCCCTTACCAGTTCACAAGGGGTTAAAAGTAAATAATCACACAGACACACAAAAGAGAAAAAATATTTTATTAATTTTTATTTTTTTTTTACACTGTACTCACCTCCCATCCATCCTGGAGCACTCTGTCCCTCGGCGATCACTGGCTTCTGCTCACTTGCTAGAAGCCTTTTATAGCTGCTGGATGACAGAACACAAAGGGTTAATCAAAAAAAAAAAATGACATAGGGTCCCCCCTCCCAGGGGGGGCGGACCCCATTTTTTTTTTGATTTTTAAGGGTTAAAAACCCTTAAAAATCAAAAAAAAAATTGACGTGGGGTCCCCCTTACCCACAGTAACCAGCCCGGGACCAGCTATGGGGGCTTGTAGGCACAGAGTGGGGGGGCCAGCTTTTGTGGCCCCCCTACCCTGCAGCCTACGAGCCCACATAGCCTATGTGGGCCCGGGCTCTTCTGCCCCCCCCTGGCCTTTGGGGAGGCAGGTAATGGGGGTGCCAGGGGTTAATGGCAAGCCACCCGCTAGCGCAGGTGACTTGCCAGACCCCCGAGCCCTGTGAACTGGTATAGGGGTCACATGGACCCCTTACCAGTTCACAAAGGGTTAAAAGGTAAAAAAAAGACACACGTTTTTTTAAAAAAGTTTATTAAAAAAAAAAAAAAAAAAACTTTTACTTTGCTCACCTCCGATCTTCATCTTCTGTGTCCCGCGGCGATCTGCTGTCAGTGACGGCTGGGCAGAGAAGGGGGGAGGCAGGCGATCGGAGGATCGCCTACCTCCCTCCTTCCCCTCCCAGCCGTCACCGGCATCTGAGAGATGAACTGCCGGGTGCCCCGATGACACCCGGCGGTGACGTCATCTGGCCCCGCCCCGTGACGTCACCAAGATGGCGGCCGCCATCGGAAGACAGCAAGGGAGGAGGGCTGTTATGCCCCCTCCAGAAGACAGAAGAGCGGGGGGGGATCGGAGCCCCCCCCCCGTGAAGAGGAGAGCCTGCGGGAGCCGGCGGGGACAAAGGTAGGTGACTGTTTTTTTTTTTTTTTTTTTTTTTTTTTTATAGGAAACCGGGCGGCTGCTGAAACGGGGGGGGGGGGCACCCTGTTCCGGGCCCTCCCCTGCAGCCGGAGGGGCCCCGATGGGCGATCGGAGCCCCTCTGGCTGAAGAGGAGACCCGACCGGATCGAACGAGGGGTCAGGTAAGTGTCTTTTATTTTTACTTTTTTTTTTATTTCTGGGGAAAGTCAGGCACGTAAATTTTACGTGGCTGGCGTTTAACTGTTGGAGAGGCAGCCACGTAAAATTTACGTGGCTGGCGTTTAAAGGGTTAAATAAGGTCTCCGGCGTGTGACGCCTACGCGTTCGCTTACGCGCACGTCCGGCCGTTCGCACGGCCGTGCGAAACCCGGAAACCGCTGGGGCCGTGCTTATCTGCTGCCTAGAAGAAGAAGAAAGATGGCGCCCACTATCTTCACCCGCCAACAAGAAGAGATAATCATGCTTGTAAGTGTCTTTTAACGACTTTGCTTGGATTGTTAATTGTTGCTCTACATGTTAAGGATGCGCAAAAAGTTATCTTTTTGTTAAAGCTTTGGTTCGACTACATGCACAACCATGCGCACGCCACACACGTGCCAAACGACAGTGCTGCCATATTTGAAAGTTAACTTAGCCTAAAAGTGTGTGTGTGTATGTGTTCATGTGATTGAACCAAATAATGTATTGTTGCCTCTTCTACATATGCATTTCTGAGTTCTTGCTATGTTTGTTTTTTGTTTTGCAGACCATGCTGGAGCGCAGGTACGACTACCTGCCCAACTCGTTTGCCAAACGAAACGTTGCCCTGGAGATCATCTCGGAGATACAACACCAGACCGACACCACCTTCACCCACACACAGATCATGCAGCATTGGTCGGACCTGAAGCGACTGCACATGCCCCGGGTGCGGAGGTTTTTTGGAATCCATTTCCCAAGTAAGTACATAGCGCTTGCATGCAAGATGTAACTAGGACAGAATTTAGGCCTTTTATTTATAATGCCTTCTCTTTTGTAGTGTTGGAAATGGATTACAGAATTCGCCGCACCCGGAGGCGCCCAGGCCGACCAGTGCTGCATGATTCTGCAGCTGGGAGTGAAGGTGGTGGATCTCCAGGGCGACGGGCCGACCCCTCCTCTGTGGCCTCCTCAGACCAGCCCCTGGACCTTACCACAGAGGAGGGGCGGCACAGCGTGGGCAGGCAGTCGTACCCTGCCACGCATGCGGGATCCTCTGGTATGTCACTCTTCATGTCTACACCCAAACATATAATTGCTAGCTCCTGATATCACCAAACTGAATCCTTTATTCTGTCTTTGTAGATGTTTCTGTTGCGGGTGAAGTAGTGGGTGAGGAGGCAGCAGATAGGAGCCCACAAGACCCTGGAGAAGGTGAGTGATGTGACCCAGACTTAGCTAAAAACATTTGAGGACTGCGGAATCAGACATCCAAACTAACCATTTGGCCCATGTTTCAACAGGCACTTCTTCACAGCAGAGCCAGGAACCAGGACCTCAGGGTGTTGTCCCCAACGAGCCATCTCTCGGCCACCAACCAAGTAAGTAGTCATTGCATTATAAAGATTTCTGTCTAAATTCCCATGAACACCAAAACACATAATGCCCTAGTCAATGCCAATATAAGAGGGACCTGTGGCCACTGAATTAGCTTAATTAGTTGCCCAACTGTCCTGTGGCCACTGAATTAGCTTAATTAGTTGCCCAACTGTCCTGTGGCCACTGAATTAGCTTAATTAGTTGCCCAACTGTCCTGTGGCCACTGAATTAGCTTAATTAGTTGCCCAACTGTCCTGTGGCCACTGAATTAGCTTAATTAGTTGCCCAACTGTCCTGTGGCCACTGAATTAGCTTAATTAGTTGCCCAACTGTCCTGTGGCCACTGAATTAGCTTAATTAGTTGCCCAACTGTCCTGTGGCCACTGAATTAGCTTAATTAGTTGCCCAACTGTCCTGTGGCCACTGAATTAGCTTAATTAGTTGCCCAACTGTCCTGTGGCCACTGAATTAGCTTAATGACCTGTGGCCACTTCCTAACCTTAATTCCTGTCATTAATGACATCTGTGCATTATAGTTAATTTGTTTATTAAAATACATTAAATCCACAGGTGAGAAACATGTATTGTTCTCCGAATAATTTGTTTGTCTGATTTTTTGGCAGGGACCACAAGACAGCGACTTGCTGATATGAATCGGAGGGTCCTTGAGTTGGTGGCCGATCTGCAGGCGATGCGGGACACGTTGGGGACAACAGAAGAGGAAGACTAGTGTCCTGGTTCCTGGCCCTGTAGATTTGAAAATAGTTTGATTTGTACATAGTTTTATTGGTTAAACACCCAAGTTTTTTGTATATAGTTTTATTGTTTTAAAAAAGGTTTTTATTGTATATAGTTTTTAAAGTTTTTACCAAAAAATTAGTGTATATATTTTTAAGAACCAACAAACAATTTGTATATAGTTTTTAATTTTTTAGGGCCAAAGTTGGGCCAAACATTTTTACAAAAAATGGCAATTGACCAATAAATTCCCAAAAAAGAAAAAAACATGTTGTCCCATTTATTTGCACACATACATTTAACAAAAACAAGGGGCCAATGACATATTTGAAAAGCAACATTGTGATGTCCCTGAAGTGATTTGGGTAAGTTTGAGGGACCTAAAATGGAAGAAGAAACAAGGCGCTAAGTGATTTGGGTAAGTTTGAGGGACCTAAAATGGAAGAAGAAACAAGGCGCTAAGTGATTTGGGTAAGTTTTAGGGACCTAAAATGGAAGAAGAAACAAGGCGCTAAGTGATTTGGGTAAGTTTTAGGGACCTAAAATGGAAGAAGAAACAAGGCGCTAAGTGATTTGGGTAAGTTTTAGGGACCTAAAATGGAAGAAGAAACAAGGCGCTAAGTGATTTGGGTAAGTTTTAGGGTGTGAAAATGGAAGAAGAAACAAGGCGCTAAGTGATTTGGGTAAGTTTTAGGGTGTGAAAATGGAAGAAGAAACAAGGCGCTAAGTGATTTGGGTAAGTTTTAGGGACCTAAAATGGAAGAAGAAACAAGGCGCTAAGTGATTTGGGTAAGTTTTAGGGATCTAAAATGGAAGAAGAAACAAGGCGCTAAGTGATTTGGGTAAGTTTTAGGGTGTGAAAATGGAAGAAGAAACAAGGCGCTAAGTGATTTGGGTAAGTTTTAGGGACCTAAAATGGAAGAAGAAACAAGGCGCTAAGTGATTTGGGTAAGTTTTAGGGTGTGAAAATGGAAGAAGAAACAAGGCGCTAAGTGATTTGGGTAAGTTTTAGGGTGTGAAAATGGAAGAAGAAACAAGGCGCTAAGTGATTTGGGTAAGTTTTAGGGTGTGAAAATGGAAGAAGAAACAAGGCGCTAAGTGATTTGGGTAAGTTTTAGGGTGTGAAAATGGAAGAAGAAACAAGGCGCTAAGTGATTTGGGTAAGTTTTAGGGTGTGAAAATGGAAGAAGAAACAAGGCGCTAAGTGATTTGGGTAAGTTTTAGGGTGTGAAAATGGAAGAAGAAACAAGGCGCTAAGTGATTTGGGTAAGTTTTAGGGACCTAAAATGGAAGAAGAAACAAGGCGCTAAGTGATTTGGGTAAGTTTTAGGGACCTAAAATGGAAGAAGAAACAAGGCGCTAAGTGATTTGGGTAAGTTTTAGGGACCTAAAATGGAAGAAGAAACTAGGCGCTAAGTGATTTGGGTAAGTTTTAGGGTGTGAAAATGGAAGAAGAAACAAAGCGCGAAGTGGTTAGGGTGAGCTTTAAGGGACCTCAAGGGAAAAGGCAGGATAGCGCGAAGTGGTTAGGGTGAGCTTTAAGGGACCTCAAGGGAAAAGGCAGGATAGCGCGAAGTGGTTAGGGTGAGCTTTAAGGGACCTCAAGGGAAAAGGCAGGATAGCGCGAAGTGGTTAGGGTGAGCTTTAAGGGACCTCAAGGGAAAAGGCAGGATAGCGCGAAGTGGTTAGGGTGAGCTTTAAGGGACCTCAAGGGAAAAGGCAGGATAGCGCGAAGTGGTTAGGGTGAGCTTTAAGGGACCTCAAGGGAAAAGGCAGGATAGCGCGAAGTGGTTAGGGTGAGCTTTAAGGGACCTCAAGGGAAAAGGCAGGATAGCGCGAAGTGGTTAGGGTGAGCTTTAAGGGACCTCAAGGGAAAAGGCAGGATAGCGCGAAGTGGTTAGGGTGAGCTTTAAGGGACCTCAAGGGAAAAGGCAGGATAGCGCGAAGTGGTTAGGGTGAGCTTTAAGGGACCTCAAGGGAAAAGGCAGGATAGCGCGAAGTGGTTAGGGTGAGCTTTAAGGGACCTCAAGGGAAAAGGCAGGATAGCGCGAAGTGGTTAGGGTGAGTTTAGTGATGGAAGTGAAATTATGTAGGCGAGCACTTTAATGAGAGAAGTTTGTAGTGCGCAGGCGCAATATCGTAAGAATTTCGTCTGGCCAGATATTTTAGGAAAAAATGAAGCAGGATGTAGCGGGAAAATGATAGGATTCGTGTGAGGATACGATGGGAAAAGGGCAAAAACGAAAGGCTACGTTGGTAGTTGTGAAAAATGAATCTGAACATTTTCGATGGAAAATGACAGCCTCGTCTGCGTACTCTGGCATACGAGCACACGGACGCGCTACGGAAGGTTTACGAAGCATGCATAGAATCGCTCGAACGTTCATGCGAGAGCGGGAAATTTTGAAAATCTTACGACGTCGGCACCAAAGCGAAAGTTTTTTTGTGTCTCTCTGAATCGAGCCTAATGGACCAGGAAACATGTGTCTGTTAAAAGTGGGCCAATACACAGGATTGCAGCAATTCTGGGTTTTGGTCCGCTTTGGCAGAGCACCACAATTTGAGTGAGACAACGTACTCCGCCGCCGCTGCCTTCCACACATCACTCCTCCAGTGTGTGCGCACGCGCAGCCCATTAGGAAACAGAGCGCAGGCGCACCCACATCTAGAGTGGCACATAGGAGGCTGGGACGGTGGCTTTTGCAACCCCCAAAGAGGTAAGGAGTTTGTGGTGTTTTTTTTTGGGGGGGTGCCCTGGGTGAGGGATGTGATTTTTCAGGGAACCTTCGAGAATCCAAGCACTATCAATGTTTGTGGGTCCACTTTAATGAATGTCATAACATAGGGAATGTGATGGATAACAACAAACACTTACCACGACTATGCCCGTGGAGAATGCTTCTCCAAAAGGCCATGGAGGTGCCGCCTATATGATGCCCTACAAATTAGAGAGGAATGGCAAGGGCTAAGTACAAATTGCAAGATGAAACCTGTCACAGACTAACAATTAAAAAAAGGACACTCACCAGGGGATGAACCGCCACTTGAAGCCCAGGGAGGGCTCTGAGGAGGAGGCGGGGAGCCTCGGCTCCTCACACTCTGGTCGGAAGATCCACCAGGCAAAGGGCCACCCTCCTCCCTCTCACTCCCTGCTCCTTCAGGGAGTGTGGGCGAGTCCATTTCTCCCACCCCACTTGGACTCCCCACTTGAGAGTGGCCCCTTGCCTGGTGAGACTCCTCAGACTCAGAGTGTGAGGAGCTGAGGCTTGATCCTGCCAGCCCCCCAGCAGCACACTCCTCTGGGGCGTCATCCCCTTCCTCCCCTGGGTCCTCTAAATAGGACCCGCGGGAGGGACCCTCCCCCGATGACTCCCCCGAGTCCGCCTGCCTGGTTCGGGGGAGGAATCCCTTCCCACGTTTCCCCAGGGGAGGACGCTTATCTGTGTTGAGGGGGTGAAAGAAAATAATTAATATAAAGAGCACAAATGGACACAGCTTAGCAGATGATTCTGCAAAAAGTATAAACAGAGCATAAGCTTTAACTTACCTGATGCGTAGGCATCATATAGGCGGTACACGCCTTCAGGGTCCCGGCGCTTAAAGTCCGACCACTTTTGCTGAATCGCTCTGATCGAGAGCTCGGTGTGGAAGCGCCGGGACACTGTGGCCTTCACCTCCATGGCAATTTGTTTTTTTCCCCCACGGGCATAGTCGTACTGGGCCAAGCAGAAGTCCTATGAAAAATGAAAAAAAAACACAAATCAATACATGACATCAGAACAATGGCATAAACAGTTATACAGAGACCAGAGCAAAGTGGACCCACACCCAGGATTATCACTATTCTGGGTTTGTATGCACTTTGGTGGGCCACACCAATAGTGGGTGGTCCGCTGTCTGAAGCCCCCTTGGAAGGCCACAAATACACCACTGAGGACGCTCCCACGTGACTGCGCCAGCCGAGCACAGCGCTCTGCGCCGCTGTGGTATGCGCATACAAGGCCGTTTGGACGTGCATACCAGCTCAGCTGGGTCTGCACGGCAAAGTACGCATGTGGCGTTTGACTCTAACAGGGAGTGCGCCTGCACACAAAATTAAAAAATGTCTTGCGCAGGGGTACACCCTGCTAGAGGTAAGCGCAAGAGGCATCCGCAGCTCACGCATGCACAGATGGGACGGGGCTGAGGTAATTTTTAGGGACCTCCAGGGGGGGGCATCCCCGCAGGACATCCAGAATGGGGATGCCCCACGGGGAGTGATCCAATTTGGCCAGAAAAATAAGAAATTTCAGGGCCAATCCCCCCTGTGTGTTCTGCAACTTTAAGGCAAAAAATACACAAACCAAATACTCACTTTGACCACCTGGCCATTAACGCGGCTATCCACCCGGTTGCGCCTTTTCTTGGCCTGCCCAGGAGGGGAAGGGGTGGGAGGGGTGCTAGGTGGGGGAGGTGAGGTAGGTGGGGGAGGTGGGGGAGGGGTGGTGGGGTCGGAGTCGGAGGAAGAGCTGGGGAGGCGCATCACTCGCCGTCTGGGCAGCATTGTGGAAACGCTAAGGAGGAAACAGGAACCGGAAATGACCAAAGCGACATGGGAAAAATTAAAAAAAAAAAAACGCTCCGCGCACCAGGAACAAGCTATTATCAGCTATGTGCAAGCTAAGTGGCGGAAAAACTAAAATGACGCTTGAAAACAAGCTATTGGCATAAGCGCTAGACATTTTTAGCTTTAGGTGGCTTTGAAACGCAAAGGAGGATACCGGAACCGGATATGACGCAAGCAACTGTGATTAAAAATTCAAAAACAAAGATGCGCGCAACAGGGACAAGCTAATATCAGCTATGTGCAAGCTAAGTGGCGGAAAAAAATAAAATGACGCTTGAAAACAAGCTAGGGCCCAAGGCGCCACGAATTATTAGCTTGATTCAGCAGGGGGTTCTACATACTGTAATGCATAGGTCCTTATAAAGCAAACCCCGTTGTGCTTAAATATACAAATCTTATTCCTTCCTAAAGTCATCACAAAATCAAACTAGACAACTACATGATAATGTGGCACACATGAGAATGCATAACGGGTTGTTATGAGCTGGTACGACTGAATGTTAATCCTGCAATATGTGGCCAGGCACGCTCACAACTACAGTGTATTCATTAACAACGACTGGGGTCGCGGGAAGTGAATTCCTTGCAAATGGCAGAAGGGCACATGTATGAACAGCACAGCGCCGCACAACGCAGCGCAGCGAGGCACAGCGACGCTCGCGCCGCCACATAGCGAATTAAAACAGCGACTGCACAAACTCTGACCAACACAGATTCATCAAGGACAGGGCTGCCGAATAGCTTGGGCGCTGACAATTTCGAAGAGCGAACGTGACCGCCCAACCTGACAGGCTACAAATTAGCTTTACAAGCCCCGTTTGTGGTGAAAACAAGCGATTTTGATGCCAATGAGTTTGGTTGGAGGAGATGCAATTCCCATGTCACTCACAACATTACATTGTCAAAAATAATAAAAACTTCAAAAACATAGAAATAACCAGCCAGATTAATAAAACATATCAATATAAACATGTGTTGAATTTTGTGCCAAAGAAAAGAACACAAAAACCACTAAAAACAATCATTGCAGCGTCTGCCATTGAAATGTATGGGAGAGCGGCAGGTAGCGCCAGCTCATACCTGTCGCTGTGATGGGATTAGCAGCGGCGCTGTTCGTTGCAGTCGGCTTCATGATGAATGCCACGCTAGCCGTCGCTCTCGCCGGCGCTAGCCTCATTTTGCTTGATAAATGCGTCATTGTGACCGCCGCCGGGCGTACTGGAGTCGGTAGTCGCCGTTAGCTGCCGCTACCTGGCGCTCGTCGGACACTACCTGGCGCTATCGCTTGATGAATAAGGGCCTGAGTCGCTATGAAGTAGCGACCCACGGCCGAGCACTGCGACTACTAGCGGGCGCTCTGAAAATGCCTGCTACAGACGCTCATCTGTCGCTACCTGGCGTTAGTAATGAATCAGCCTGTTATTTGTATTTTCTCACACAGTGCTGAACTGGTCCTAATATCTGCAGCAGAAGAGAGTGGAGATATACAGAACATATACAGTAAGTAGGCAATGCTGAATCTGTCAGAGGATAGACCCCCCTCGTAACTGAAACAATCATTTTGGATTGGAAGCGCAAATTCCACCTGTCGGCACCAGATTGTGTAGAGGTCTCAGGTAACAGTTGGACACGCCTTATAGCAGCGCTGCCTTTGGCTTCATGAAAGGCGAGACTGCTCCTCATTCAGGAAAGTGACAACAGAGAGAACATTCCTCCGACACATCCAGAAATTGTGCTGTCCTGCAGGTTAGTCATGATGATGCACAGACCACTTCTAGTATTGAGCCTTATTTTCTTACTCTTTTGTTGTATCTATAGACTTTCATTTATTAACATCTATATAATTATATAACTATATATCTATATCTATATAATATTTCTTAACCTGCAGAATGGCAGGCTGATTCATCACTAACGCCAGGTAGCGATAGATGAGCGTCTGTAGCGGCATTTTCAGAGCGCTCGCTAGTAGTCACTGTGCTCAGCCGTGAGTCGCTACTTCATAGCGACTCAGTCGCTGTTCGGTAATGTTAAATACATTGTGAGGAGTCGCTATTTAACCAGTACAGCGCTGTATGGGAGCGCATGTTAGCGACTGCTCATAGCGACCGACTCACACCATATTCATCAAAAAGACAGCCTCACAATCTCTGACGCTGAAAAATACTTGTTTGCAGCCCAGAGCGCAGGAGGCGGTGTGTTTAAAGTCTGTTTTTCTGCATCTATCCACTAGTAACAAAGAGAAAACATATGGAATTACATTGTAGCAACATTGTAACATGAACACTTTAATGCCAGACCTGTAATGTCATTTCTGAGGAAATATATAAAAAAATAAAAATTTGAGAAAAAACAGCTATTTCAATGCCAGAAGAGGTCACAGAATTATTTGAGATTTTTTGGGGAAAAAAAAACAAAACAAAAACCCTGCTTAAAGAGAAGAAAAGGATCGTCCATTGAAATGTATGGGAGAGCGACAGGTAGCGAGAGGTCATACCTGGCGCTGTGCAAGGCTGAACGATGACGCTGTTCGCTGAGGCTGTGAAAATGATGAATCAGACGCTACATGGCGCTATCCCAGTGGCTAAACAGATTCTGCTTGATAAATGTGTAATTGCGTGCCGTGTGCGGCGTTGACCAGTCACTACCTGTCGCTACCTCTCATTTACCAGGCGCTACCTAACGCTATCCCTTCTTAAATAAGGGCCTTTATGTTTTTCTGCTCACAGGATATAATATATAAAAACTGAACAATCCACCAGCGGCTGCTGAAGTTTCTCTGGGGCATCCCGAATTGAGCCCCCAGGAAGCCAGGAGAAAAACTCACTTTGCCTCAAATAGCATATGCGCGGGCTCTCGTCCAATGAGAGCCATCTGCTATGACTACGCCATTTGGCGTTTGACGATTCTCATTGGCCCTTATTTAACAAGGGATAGCGCCAGGTAGTGACTGGTGAGCGAACGGTAATGACGGTCACCGCCACGAGAACGCCGGCTCCCCACCACAATCACACATTTATCAAGCCAATCCTGCTTAGCAACTGAGATAGCGCCATATAGCGACTCATTCATTATTATTCCAGCCTCAGCCCTCAGCGCCAGCGAGCGACCTTGAACAGCGACAGGTATGACCTCTCGCTACCTGGCGCTCTCCAATGCATTTCAATGGAACAATCTTTAAATATTCATAATTAATTGTTAATATTTTTTTTTTTTTCTGTGACCACTTCTGCAATGTTAGATATTTTTTTTAAGTTAAAAAAAAAAAAAATACTTTGTGCAGAATTGATATTACAGGTCTGATATTAATGTATTCATATTACAAAATGTTTTTATAAACTTGTTTTTTTTTGTTTCCAAAAATATGGTTGTTTGGGGGTTAAAAAATTACTTTTAACACATCGCCGCCAGCGCTCTGGGGTTTAAACATGTATTTCACAGCGCGAGAATTTTTTGAGCGTGATTTTTTGATGAATAAGGTGGAAGCCGGTCGCTCTGACCAGTCGCTATCATGCGCTCCCATACAGCGCGGAACCTGTCAAATAGCGACTCATCACCCAATATTCAACATTACGGCAAACCGACTGAGTCGCTGTCAACAACTGAACAACGGCCAAGCACAGCGACTACTAGCGGGCGCTGTGAAAATACTGCTACAGTCGCTCATCGCTACCTGGCGCTATTAATGAATCGGCCTCATTGTTTCCAATGAGAAGTGTGCGCTTCCGCATCCCCAGCATTGTGCGCGCACTTCCGTTCCAGCCAATCAGCTACAAATAGACTATGGGGGGGTCATGCTAAATATTTGAT